>JAJSOF020000005.1:173359589-173709356 GCA_025594305.2 Periplaneta americana
AGACCTCATTCATATTTGATACATATTTTATAAGGGATGAGAGGGACGAATCACAGAAAAGTATGTATTTCATATGCTAGGAAGATGGGCTGGCAACAAGGTGGAAGTTTTCTTGGAAAACCATAAAACTTAGGCTAATAAGGGTTTCGCATTGTGTTTCAACTTTCAATAAAGGTAGATTAGATCACTGTCCTCATATCTCCATCTCTTTCTGAAGTGTTTGTGCAAAGATCTTCTCTACACTATCTGGTTTACAGTTAGAAAATAACAGAATTATTGTGCTTTTAAGTAAGCAATCTCGAAGAGAGAAATATTGTCGGAATTTTTGGTATGGGTTAAGGGGAGATCTATTTAAAAGGGGAGATCTATTCAAAATGGGAGATCTATAACTGAAACTTGATTAATATATTTCAATATTATTTGTATTTATCCTGGTAATAATGAACAGTTTGACTCGTAGACATTTTGTTTTTTCAGCATTAACTTCCCATGATTGTACGAGAAGTTTCGAAGAGAACGGCAGTTACGTAGACCTTCGGCTCCCCCCTATTACCATTAATGCACAACACAATGTCAATACGGCGGTTGCTGTCGTCTGCGATACAACGAACTTTTCTGTTGATTTTCGAGTTCATTTTTTTTCGGTTATTATATGCTTATTTAAGTTGTGTTAACTCTCGCTAGTGGTTTTATATTTTATTTTATCCGTCTTAGTATTTATTTTATTATTGTAGATATTTTTGTTTTATCACTTATTATTATTATTATTATTATTATTATTATTATTAATGAATTTTTTGTATTCCTATGTTTGTATCATCTCCGTCACGATTAATCTATTATTATTATTATTATTATTATTATTATTATTATTATTATTATTATTATTATTATTATTATTTCTTTCATCAGCATTATTATTTGATCTCTGTAAAATTTATGTGGACTACTGGACTGTACTCGAGCACGAGCATTATACTCATTTCGGGTATCTATTCATATGTATTCATTTCAAATGTAAATTGTAAATAAATTTGAATTTGGTTTGTATTAACAAAGTAATAATTAATTAATAATAATCATTAATTTTAATAGACTCGATTAATCAATTAAATATTTTTGATCGATTCATCTTACAACATAAATTGATCGATTAATCGATTAAATCCCACAACACTAAAAAAATACATTTCCAAAAAAAAAACACATGTATTTTAGGTATCTAACTGATGTAAAATTTTCGAGAAAATAGAAAAGCAATTGTAGAAACTACAAAAATTCTGTAGCGCGTGGTCTTAAATAAATAAATCTAATTTCCTCAATATACTACATGGGGTAATATTGAAAGAATTCTGTGTAAGTTTAAGTTGGTGGGAGATTTCAGCGGCTAGCCGATCTCTCGAGTACAATACACGAATAAATCAAGTGAGCGGATAAGCTTTACAGGCATGAAGAAGAGTTGAAATGAGATAGGCTCGACAATTCTGCAGGGTCCACTGTCTGGGCCGGCGGGGTCCTAAGAATGGCGCGAACGTGACCGAGTGCCCAGCACCACGCAAGTTGTCAAGTCTCTGCCCCGCATTTTTACCCCTCGAGCTCTGAGTTATACTGGCATAGGGTGACGATCAAGAAGGTACACACGCACTGAAAGCTTTTGTTGTTACTGCTGATCCAAGCACGGCTTTCAAAGAATATTGAAGCCTGCATTTCTACTATTTGTATACCTATGTCACATGCCCTCTGGCCGTGATGTATCCAGCGATTAAGAAACATTTTCAGAAGCTAGAAACGAAAAAAGTTACAGATGGATGGCTAGATTAGTGGTGAATTGAATAAAATAAAAATAAGAAGCGATCTCTGGAAAAAGAACTTAATTGGAAAATCTTTAATTTCAGATACAGAGCATCAAATATTTTAGATCTCCGTAACAATATTGCGCAGAACGACATTCAAATGTTTCTAGAGGGCGTTTTGTTTGTTCGAGGGAAATAATATTTTGTCAGGAGGGAAATGTGTGACGAAGAATTCGCTATATGGTTTAAACGCAAAAACAACGTAGAAAAAGTTAAGTTGTTAGTCCAGGGAACGCCTCGATTAATGCTACCGAAAGAAAGGATTGAAAAGATGAAAGGAAGAAAGAAACAAAAGAAAAAGAAGGAAAAGGGAGAGCAGGAAAGAAAGATAGCAAAAATAAGAAAAAGGGAAGGAAGAAAGAAAGAAAGAATGGAAAGAAGATAGAAAGAAAGAAAAAGGAAAGAAGGGAAAGGAGAAAAAGGAAAGAAAGAAAGAAAGAAAAAAAGAAAGAAAAAGAAATAAGAGAAAGGAGAGAGATGGAAAGAAAAAAGGAAAGAAGGGAAAGGAGAATGACAGAAAGAAAGAAGGGAAGAATGAAAAAGAAAAGGGAAAGGAGAAAAACGGAAAGAAGCAAAGAAAGAAAAAGGAAAGAAGGGAAAGGAGAAAGAAAGAAAGAAAGAAAGAAGAAATACAGAAAGAAAGGAAGAAAAAGGAAAGAAGGGAAAGGAGAAAGACGGAAAGAAAGAAAGAAAGAAAGGAAGAAAAAGGAAAGAAGGGAAAGGAGAATGAGAGTAAGAAAGAAAGAAAGAAAGGAAGAAAAAGGAAAGAAGGGAAAGGAGAAAGACGGAAAGAAAGAAAGAAACAAAGAAAGAAAAATGAAAGAAGGGAAAGGAGAATGACGGTAAGAAAGAAAGAAAGGAAGAAAGAAAAAGAAAAGACGGGAGAGGAGAAAAACGGAAAGAAAGAAAGAAAGAAAGAAAAAAGAAAAGGAAAGAAGGGAAAGGAGAAAGACGGAAAGAAAGAAAGACGGAAAGAAAGAAAAAAGAAAGAAAGACAGAAAGAAAGGAAGAAAAAGGAAATAAGGGAAAGGAGAAAGACGGAAAGAAAGAAAGAAAGGAAGAAAATGGAAAGAAGGGAAAGGAGAAAGACGGAAAGAAAGAAAGAAACAAAGCAAGAAAGAAAGAAAGAAAGCAAGAAAGAAAAAGGACAGAAGGTAAAGGAGAAAGAAAGAAAAAGGAAAGAAGGTAAAGGAGAAAGAAAAAAAAAGGAAAGAAGGGAAAGGATAAAGACGGAAAGAAAGAAAGTAAGAAAAGAAAGAAACGAGATAAAGAAAGAAAGAACGAAATAAAGAAAGAACTAAATAAAGAAAGAAATTATAATGAAAGACGGAAAAGAAGATGCACGAAGGATACCGCGAGAAATAAATTGATAAATGTAGAGAGAGGGGATAAAGAAGGAAGACAGAACAGAAGAGAAATTACAGCAAAACATAGAAAAAAACATTTTTAATCGGTTATTCAACGGCGCTGTGTCAACTAGGTTTTACCTAAGGTCGATGCAAACGATAACGAGATGGTATTTGGCGAGCAGAGTTAAATAATGTCACAAACATGAATAAGCGAAAAGATTATGGAAAGTAATGAGGAGGAAAAATACATAAAAAGAAGGAAATCATGTCTAAAGAGTTCAACAATAAATAGATAAGTAAATAAATAAATAAACAAGTAAATGATAAATAAATGAGTAAATAAGTAATTAAGTAAGTAGTAAGTAAGCCACTAATAAAAAATACATTAATAAATGAATGATGAATGAATGAATAAGTAAATGAATAAATAATTAAACAAATTAGTAAATAACTAAATAAATAAATAAATAAATAAATAAATAAATAAATAAATAAATAAATAAATAAATATAGCCTATATTACGTCCTGAATGGAAGTATTATAACTACGCCTAGGATTCGCGTTAAGAATTGCGGTTAGTTAGAGTCCTCATGAAGGAAGAAATTTTCCCATAAAATTTCGGCCAGTATATGGAAACGGTGCCCACTCAAATTAAGTCTATATATTGAAGGGATTTTCTCATTTTGTAATTATGCTTTGCACTGAACTGTTATTGGCCTCTGGCTGTTGTACACCACAATAAATAATAGTAAATAAATAAAAAATAGTAATAGTAAATTATTATTATTATTATTATTATTATTATTATTATTATTATTATTATTATTATGCTATAGATTCATATAAAATATTATTGCAGAAAGAAAATAGTTTATTAAAGAGACACATATTTGTAGCATTTTCTGAAACTGGACATGCCAGATTTTGAAAGTTTGCTTGTCAGAAGTTTTTTTTTAAATTTTATTGGGTTGTTTTACGACGCTGTATCAACTTCTAGGTTATTTAGCGTCTGAACGAAATGAAGGTGGTAATGCCGGTGAAATGAGTCCGGGATCCAGCACCGAAAGTTACCAGCATTTGCTCGTATTGGGTTGAGAGAAAACCCCGGAAAAAAACCTCAACCAGGCAACTTGCCCCGACCGGGATTCGAACCCGGGCCACCTGGTTTCGCGGCCAGACGCGCTGACCGTTACTCCACTCACATGTTTTCTATTATAAAAATTTTAAAATCTATGTTAAATATTCAACTGTTCTTAAATGAAAGAAAGCAATACTTAATAACAACTCGCATATCATAATCCAATATCTAAGAACTGTAATGTTTCTACTCACCCTATATTTGAAAGCCTCGGAACCTTGTAGCCTACGTGATATAACAGAAGACGTTCTGTGGTTTATGGCGCAGGAAGGCCAGCACCCTCGAATCTAGCACGTTCCAGGAATATTGTGATGTCTGAACAAAAACTGGAATTTGGGTTTACCATTTACTAAAGACCACCGCATAATTGTATAAACTACAAAATCCTATTTGATACACGAACGGATTAGCAGAGGATATTTGTCTACGCTCTTTGGTCATTTGTCCCTATTTAGTTACATGTGCAAAAATCCATAACGCTACAAAAACGAAACCAAACGCTTTGATATCCGGATGACGGCGAATTCATGGTAAATTGTCAACATCACAAAAGGAAAGGGATTGTGTTTGAACACTGTAGTCAGGTGGGAACTGCTATAGCTCTGGGAAGGTTATACTGTGAATAAAAGCCTGCGAAATTTCATGTATCGGTTAGGCCTAACAGAAGACGATTTGATATGCACGTGTTAACAATGTAATGGGGTTTTATTTCAATACAATAGTACACGTTATAAGAACACTCTAATAAGAATTTCGTCACAAACTGAGAACGTAGGAAATTTATTGAAAACGCGACAGAGAATTTAAGGAAATGTCTATCATTGTGTGTCAAGTCTATACAGGAATTAGGGAAATAGAATTAGGGTAAATAAACACAATTTGCTCTAAGTTCTAAGTGTGTCCAATGAACGGAATGACACTAAGAAAAATGCATTAAAGCAGTGTGTACCATTAACTGCTTTTAGCAACATACAATTTCACTGATATAGACCTACTGTCTATAAGCACATGAGAATATCTCGTATCTTATTTAGCCATCTGTATGTGAAGAAGATTCGTAACGTACAGTACGATTATTTAGTCCTGACAGTCGCCGGAGACATGCGCCTGGGTCAGGCGAGTCCATTTAGTTACGCGAAGGGGTGTTTGGTTTAGTCACTCGCTTGCTCTCGGAGCGATCGGATGTCACGCATGCGGTAGAGCCTCCTATTACTTCCCGTTTTTCGCGTCGCTGAGCTGTCAGGACTAAATAATCGGTCTGTACAGTGGAGTACCTCCGTTGGAATCTTCTGTTATGGAAACTTGTAATTTTGAAAGCTAGCTGACTCCGCCCATTACAGGAACACCACTCAATACGTTACTGATAAGGCGATCGCTTTGCTCATGCTCAACGTTGACATCAAAAAATACAGTAAAGAAGAAGAAAAATTTATTTTCACTTATACATAAAAATACAAACTTAAATAAGAATTATTTTAACACCTAAATTGATATACATATAAATATGAGAAGATTTTTTAATAACACATACAAATGTAAGAGTAAATAATTACAGTGGTAACTCCTCTAAATAAAATAATTGTTTTAACGTTAACGACAAAAATATTTTAAAGTCATTTAGACTGATACCCTTTCATAATACATTTACTCAGACAAAAAAATTAAGTTAAAACTTAATCTGCTGCGTGGTGCCTCCAAGCTTAGAGACAAGTATGTACAGTGTTTGTACTCACCCTGCTGTTTACACCACGTTCTCTTTCTACCGATCACTAAGTTCATCGTTCGGCAGTGGTTACATCGTCTAGGTAGAGGCGGGCACAGAAGACCAATAATATAATAGACAGTACGTACAAACGTATAAAATGACCTTTGATTGCTAATAATTTTAGCCCCATCTATAAACAACGAAGGGACTCCATTGTACATATTTTACGTTATGTTATATCTAATTTACGCCGCGTAAAAAATAATATCTTACACAAATTTCTACGCGATGTAATAAATTATTTTTATCGAAATAATTTAATAAGTTACATAATCTACTACATATTTCAAGATGCTGTGTAATTAATTATCGAGCCACAAAATGTAGGTTTATATTTTGCGCAGTTTTTATTTTCTATAGCTACGCATATATTGGGCACCATGCGTCTGTTTCGCATTCATATGAAAGCAAAACTAAATGACATCATTTTTATAACTGCAACCCTTCACAGATTGTAACATATTATCCCTAGTAGGATGTGTACAGACGTGGACTCCTTTTGAGTATCTGATATGACGTAAGGATTTCCATGGCAACAATATTCTTTCATTGGTTGGGTTACTGGCTGAAATGAAACTGCCAACTGAAGGATGTACTGGAAGGAATGGTGAACGGGAGAAGAATTCGGGATAGAAGAAGATATCAGACGATAGACAACATTAAGATATATGGAGCATATGCGGTGACTAAATATAGAAAAGATTGGGGAATGTTGGATTTACAATGAAAGACCAGATCTTAGGGAAAAAAAAACTAGGAATGAATTAATGAATGAACGAATATCCTTTCACTTTTTCTGTTACCATATTCAAAGTGACCAAACGCACGACTCTGCTAATCAGTAAATGAAGGTCATAAAAGTACAGATATACTTCACATTTGGGGCCATACTCCACTCTCACACGCAAATATTAAAATGCTCGTCGGAATTCTAAACAAATGAGCAACGCCGCGCGACAACGATCACGTCAGCACAGCCCCAAACTCGGCTTTGTAATCTCTACAGTAGAGGGCTGTTTCATAGTTGACATACCAACTATTTAGATATCGAGTAAGCGAATCTTTATGTGCCTAAAATAGAGCGCAAAAATTTTATTGACACAATTGTGCAGGGTCCATATTCAGACAGTCAAATACTATCGGACGGAAATGTCTTGACAGATTGAAATGGAGAACATTTCACAGATCGCAACTGACTGCCACATGTTGCAATTGAAGAGAATCAAGCAACGATGAAGAACAACTTATGTAAATTTCATGAACATTTCGTATTATTATTATTATTATTATTATTATTATTATTATTATTATATATTATATTCAAGGACTAACTTAGGCCTATATTTTTTCCGGGAATATCAAGAGAATCATCCTGCGATTGCTTATGTATTGATATTTTACTAATGATTATTTCCATATGATAAACACATAACTCTTACAGTAGCTTATTTATTTATTTATTTATTTATTTATTTATTTATTTATTTATTTATTTATTTATTTATTTATTATTGCTAGTAAGTTTTAAATGAATACAAATTAATAAATACAATGAAAGATAAACTAGCCCACTCCTGAATGAGTAAGACTCGTGCCCAGGAGGGGATTCCAATACAGACAAAAATAAAATTAAAATTGAGAGTAAATACAGATTAAATAGTGTTTAATATGTTTAAATGCAAACTATAAATCCAATACAATGTTTTTGGTATTTTTTTATTAATTTGGAGAGGATTCGTGGTTGTAATATTATTGTAATACAATTTGTTTAATAATCTTGGACCTTGACTCATGATATGATAAAAAGCTGCATTGGTTTTACATTTTGGTTCAGACAAACGCAGAGAATTCATATTTTTAGTTCTATATTTTTATGTATATACCTTTCAAAGTTATTAAAATTTCTATGAAAATATTTTAATAAAATGAAATAATACATTTGTTTAATGTTGAAAACTTTGAAATGTTTAAACAACAATTCAGTTGGGTAATCTTTTTGCTTTTTTAAACAAAGTTTTAATACTTTTTTCTGTAGTAAAATTAACGGATAAAGGTTGGAAAATATAAAATGAAATAACACTCTTTCTAAATTCCTCATTATAAATATTTGTCGAATGTTCTATTATCTATTAGATTTCTATATTTTCTTGCTGATAGCTCTTTCACGTGTTCTTTTCATGTTTTATAAAATTTAAATGCCATGACTCGCTGGAACAAACTAAAAGCATATTAAAGGAACGCTTCGTACTTGGACTGTATAACACAGTCGCTCTGATGTATGAACTTTGCGATCATTTAGTTCCCTACCATCAAGCTTTGTGTTAGACATATCTTTTTACATGCATCAATACTTGTAATGTCAAGCAGTGTTGTCACATTTTCGTAGTAAAGATTATCCCTAGTTATCCCACGACCATCTTCCACGGTAAATAAATTTTAAGCTATAAGATAACTTAATAATTAGAACTGACATTAAAATTACTAATTTTTTGTCGTCATAAATGAACTCGATATACGACAATGTAGTTTTAAACTTCACCTGGACTTGATAATAGACATATCATTTTTAAAATGTTATAGCATCATTAGTAGACATATGTTACAGTTTCTTGTGATTGAAGCGATATCAGTGAAGCGTAGTGAGTCAGTGAAGTTATGGTTTTACAGTGTAGTGAATAGTTTCGATCAGTAATAATTTATACTGTAAATGAAATATGTTCTACAGTGTCAGTGAAATGTGTTCTAAAGTGTCAGTGAAATGTGTCATAGTGTCAGTGCAGTGAGTGAAATGACAGTAAAGTGAAAGATTATTATCCGTATCAATGTGAAACTTATGTAGGGCCTATATTACTGTATATGTAGGTTGTAATGCAAAATTATATTCACTCCACCAAACGTGCCGACATCATAGCAATTGATAACAATAAAAAATTGGCTTCATAATCGATCGCACTATAAGATTTGAGGGTGCCGAATTCCAACCACAAAAAGTAGATCTGGAAAAGAAAAGACATTATGAACCCTGCTTTCCTTATCTGGAAGAGAAATACTGCATACCCGTTTGTCGCTGGGAAGTAATTGGCTTGCTCTTTGGTGCAAGGGGCACTATATCAAGATTTTGTATCAATTTCTTTCATCGTTTCCATATCGATCTTTTGGAACTTCAAGATATAGCCATTAATGTTTTAAGACATTCCTTGTTAATTGTAAATAACCATCTGTACAGCTCTATATATGAAAAATAAATTATTCATGTCGAGGATAGCAGCCCTCCAAAAATAAATTAAAATAAAATAAAATAAAAATAAAATTTAAATTTAAAATAGAATATTGTTGATCTACAATTAATTTAGGTGCTGTTACCGCTCGGTACCCCTTTTTCAAGGGCAGCTATCCTTTTTGGATTCTTCTCTCCGCTAAACTGGAGAATTCCCACGGTATCTTTGAACCGTGCCGTTACGTTTAGCACCAAATTTAAGTAAATACACAATCTCGCCAACATAAGAACACGACGTTGGTGTGTGGAATCGTTGAGAGAGAAATTTGTTTATTTTCTCTCTCTCTACCTCCTTCGTTCTGAACATTACTGAGAGATAGCACCACTGTTAGCTACAAGATATATTTGCGCAAATATATTGAAGTAGATTACGTGAATTATTACGTGACTTAGATGAGAGTCTCGGGACAAAACAGTTTTGCTATATTTCTTTTTTTTTATTAAATGTTAAGCACAGGAACGCCATTTCGTAATTTTATTTAAGAAACAAGCCAAACAAATTATATTTGCATCAAAAACGGATGCTCCCTGGACCAAATTATCGTATTTTATAATTGTTTGAATGCAACAGAAGCCAGAAGTCTTGCACTTGACTAATCCAGTGAATTATTTAAGAATATAGTCGCGAATTTTACTACCACCATTTCGATTGTGTTTTGTTTGGCACGGCTCGGTACGGCCCGGTGACTAGTGGCCAGCGAGGAACGTCGACTATCGATATTGCTCTACCGTGGGTATTATCCAGTTGTTCCCTTCTCTCTTACGCATTATTATTCATTGTAATTATTGTGTATAATTGTATTGTGTTATAATTATTTTGTATCTAATTGTATTGTGTATTGTACAGTGACATCATTTATTTTTACTTCAATTTTTATTGTACCTGAGTTTTTTAATGTACTTCACTCCCACCCCTTCTACTAAGGAAGTTCCAACTCCACACAGAACCAAGACCGCAGATAGTAAGCAGTACTGAGTTTAGTAGGTTCCAGAAATATTTTCGCGTGACGAAAGAGCTTTCAATATTGAATCATATTTTCGCACAGGTACTGTTCGTTTGCCTACGTCGCATCCCGATTTCCCCCACCTGCTTCTGCTCGCCCCCCTGTAAAAGCTGGGTTGTCTTAGCTCTTTTCTGAAAACATTAATTTCTCTTAGGAATTGGACGTTTACGTAATATTACACAGCTGTTTAATTTAACTTAAATAAAAGGGCCTCGTTAAGTAATTAACTGTCACGTGATTTCCTCCCTTTCTACAATCCTGCGGCATAACCACTTGGACGGACAGTAGATAGCATGTCTGAGCAATTTTATATTTTCGGGTCGGGCAGAAGTGAAGATTGAATTTACAGTACGTAGAGTAGGTACAGAATTATTTCAACAAGAGTTACTAGTACGAAGGACGAAACTGGCAATTGGAATTAGATGCAATAGTCTATATTGCGATAATATGCACAAAAGAACTGAAGCCTGTATCGAAATGAACGGCCACCATTTTCAAAATTGTGTTTAAATATTCATATTATGATTATTTTTCAATTTAACTTCTTTCTCTATATTGTACGCTAATGTGCTGTAGAAAGTATAATATACACCGCATAATGAATACGTTCGTATGGATAACTCACTTCGTGAGTAAAAACAGTTATTCTTAATACAGTACTGTACTTTGATTAAAGAAAAACCTAATGAAAATTATCAAACTCAAAATCGCGATATTTCCTAGTTTACGTAAATGGATGAACTACTTTTCTTCCTTCCTATACCTAGTAGAGTGATTTGTGTTTTACGCCAGTATCATCGAACTCCAGCCTTGGAGGGGGGAGCAAGCGGTGTTTCCGGTTCTCTAAAGGTATAGACAGGTTAATATTAAAAATGTTAGTAAAAATAAAATGATGTCCCTGTATAATTATATTGTGTATTGTTTATATTGTTTGTACCACTGCCACGGAGTGCTTGTCCACTTGCAGTGTAAATAAATACGTACATATCTGAGAAAACCTAGGCCTAATCAATAAACCAAGTCTTATCTCTTCAAAGGAAAGCGTACCTTTGACAGAGGCTGGGTATTAATTGAACGAGGATGCTGTACTGTATATATAAGTTTAGGATGTCGTAATACCATTGTTTTTTTAAGCACATGAAAGACAAAACAGCTCCACGCCATATCTCAGATCGCATATTTATTCTTTTGCCTGTGGCACAGTATATCTGACATTTGATGTGCTTTATTTGGACGATAAATTTGCCGCTGAAAGTAAGTAGACTGGAGCCAGATGTCAACCCACACCTGATATTTCATGAACTATACCAGTGGTGCTCACTACTCGGCCCGCGGTTCGCATGCGGCTCTCAGAGATATTTATTGCGGCTCTTAAACTAATATTGCCATTAGCTACTCTTCTTTTTATGAGAAAAAATTGTTTTAATTTCTGTAATAATGTGCAACAGCAGAAAACATTGGTCACCACTCATCATGCACCTTTACTGCAAGTGAAAGTGTTCAACAACGAGACTACGGTATTTCTTTTCTTCAATAATGTGTAGCGCCGTGTTTTATGTGCTTATTATGTCTTGATATAGGCCTAATAATGGGTTATGAACGTTTTTATTTTTATAGACGTTACAATAGCGTGCATTCAAATTTTGATAACAAGTACCGGTATACAAAATATTCTCAGTCAAGTATAGAAAAATTAAAAATGTTAAAAAGGTCCGTAATATCTAAACAGAAAGTAACGTATTCCACTACACATAAAAACTAATTGACTACAAAAGTATCGTACCACGTAGCAGAAATTAAGCTATTTACAGATTCAGAGATTGTTAAAGAGTTTCTTCTAGCTGTATGACACTTTATTTTCTATGTTGTTTATTCTTCAAAAGAGAGCAGTGAGAATTATTTGTGGTGTCTCTTCTATAACTCATTGTAAACCACTTTTTGTACAACTAGGAATACTTACGTTGCCGTCAATGTTTATTCTCGATTGCCTTCTGTATGTTAAGCGTAATGTGCATAATCTTCCTACTTGTTTATCATTTATTCATAATTATTCAACCCGTTTCAGACTTGATATATACTTAACTAAGTACAAACATAGTACTACAAGCAATAGTTTTGTTTCCATATCATATAAACTTTATAACTCTTTACCCATGAATATAATCAATAAGTCATATTTTCCTTTCAGAAGGTTTGTGAGAAAGGCATTGATGGCAAATCCACTCTACAGTGTCAATGAGTTTAACAATATTACGTTATAGATTCTATTGTTTTAACCTCATGTACATTTTAACCTGATCTTATACCATTTCTTTTAACACTTTTAATCTGTCTTTGTAAATGTGTGGTAGGGTAGAGTAGCATAAATTGCACCGCTTCCTAAATGGCACCACTGCTAGTTTAAAACAAATTACTGTAGCAGTGTAGCATCTAGTGGTATTGTTACAATCTACCATATGAACTTCCACCATGTCACTCGATTTCTGTCACTTCTTTGTGCTAGCAACGCGGTGATAGAGTATTTAATATAATTGCTCAGGTGGATGTATATTTAGCTAACATTTTGTAACTAAATGACGGATTTGTATACAAAGGAATCCATAATCTTAAGGTGTTATTGGTTAAAAGAAATATTAAAGAACATTTAACTTAGTACGATTTTCGAACATGTGGTGATTATAGGCTAGAATGAAGGAAATAATAACTTATGACGTAGTTTCTTAATTCGCACCACTTTGTAGGTGCCTAATTCGCACCGGTGCGATATCAGCAACTGTAGCAATTCTAGCCGTACAAAAGAAGGCCCAAAATTTTAACTGAACGAGGAATGCATCAGGTGGATGCAATGTCAAGTGGTGAGAAGGGCGTTAATACAACAAGTGTGTGTTGTACAAGCGCACCAGATATTTTGTGCCACCTATGAAAATTTTTAAACGTCAAACAGTACACCCTACATTATCAGCTGGTATTCTTCCAGGATCGTTATTTGTTTGCTCTGATTCAGGTTACATCAACAGTGAACTATTTGTCGAATAGCTCAAACATTTTATTTGCCATTCAAACCTAGTAAAAAGTACTGCTTCTGTATGTCCTCTATATATCCACCTAAACGAACTATTCCAAAAATTTAGAAGCTAGATTATCTCGGGAAAATGATGTGCTCCTATTTCAGCTTCCTCGTCATAATACTCAGAGGCCCAGCCTTCACATGTTTCTAACTTCAAACCATTTCAGACAGCTAAATCATGAAGCAGTTCTTAGGTGCTTCGAGATAATCGTGGAGAAAAGGTGACGCAGTTTACAGTTTGAACTGCCTGGTGAAGCACATGGTAAATGTATAACAATAAAAAACGCATTCAGGAAGTTTAAATGTTAGGTAATTTATGCTCTATTTTTTCAATTTCATTTGAAGATGCGTTACTTTCTTTCATTAATTTCAATAAACTTGTAATTTGCATTTATTACATTATTCATATTAAATACTCTTCAATATATTCAATATTAAAAGCTTTCCTTCATCCTGTTCCCTGCAGTTAAAAAGGTGCGATTTAAGAAACCGCAGGTGCTATTTAGGAAACTAGTTGCCTAAATGGCACCACTGACAAGTGTTTCGAAAATGTCATTCTACTTAAAAAATATTAAATCAAATTCAAGGATTCCTTTTTTACAGGAAAGGTAAATGTTGTGGAATGTATTTCTGTAAAGGAATGCAGAAAATAAAAATTGTATTGTTCAATAAAATTTATAAATGCTAAAATGGTGCGATATACGCAACCTTACCCTAATTGTATATATTTGTATTTTGAAATTATCTATGACTGTACTGTATATTTGCTGAATGACATTAAATTATCCATCCATCCATCCATCCATCCAAAATTCAAAAACAGATTACATGTGAAATAAAACAACAAATCTGTTTCTGTTGCAGAAGATTAGGAATGTTGACCCTTCAACTGCAAAGTAATATATGGATTAGTTCTGTTACTTCATATTCAACAACAACAACAACAACAATAATAATAATAATAATAATAATAATAGACCAAATAATTTAATAATTAAAAATCTGATCCTTTTGTTGCTTCAAAGCTGTGAAAAGCATTGTGGTTCTCAGCATATTACTATCTCTCACTTTTGGCTCGTACCACTGAACTTTACAAACGTATTAATTGGTACAGCGACTAATTGGCAACCCAAAGAGTTAGGTTAGAAGAGAAGACAATGCTACCTTCCCCCCCCCACACACACACACGCGCACACACACACACACACACAAAATGAATCAGCCCACTTGGGCTGATTACCTGGTTGGATTTTATCCGAGGTTTTCCCAAACGTAAGGCAAATGTGAGGTAATATTTGGCGAATATTTCGTCTGATCTCGCCAAATATCATCCCGCTATCATTAATTTCATCGAGGTTAAATAACCAGATATTAAAAAAATACTGGGACTCTCTCTCTAAGATTAAAAATCTACCGGTAAGTGTTTCTAAGCATTCGTTCTTTTTTCTTCAGTGCATATGAATAACTGAAGCTCTCTGCACTTCAAAAGTTCTCATATGTTACGGGAATAGTATTTCTTAATATTTATACGGGAGCTTTTTCCCTCGAAAGACTCGCAGCATTTGAATCACGTATTTGATTTATGTTGCATATAGATTAAAGCGCGAAGGCATCATGAAGCCAGAATTGTGTACGTGGTCCTTATAAAGTATTTCCTATTTTATTCCACGTAAGCCATCTCAGAGTGTTCTCTGACACATTTATTTCCGGTTTAAACTTACAGAAAGATTGCATCAAAAAGAGGGATATAGGAAAAGTATAATTTTTCATTTTCTTATTTCACTTGTTCCATATCATACATATACAAGAGATATTTATAGCTTTCCGGTCCGGAAAAAGAAATATCAGTCAAAAGAGATAAATTATTGTAACAATATGAAATTACTAAAGTAGCTTTATATTCCACGTGGTTTTATTTGTTATGTGAATCCCCTTTTCATAAATCATAAATGAAAGGCACCCAGTCAGAAATATCCACCCAATACATTGCAGCGATTACACTTTGACTGTTAGAAATATAAACGTCAACATGGCTGTTAATGACTTCTAGAATAAAAATTACAAATTGTATAGTGGTTCCCGTAGAATATTCCAAATAAATTACAGAACGCATATATTTATATACAGTATACATATAATGATATATATGCAGATTAAATGTAGGTGTATTATATATACATGGTGTAAATAATATAAACTGTCAAAATATACCGGTGATAGAGCATACATAATTGAAAAAGTAAGTCAAATAATGTTTTTCTGTAACTGTCAAAGTTTACCCAGAAAAATCTTGTGTTTTTTAGTCTAACTATTTGAAAAAAAATAGACGGTCATTATTTACTCTGCCCGACACATATTAATTATTATTATTATTATTAATAATAATAATAATAATAATAATAATAATAATAATAATAATAATAATAATTTTGTCCAAAATTCTTTTCAGAAGATTAACTCCGTACGTAGATGAAATTATTGGGGATCATCAGTGCGGTTTTCGGCGTAATAGATCGACTATTGATCAGATTTTTTGTATTCGACAGATAATGGAGAAAAAATGGGAGTAGAAGGGTACAGTAATCCAGTTAGTCATAGATTTCAAAAAGGCATATGACTCGGTTAAGCGGGAAGTATTATATGATATTCTTATTGAATTTGGTATTCCTAAGAAACTAGTTCGATTAATTAAAATGTGTCTCAGTGAAACATACAGCAGAGTCCGTATAGGTCAGTTTCTATGTGATGCTTTTCCAATTCACTGCGATCTAAAGCAGGGAGATGCACTATCACCTTTACTTTTTAACTTCGTTTTAGAATATGCCATTAATAAAGTTCAGGCTAACAGGCAAGGTTTGGAATTGAACGGGTTACATCAGCTGCTTGTCTATGCGGATGACGTGAATATGTTAGGAGAAAATACACAAACGATTAGGGAAAACACGGAAATTTTACTTGAAGCAAGTAAAGCGATCGGTTTGGAAGTAAATCCCGAAAAGACAAAGTATATGGTTATGTCTCGTGACCAGAATATTGTACGAAATGGAAATATAAAAATTGGAGATTTATCCTTCGAAGAGGTGGAAAAATTCAAATATCTTAGAGCAACAGTAACAAATATAAATGACACTCGGGAGGAAATCAAACGCACAATAAATATGGGAAATGCGTGTTATTATTCGGTTGAGAAGCTCTTATCATCCAGTCTGCTGTCCAAAAATCTGAAAGTTAGAATTTAAAAACAGTTATATTACCGGTTCTTCTGTATGGTTGTGAAACTTGGACTCTCACTCTGAGAGAGGAACATAGGTTAAGGGTATCTGAGAATAAGGTGCTTAGGAAAATATTTTGGGGCTAAGCGGGATGAAATTACAGGAGAATGGAGAAAGCTGCACAACGCAGAACTGCATGCATTGTATTCTTCACCTGACATAATTAGGAACATTAAATCCAGACGTTTGAGATGGGCAGGGCATATAGAGTGTTAGCTGGGAGACCGGAGGGAAAAAGACCTTTAGGGAGGCCGAGACGTAGATGGGAGGATAATATTAAAATGGATTTGAGGGAGGTGGGATATGATGATAGAGAGTGGATTAATCTTGCACAGGATAGGGACCGATGGCGGGCTTATGTGAGGGCGGCAATGAACCTTCGGGTTCCTTAAAAGCCATTTGTACGTAAGTAATAATAATAATAATAATAATAATAATAATAATAATAATAATAAATGATAATAATAGTAATAATAATAATAATAATGATAATAATAATAACTTCATTATCCATTAAATAACATGAAACATTACTAATTAAAAGGTAAGATCGTTCACAAGGACTCACTGGAATCTAGAATCACAAAAAAAGAGAACGACTAGAATATTACATCACACTTCAAAATTGAGAGGTGTTTAGCAAAAACATCAGTTGTCCAAAATCATATTATTGTGGAGATCTTGAAAAAACTTCACAGCATCAACAATTATCGGCATTTCACGTTGGTAATTTGTATGTACACAATTCTTAGTTATTGGATTATCTGCAGTGTGTTGTTTACACATAACGTAAAATATTTGGATAATTGGAGCAAAAAATCCTTTGGACAAATGACATTTTTACTTGAAAATGTTCCATATTCACAATGCAGAATGCAAC
Source organism: Periplaneta americana (assembly GCA_025594305.2). Classification (NCBI taxonomy): domain Eukaryota; kingdom Metazoa; phylum Arthropoda; class Insecta; order Blattodea; family Blattidae; genus Periplaneta; species Periplaneta americana. The sequence goes on from JAJSOF020000005.1 coordinate 173,377,196, forward strand.
AAAACACACTAGGGCCTGTAGCTGTTACTCTGGTGCGATGGTGCTGCCAAGCATGTGTAGATGAATGAAACCTGGACAACTGACAGTCTTACAAGAAATATTGTGGACTAGTGACGTTTTAACAGAAGCAGAACTTTTTAGAAGCCATTCGATACTGTACTATTGATGTTTTCAAAGAACTGAAAACATGTGTTGAAGCGTGTCCCAGAGGATCATCAGATGGCCGCTCTAACTAAAATTACCAGATTTTGGACAACTGACGTTTTTGCTAAACACCCCTATTATGGTAACACTTTCATAATATGATTATTAATAATTCTTGATGTTACAATAACTTGGTACATATATTTTGTCTAATGGAGCACATGGGTGAAAGTTTAGTCATTCTTCGGTAAACCTCGTTTTAATTTTTATGTAAAAGTAATAACTGCCATTTCATTTATAGGTTGACTAAAGTTTATCAAGAGTAATCTCACTAGAGGTTTTGATTTATCTAGAGAAAATCAAAACTCGAGTGGGATTTGACTATTACACGATTAGAAAAAAGTATGTAGATATTAGAAGAAGTAAAGTACTCTAATACAATAAAATTAATTGACTTACTAAAATACTAATAAAAGCAGAAAGGAAACAAAAATGAAATTCTACAATGTAATGGCAGTCCCTACTCTTTTATATGGAAGTGAAAGTTGGGTTACAACAAAACCTGAAGTTGTAAAATACAAGCGGCAGAGATGAGATTCTTGCGGAAAGTAAAATGATGCACGAGATTAGATAGAATTAGAAATGAAGATATTAGGCAGGAACTAGGAGTTTACCCACTTACTGATAAATAGACAATTACAGACAAGATTGGAAATTACATGTAGAGAGAATGGACGACTACAGACTTCCTAAGAAAGCAATAAATTATAAACCAAAAAGAACTAAGAGATCAGGGACGACCGTTGAAAAGATGGAGCGACCTTTGAAGCCGGAACGGGCAATTGCCCATACCATGAAGTGAAGAAGAAGAAGAAGAAGAAGAAGAAGAAGAAGAATAATAAAATACTAAACTGTTTTGAAAATGTATTATTATACTATCTCATCATTACAAATATTCCGCCCGATGTCAGTAACGTGTTATGATAAGATGTTCTCTTGTTACCAGTTATGTCAATCGTTCTCCTTTGTGAGTTAGGTCTAACCAAGCGATTCTAGATTCCATCGAGTCCTGATTAGGCTCAATGCAGCTTAGTGAAATTGATAACTATCCCACAGGGACTGTCTTCTGTTTGTTCTGTGATTCCTCGAGATATGCTGTTGCTCCATATTCGTTAAAACCCTCACAGAAGTGAAGACGAAATGGGTGAAATAATCTCAGTGGAAGAAGAACGATGTTAATGATGCTGACGATGCTGATGATAATGATGATTTTGATTATGATAGCATACTCTGCTCAAATATAACACTATAAATGGATGATGGATGTTGGTAAATATTTACAATTCTATCCCCCAAGGAGAATGAAAGAAACTTCTGAATCAAAATGAAAGTTCAACCCACTCAAACATCTTCAAGAAGACTTAATCAGCTTTTCATTACATTTCAGAAGGAAGAAGACGGGAGGCATATCAAATTTTATAAACTCGCCCGGAGATAACAAAGTTTATATTCTGAATATTATTTCCCCTCTCTTTCATTTTACTGAAAATATTCCGTAAAACTTTTAAACCCTCGAGATATGATGATGAGTGATTAATTAGAGTGGCGGAAAAGGACCGGAATATTTCGGTCAAAAGATGACGGAGGAGGTTCACACATCAACAGAAAGGGGGTGGGTTTGTAATACAAATTGATTGTCCTTTTCCTTCACCCTTTATCTGCTTCCTTGCTGGTGGCTTACTGCAAGAGATTACAAGTGACGTAACAGGCGTCGTGTAATTAAGGCCCTGCATCCTATAAAATATGTATTCCTACAGGGCATGGATTGTACTGTTATCATAAACCTGATAAGAGCTAACTCGGCGACGTCATAAAGTGTAACCTCTATGGCGTGTAAACTCATCCTCTAATTCCCAACCTGTAATAAAGTCCCCGAAGAATTAAAATTAGTAAGCAAATTATACAGGTAAGATGATAAGGATTATAAGCTTCCCTCTAACTGTTATTGTGCACAGAATATATGTAAAGGAAATAAATAAGAGGCAGATAAGACAATATAGGCCTACTTACTTACTTACTGGCTTTTAAGGAACCCGGAGGTTCATTGCCGCCCTCACGTAAGTCCACCATTGATCCCTATCCTGAGCAAGATTAATCCATTCTCTATCATCATATCCCACCTCCATCAAATCCATTTTAATATTATCTTCTCATCTACGTCTCGGCCTCCCTAAAGGTCTTTGTCCCTCCGGCCTCCCAACTAACACTCTATATGCATTTCTGAATTCGTCCATACGTGCTACATAACCTGCCCATCTCAAACGTCTGGATTTAATGTTCCTAATCATGTCAGGTGAAGAATATAATGCGTGCAGTTCTGTGTTGTGTAACTTTCTCCATTCTCCTGTAACTTCATCTCTCTTAGCCCCAAATATTTTCCTAAGCACCTTATTCTCAAACACCCTTAACCTATGTTCCTTTCTCAGAGTGAGAGTCCATGTTTCACAACCATAAAGAACAACCGGTAATATAACTGTTTTATAAATTCTAACTTTCAGATTTTTTGACAGCAGACTGGATGATAAAAGCTTCTCAACCGAATAATAATAGACATGTCCCATATTTATTCTGTGTTTAATTTCCTCCCGAGTATCATTTATATTTGTTACTGTTGCTCGAAGGTATTTGAACTTCTCCACCTCTTCAAAAGATAAATTTCCAATTTTATATTTCCATTTTCGTACAACATTCTCGTCACGAGACATAATCATATACTTTGTATTTTCGGGATTTACTTCCAAACCTATCTCTTTACTTGCATCCAGTAAAATTCCCGTGTTTTCCCTAATCGTTTGTGTATTTTCTCCTAACATATTCACGTCATCCTCATAGACAAGCATCTGATGTAACCCATTCAATTCCAAACCCTCTCTGTTATCCTGGACTTTCCTAGTGGCATACTCTAGAGCAAAGTTAAAAAGTAAAGGTGATAGTGCATCTCCTTGCTTTAGCCCACAGTGAATTGGAAAGGCATCTGACAGAAACTGACCTATACGAACTCTGCTGTATGTTTCACTGAGACACATTTTAATTAATCGAACTAATTTCTTGGAAATATCAAATTCAATAAGAATATCATAAAAACTTCTCTTTTTTTTTTAGTAGGTTATTTTACGACGCTGTATCAACATCTCAGGTTATTTAGCGTCTGAATGATATGAAGGTGATAATGACGGTGAAATGAGTCCGGGGTCCAGCACCGAAAGTTACCCGGCATTTGCTCATATTGGGTTGAGGGAAAACCCCGGAAAAAAACTCAACCAGGTAACTTGCCCCGACCGGGAATCGAACCCGGGCCACCTGGTTTCGCGGCCAGACGTGCTAGCCGTTACTCCACAGGTGTGGACCAACTTCTCACTTAACCGAGTCATATGCCTTTTTGAAATCTATGAATAACTGATGCACTGTACCCTTATACTCCCATATTTTCTCAATTATCTGTCGAATACAAAATATCTGGTCAATAGTTGATCTATTACGCCTAAAACCACACTGATGAAAGACAGGCCTACTGACAAACGAATGAAAAATATTGAGAGGGAAAGGAATTTAATTAAAGAAATAAAAGGGATCGACGGATAGAAACGCACAGAACTGGAGAAGAAATGAATAAAATTGCAACAAGAAGAGAAGAAATAGACTTATGTAATGAAACAAACATACCAAAAGAAAAAGAATGAAGAACGTAACATTCAAGTAATGACGTGCAGAAGAACACCGCGAAAGAAAAAAAATTAACATAAAACAAAAAAGGAAGATAGAAAAAGGTGGTGAGAGATAATAAGATCGAAATTTTGAATAAAAGACTGAAAGAAAGAAACAAACGAAAAATAAAAGAACGAGTGGAAATACGGTAAAGAAAGAAGCGAAAGAAGAAAAGATAGAAAAATTGAGAAATAAAGGATGGGTAGAAACGCACAGAAGTGGAGAAGAAAAGAATAAAATTGTAACAAGAAGAGATTGATACTTTTGTTAAAGGAAAACAGAATATTTTATTGATTAGGACATCCATATTGATCACTGATTTTAAACTAATGAACTCTTCTTTTTCTATTTGAGAATTGTGCCGTTTGTGAGACGGAACTGTCGAAACCCACTGTGGTACTAGAAGCGCATACACAAGTCTCGGGGCGGGCAGGAAATGCAAGTACAGTACTGTATTCGTTGATGGCTAACCAATAAGAATTTGTATTCATTTCACCTGGCACACCCACTACCCTTATTGGACTGAACTTTCAATTCTGTTTTGTCGAAATTAGGAGAGTCTACTGTAGTAAATTTTGGCTATTTATTAACCGTCTAGATTTTAAAGTTTTATAATTAAATTAAAAAGTAATTGATTATATGAAATTTACTTTTCATAAGACGACACGTGATGTTTTTTTTTTAATATAGGTGGCGTAAAAAGTCTTTTCTGTTTCCTATTTGCAACTAAAAGCCATTTATAATTAAGTTATAATAATAATAATAATAATAATAATAATAATAATAATAATTATTATTATTATTATTATTATTATTATTATTATTATTATTATTATTATTATTATTATTATTATTCATACCTTATTTAATTCCGTTCATTAGACATACTCAAATTTTACAGCAAATTTTATTTATTTATCCGAATTCTATTACCGTACTTCCTATATGGACGTTACGCAGAATAATTTGGATCTCCTGTAATTTTCTTCAACTCCGTACACACCGCTTCCACGATCTTAGTTATAACGTCAACCTCACCTGACACGTATGTGCCTGTACACTACTTTTACTTACAGAATATTTTACTCTTCTATAATTTTTAAAGATATCATTTCCTTTCCTTAAATTCTACCATTCATTGTCTTTTTTCTGATTAGTATAGCTTATGTTTATTACATGTAATTAATATATGCTGCCTTATTCTATATATTCTCATTACATTTAAATTATTCTCATAACATGATAAATAATAATAATAATACTAATAATAATAATAATAATAATAATAATAATAATAATAATGATTTATTTAATAATAATGATTTATTTTAGCTGGCAGAGTTAAGGCCGTAAGGCCTTCTCTTCCACTCAACCAGCAAAAAGTATACATACATATGTATCAACTTAAAAGAATTCAACAATTTGATTTAGATAAGAGCTACATGTATACAAGAGTTATTTACGAATTAAACAACAAAATACTATGAACTATTAATTAAACACTGAAATACAAACTATGTAGTAGAATTAAGCTAAAATACATAGAATGTTGATATATTTCAAATAATGTTATATAATAGAAAGAGATTATTATGAGACAATTTTGAAAATACAGCACTATCATGATGCATGTCTAAAGGAAGGAGTAACAATGTAGACAGTGATGGTTTAAGTCAGTATGATTGGAGTGAAATGCTAAGAAGGTTATCTTTTAAGCTGTTTTTAAAAGTTTTTTTGTCTTGCAGCCCCTAATACTTTGTGACAGGGAATTCCATTGTCGCGAGGTGGATACTGTAAAAGATGATGAATAACGCAATGTTGTATGAAGAGGTATATTTAACGAGCCACAGATAAGTGATCTGGTATTTACGTCGTGGTTAGAGTATAGATAAGAGAAACGAGACGAAAGGTAATTTGGTGTTGAAGTATGCAGAATTCGAAAGAGCAATGACAAGGAGTGTAAAGTTCTACGTTCTTTAAGTCGGAGCCACGAAAGACTTGCGAAGGACGTTGATATGTGATCGTATCGTCGGATGTTGCATACGTATCAGACGCACATATTCTGAACTCGCTGTAACTTGACTGACAGTTCACAACTTAGGTCACTTAACAAAACGTCACAATAATCGAAATGCGGCATTACTAGGGTTTGTACTGCGATAAGTTTTAGTTGCTGGGGCAAGAAGTTTCCTAGGCGACTCAAACAGTGAATGGAGGAACAGATTTTTTTTATCGTTTCTTTAACTTGAAAATTCCAATTTAGATTATTATCTAAAAAGACGCCAAGAATTTTTACGACAGATGAATAAGGGATTAGCGTGTTGTTAAGGGTAACAACTGAAAGATAACTGTTATTAAGGGAGTTAACTAAAGGCTTATGTCCAATAATTATAGCTTGAGTCTTACTTGGATTAAGTGCGAGTCCGAAATTGGCCGCCCAAGTGGAGACAGTGGCTAGGTCACAATTCAACTTGTCAATATATGTTGGTATATACCAGTGTCTCTTTATCATTGGTATTAATTTAACAATTAGATTTAATTCAGAAACAAGCGGATATATAATCTTAAATGCACTATTTTTCTTTTAAAGCAAATAGGTATAATTTATTTAGAGTAAGGACAAAACATTCTGCACCGGGGTGTTTATAGTCTATGAAAAATCATTTCTGTCGTCCAAGAAATCTCTACACCAACGTTATGTCTGAACGTGTATATGTAAGCATGCATGGTCGCCCAGACCATAGCAGCAGTTCCTTGAACATAATATTTTATGATGTAACTTTACCAGCTCTTCTCCTCCGACGTCCAAAAGTGCAAGATACGGCAACTTTATTATAAGCCAGATAGGATTTGTTAAAAATCTGTTGCATGGTAAAGAGAGTTACGGTGAAAGTTTCATGGGAATAGGAAGGAGAAGCCGAAATAGTAAAGAAACAAGAAATAAAGTTTTACTGTCTGTGTACAAATTCAAACAAATTTACTTTGCACATTGCGGTAATGTTCAAACTTTTATTAGATAAAAACAGAAGTTAAAGTAAAACGCTGGGTCTTAAATTTCAAGATGACACAATGTTTTTCATTCGGACTCTACATTTTGTGTTTTCCGAAACAGTTTAATTACTGATGATATCAGATACATTCCTGTCTACTTTGAATAATCACATTCCCATGAATTATATTTTACATTCCATTTCCGTATCAAGCTCGACGGGCACATATTCATTAATGCTTTTATGAATGCACGTACGGATTTGCTAATTGTCATGAACTGAAATTGATGAGGAAGAATCAAGGAAAAAGAAAAAAAAAGACGAAAATGAAAAAAATAAGTTAAAGAAAGAGTGTAGTAAATGTAATAACATATAAGCCTAGGATAGAAATAGCGAAGATATTATCGCCGCGCTCTCATGGTTAACATTCGGCAGGTCTTTGAGAGGCCTCGTGCATAACATTCGGCAGGTCTTTGAAATGTAATTGCATTATTGTTTTCAATTTCTTATGTCGCCGCTCCAATCACTCGCCTCAATTTCAATATTGCAACCAATGAACTGCTTCCATTATTAAATGACACCTACTTGTCTAATTGACGTGGACTAAAAACGAGGATGCAATGTCTTGTGCTGAGGACGAATATTAAGGTATGTGATTAAAAATTATTATTATTATTATTAAAAATAAGTTGAAGAAAGAGTGTAGTAAATGTAATAACCAGGGAACGGATTTATATGGACTAAAAATATATGAAATATGTAAATATATATGTAGTTATTTTTACCAAAATATGGAATTAAATATGGATTTTTACCAAAATATGGAATTAAATATGGACTTAAAATTATAAAAAATGACTATGTACGTTAAATATTGGTACATTTTAATCAAACTAAACAAAAATATAATGGACGTACCTTATCTTCCAATGTAGTTTCAACAAAACACAATTTTTATTGTCTGTTACCATAACAATAGGTTACAAACATTTCTTTCAAGTGCTGAAAAGTGAATCTTCTTCTATTGTCTCTGAGGATAGATTTATACTGACTAAAAGAGCGTTCGACGTCACAAGAAGTAACTGGTACATAATTCAATTTCACAATGTCTGCTGGGGATAAGTCCAAGTTAATCTTCACTGTTGATTCACCACTCATCACAGCAACAACCTTTTGTAGTTCTTCATATCCAGGGTTTTTTGAAAGTACAGTGTCCACCTTAGCTCTTACTGCATCTGCAACTTTACCTCTACCACGATTCAGTTGTTCCACAGTACTATTTATAATTTCAAAACTTTCAGATAGTGAAAGGTGCCTATTTTGGAGACTTTTGAGCGTTTTTATGATGCATGAAAATGTATGCTGAATGTGAGCTAAGTCATTCTTCACACTTATGTCACAGGTAACTTTTCGCAGTATCAATTGAGACTGCATCTTCAGAGTCCAATGCAAGGAGAACATTGTTAATAGAGTCTATATGTTCGGCATAATATTCAACTGCTTCTAGCCATGACCCCATCTAGTTAAAATTGGCTTTGGTGGCAATGGAATTTCAGGGTACATTTCTTTCAACACGTTAACTCTACTGGGAGCTTTGAGAAATACTTTTTCACTGATGAAATCAACAAATCTACTTTAGGGAAATTGTCTCTGACCACTTCTGCCACACGATGAAATGCATGCGCCACACAAGTAAAATGAGTCAATTTAGGATATACAACAGATAATGCTTGTCCAGCTTTGACCATATAAGGGACAGCATCACAGGAATAACACATTATCGTACATAATACCCTTTGGCCACAGGATACCCATAGCTTCGTTGAACAGTTTAACTATAGTTTTGTTATTGCACTTTTCTAGAACATCACAATGTAAAAGAATTCGTTCAGAATATTGTTCACTTAACAAACCGATAACTACATTACCAACAAGTCTACCTTCTTTGTCGGGAGTCTCATCAATGGAAACCCAAATTGAACTATCTTTAATTTCATCTCTTATCTTCTGTATTGTCTCATCGTAGATGGATGGAGCATACGTCTTCCTAAGTGTTGACTCATCCGGGATTGTATGTTGAGTATATTTTTCAAGGAATTCCCTGAAGACCTTATTCTTTAGTTTGTAGAGAGGAATATCAGCAGAGATGAGAGAACGGCACAGGTCGATGTTAAACTCAGATCTTACATTCGATGTTGTTGGTTGTGTTAAAAACAATTGTCTCTGCTTGGAATTTAGTTGTTTGTTGGCCTGATGTTTACTAGTTGTAATGTGTTGTTGCACCAGAACTTTTGTGTAGATGATACTGCACACTGACACAAATTACAAAATAATATTTTATTGTCAGTTGATAAACCATCTTCTTTAAATTCTGAAATGTAACTTGTTAGTTTTGATTTTAAATTGACTGAATGACGTACTTTTGGCATATTTACCGTCTTTATAGTATGATTTACAAAACTGAACCTATGTGTACTCTGACTGGCATTTAACTGTTGAGCTGCACAACTGAAGTCTGTTAAAAATTTTAAATTAAATTAATACAGTTTTGTAACTTACTTTCCCATTGTTGATAGGACTGCTAATTTTCAAATAACTCTGATGTTAAAGGGATTACTGAACATGTGTTTAAATCTCTATTGTTGAAATGTATTTTAAAAGTTAATGGAATTTTGTTTTGTTTTATTGTTAAACCTAATATAATATGGACTGTTTTATATGAAATATGGAAAATATATAAATTAACGAAAATATGTACTAAACTCTAAAATATGGAAAAATATGGAAAATAAAAAAAGTAGGATTTTTCAACCCTACACATTGTGAAACATAAAGATAATGCAAAATATAAATTATATTAGCTTTATAAGTAAATATGTATTTACATATAAATCCTTTCCCTACTAATAACATATAAGCCTAGGATAGAAATAGGGAAGATATTATCGCCGCGCTCTCATGGTTAACATTCGGCAGGTCTTTGAGAGGCCTCGTGCATAACATTCGGCAGGTCTTTGAAATGTAATTGCATTATTGTTTTCAATTTCTTATGTCGCCGCTCAATCACTCGCCTCAATTTCAATATTGCAACCAAACAATGAACTACTTCCATTATTAAATGACACCTACTTGTCTAATTCACGTGGACTAAAAACGAGGATGCAATGTCTTGTGCTGAGGACGAATATTAAGGTATGTGATTAAAAATTATTATTATTATTATTATTATTATTATTATTATTATTATTATCATCATCATCATCATCATCATCATTTAATTCGAGAAAAATTCGTTCCGGCACCGAGAATCGAACCTGGGACCTCTCAGCTCTGCGCGCTGAGTACTCTTTCCAACTGAGCTATGCCGGGACACGATCCACCGTGCCGACCGAACTCCTCTCGTAATGTTTTACGGCCTTACTACCTGCACTTTAAACAATGTAAGTCATACATGCAGGAGCGCATATTTAAATGGCTTTATGGCCATATTCAACCTCAGTTTGTGACAACTGCTAATAGTTAATACATCACATATTCATTATATATGAGGTCTCGCCTACCTCATTGAATATTACACGACTACTATGAAGTAGCCAATGTGTTATTATTATTATTATTATTATTATTATTATTATTATTATTATAGCCATTTAACAATATAACAAACTAGTGCTTATTCTTATCGAGGAGGTAGATGTGACAACGTGACGCTTACAGTGAAACCTACAGAGCAACACTCGGTCGGCAAAATTATGTTTTAAAAGCACACCGCACGTTATTGTATGATGCCGACATGTTAACCATGAGAGCGCGGCGATAATATAAGTTAATTTTTAAATTAAATTGTTCAACTATAATCGAGCTGTTATAACTATGCACTCTACAGCTCTGTATAATTTGGTAGCGAGAGATTCAACGTTGCCACAATGACCATTACTCAACAACTGAATAGTCCTTCTCACCCACTCTGGCTTCTGGTTATTGAATGCCATTTCTTAAAGGAAAGACTTCTCACTCCGTATGTTATTATTTTTTTTTGTGCGACATGTCACAGCAGCGCTACAAATTATTTATAACAGTAACATACAAATTACGCACGTGACAGTAACACCATCTAACACAGCACGTAGAAAACCGACAACACAGTAGCGTTCCGCATAGCAGCAGGCGCAGCTCATAGAAAGAAATGCTAAAAGTTACTGAAATTAATACTATATAAAATTACTTTAAAGAATAGCATTTAAAAACACTCTATATAGGCCTATCCTGAAAAACTGAAAACGAGCTTCCTTCAAGATACTCTTACATGAATTTTTGGATTGACATACAGTATCTGTGCGAACAATAATTTTTTCGTATGATGAAGATAAACAAGCCATGTCATGGAAGCCAAGTATCGGATGACAACTTAAAATGTGCTGTCACATTATGCACTATACAAACAATAGTTCCAAACGTTGAGAAATTGCTGAGGGAAAAGAGAATTAAACAAATCCTGAAAAATCAGTGCTAATGCCAGTGTTGAGTGAACTGAATGGACTTAATTTCTGCATTACTATTCCTAGGGTTTTTATATGTTTTGTTCAACATTTTCTTTTAACAGAAGCAGTTTACACGTTTACAGTAGGTTAATAATAATAATAATAATAATAATAATAATAATAATAATAATAATAATAATAATAATAATAATGTTTTATTTTCGCTGGCAGAGTTAAGGCCATAAGGACTTCTCTTCCACTCAACCAGCCTTAATCAATACAATACATAAATTTAAGTTACAAATATTTACACTACACTTAAAAGGTTCTCCAGCAATATTCTTCACTACATATTTATTTAAATTTAGATAAATCTATAAGGTAAAGTAGTAACTTAATTTAGGAGCTAATTTAATTTAATGAATTATAATTAATTTAATATTTGAAATAGCTAGTAAAATGATGAAAATTAATTTAATATAAGCTTACTAGGACTATGTTACAGGAGAATATATATATTTCTATTTCTATAATGAGAATATTAATGTAATTGCCATTAGAGGTTTTGTAAATCTATTTAGAGAAATTAATGATAATAATAATAATAATAATAATAATAATAATAATAATAATAATAATAAAATAATAATAATAATAAGGATGGACAGATGTTAGTTTCATTATAAGTAACAAATATTAATCAGCAATTAATCTGTTAAGTAAGAATTTATGTAATTTTGACCTAAATGACTCGGAAGCGAGTTCCAATTTCTAGCAACTGAAACTGTATAGGATGAAGAATATAAAGATGTCTTGTGGTAGGGTATAATGAGTAAATTGTTATGATGATATCTTGTACTTAGGTTGTCATGCATTGTCCGAATAATTAACATGAAATATGTATTACATTTCTGAAAGTAATTATAAATTTATTAACTTCCAACTTTGTTTAAAATAGGCTACAATGTTTTTTTTTCAAATTACTTAAGATAGTTTATTTAGTTATTTCTATTTAGCCCGTATCTTTTATCATCAGAAAACAATCATAAATCTATGCAGTAAATTCATATTGTGGTCCCGCCGCTGAACGTCTTACCTGCCCTATTACGACTTTCCCTTGCCGAGAGGGCGAGCGGGCAAGGCTTGATGACGACACAGTGCTCTGAGTTGGGGACCGCTGGTTTAGGCTATAAGGTACATTTTAGGAAGTGATGAAAAACGACGAATTAAGTCAGTTATGAACCTGATACATTAATGTAATAAATTTCTTGAAAGAGACAACTGACGACGATGCTGAATTACACATGCAGTTTCCTAACAACTTACAGAGACACGTTCTATGATACTGTGTGAACAAGCGATGCGTGTACTGATCACGAATTGAATTTGCGTTAGTTAATTAAGCATTTCATGGCTGGGCGTATTTCCAATATTGCCCGTACTAATAATACACTTTGCCTGGCAAGTGGAATGTGACACCGATGTGGGACCCTCACGTAAATCAAATCCCTGTGTAAAAATATACTTGTGCAAGCACGTTACTGCTCAATCGAGAGCTGATACTTGGTCCTCCAAGAGCTGATAGAGCTTCAGTAGCAATTATTTTGAAAGCTAATTTTGTTGCCTTAATCTCAGATTTGTTTGAATTGTAGACTAACGTAAATCATTTGAACATTTTCCAGCGTGTTTTGTATTGTATTGTATTTATTAACATTCCATGGTATTCATACATGCTTACAGCTAGAATATGGAACAAGTAAAAAAAACTTAATACTATTATAAAATCTTAATTTATAGTCACAGTCTAGATGAAATATATACAGACGAGATTTCCAATATAGTCTACTAGTACAACACATAGTTTTAGTATCAATTTCATGAAGTGTTATTGAAGGTCATGAATTCACATACAGAATAGAAGGCGTGAGAAATTAGGAACTTCTTTAATTTGGCCCTGAATAATTTTATGTTTTGAGTTTCATTTTTTATATCGATAGGGAAGCTATTAAAAATTTTTACTGCCATATAACGCACTCCTTTTTGATAGCACGATAGACTTGCCGATGGAGTATGAAAGTAATTTTTTTGACGTGTATTTATGCTATGAACTGTTGAATTAGTTACAAAGTTTTCACGATTACATACGAGGAAGACTATTAATGAAAAGATATACTGACAAGCCATTGGCATTATTTGTAGTTTTTTGAAAATAGTCCTACACGACTGCCTTGATTTGGCACCTACTATTATTCTAATTACTCTTTTTTGTAATAGAAATATATTGTTACTATGTGTGGAATTTCCCCAGAATATTATTCCAAAACTCATTACCGAGTGGAAGTATGCAAAGTATATATGTATGCATAGAGATCTAAACAATTCAGAATGTTATCCCTAACCTATTTTAGGACAGTCTGACATTAGACTGATACATAACAACATGATTCGAAAAAAAAAAACATAAGTCCTCCACTTAAGATAAGAAATTACAAAATATATTGATAACGGTACATATACATGTCTTCTACTGGATCCGAACCCACGATTGTAGCGTCCCTTATCACATAAACACTGAGAACCTCTCTAGTTGCGTATGTATACCGAGGTAAGCAGTTTTACCCTTATGTCGTGATAATCTCTATTCTATCATTATATCAAGTATTAGAAGCCGAATTCATAGTCAACACTTATCGCAAGGAAACCCTTAAGCAGTTGCTTATAAAAATTTCCAATTCATAAATCCCACTGAATTGAACACTTATTCAAATAAGGTAGCTTGTCAGCTTACGCAAGTATTTCCTCATCCATTCTAATCAGTTGATTCAGTATACCATGGATAATGATTATGATTTTATTGAATTTATTGAGTTCTATAATGAAAATGTGTTTCGGCAAAACAAAAGATAAGTTATATCAAAGATATGGAAAACCCTTTGAAGATATACAATGTACAACAATTTAAGAGGAGATACCGTTTCGACAAGAACACTGTTGTGGATATTCTGGTTCTCTCATTGAAATTCATAATTCAGCTACTACAATCATGAGGCTTACTGATTTCACCACTACTGAAAATACTGGTTGCTTTGAGATTTTATGCTACAGTATTATTTCAGGTAGGTTTAAGTGATTTTTTTTTCGAAAAGTATTCACGTCCCAACAAAGTGTTAGGTTATTTGCATTTTTGTTTGTATTCAACCCAAAGCTGTTAAAGTGTGCGTAATTATACCACTTCCACTTTATTTACCATAAAAATAACTGAAAAATAAATTTAAATTTTTTACTTACAGGAATATTTCCGGAGCTTGCATTAAACTCGATTATTGTGACGTTTTGTTAAGTGATCTAAGTTCTGAACTGTCAGTCAAGTTACAGCGAGCTCAGAATATGTGCATCAGATACGTGTGCAACATCCGACGATATGATCACATATCACCGTCCTTCGCAAGTCTCTCGTGGCTCCGACTTAAAGAACGCAGAACTTTACACTCTTTGTCTTTACTCTTTCGAATTCTGCACCTCAACACCAAATTACCTTTCGTCTCGTTTCTCTTATCTATACTCTAACCACGACGTAAATACCAGATCACTTATCTGTGGCACGCTAAATATACCTCTTCATAGAACATCTTGTTATTCCTCATCTTTTACAATATCCACCTCGCGTCAATGGAATTCCTTGTCACAAAGTATTAGGGGTTGCAAGACAACAAACACCTTTAAGAACAGCTTAAAAGATAACCTTATTAGCATTTCACTCCAATCATACTGATTTAAAATATTACTGACTACACTGTTGCTTTTTTTTTCTTTAGACATCATCCTGATTGTGCTGCATTTTCAAAATTGTCTCATAATAATCTCTTTCTATTATCTAATATAATTTGAAATATATTAACATTCTATGTATTTTAGTTTAATTCTGCTACCCAGTTTATTTCAGTGTTTAATTAATAGTTCACAGTATTTTGTTGTTTAATTCGGAAATAACTCTTGTATACATGTAACTCTCATCTAAATCAAATTGTTGAATTCTTTGTAAGTTCATGCATATGTATATACACTTTTGCTGGTTGTGTGGAAGAGAATTACGGCCTTAACTCTGCCAGCTAAAATAAATCATTATTATTATTATTATTATTATTATTATTATTATTATTATTATATTATTATTATAAACTCAGCTGCAATTTATTCCATGTCTATTTCTTATTTTGGAGGGAAAAATACGAGGGGGTCCAGGAAATAACGACCGTTTTGTTGTTATGTTATGTTTTATTTAACGACGCTCGCAACTGCAGAGGTTATATCAGCGTCGCCTGATGTGCCGGAATTTTGTCCCGCAGGAGTTCTTTTTTACATGCCAGTAAATCTACTGACATGAAACTGTCGCAATTTATTCACACTTAAATGCCATCGACCTGGCCCGGGATCGAACCCGCAACCTTGGGCATAGAAGGCCAGCGTAATGTTGTAATAATTAAAAAATATATATTTATTTGAAAAAAACAAAGTCTGTTACTTAACTGAAGCTTCCTTTACTTCTCTACATAATCACCACCTACATTTAAACATTTGTCGTATTTGTTCACTAGCTTTAGAATTTCCGTGTTATACTCCTCTGCCGCCAGTTCATTAAGCCAGGTGTTCACTGTCTTCTTCAACTCTTCATCACTTCCAAACCGCGTACCACCCAGAAAGTCTTTCAGCTTAGTGAAAACGTGAAAATCGCTAGGAGCAAGGTCTGGACTATAGGGCGGATGATCAAAGATTTCCCAACCGAATTGATCCAGCAATTCTCGAGTTGAAGCAGCAGTGTGCGGGCGGGCACAGATGTTGCGACACAATTTCACCAAGCAAAGAACGAGAAATGTCAGGAAAGGCAATATGCAATTCGTCGAGTGATGTGCGCCTGTCTTGCAAGATTCTGTCGTTCACTTTAGTCTTCAGGTCTTCTGTGATGAGTGATGGGCGTCCGGGTCGAGTTTCATCGTGGACATTTGTTCGCCCATTGTTGAACATTTCGCACCATTTTCTCACATTTCTTTCATTCATTACAGTATCACCATACACTTCTTTCAATTGCCGGTAAATTTCTGCAGGTTTCAAATGTCGGGGATTCAAAAATCGAATCACACTCCTCACCTCACAGCCGGCGGGATTATCAATCACGTCGTTCATTTTGAAGTAACACAAAATGCACAATGGCGACTTGTTGCAACCAGTACTCAACATTATGAGAACTAGAGATGGGTAAAAAATAACACAACAGTTATTTTGGAACTGTTCCGGTCTCGGAACTGTTGCAAAAATGAACAGTAGGTCGGAACCTCCTGTTCCGAAATAACAGTGTTCCGACTCCGAGCTGCTCACTTGCCCAGCTGTTGCGGGCTCGCAGTGCCGCGTTGCACAAGGTATGTTCCGACTCCGAGATAACAGTCGGAACGTCGGAGCTCGGATGAAGTTGGTACTTGAAACTCTCACGTGGTTGGAGGGGGACGCATGGAAATTGAAATCCTTGCGGTGGCGCGAACTTTAATATCAACATTTGTAAGACTGGCCAATCATCTGTAATGTTATATTAAGTATTTAATAATCTGTAATATTCATTCACGCTTTATAGTTTATTTTACCATTAGTTGACTAATTCTGTTTTATAAACATTCTACAACGTCATAAAGTACGCATACTATTATTAATTCATTGATCAGCTGATTCTATACAAAGGTTAAAGTCGTAAATGGTAATGAGTGGTTTAGTTACAATGTCTGTATGTCGTTTGTTGAGGTTAAGTCTGACAAGCACAAGTTTTTGTGATATCTTCTCTGTTATCAAAGAACGACAAAAATGTTGTAGCATTATTTGTTGGAAACTACCCATATAAGTACTGATTTGGAGAGCGAGGTTTAATGCGAAGTTTAAATTACACTTTGGTAAAGATGCGATTCCAACATTTTACTAACCCACTGCGGGGTTTCCAGGTTTCAGTACTGCCAATATATATATTTTTTATTATTTATGAAATTGTAATAAGAATAATAATAATAATAATAATAATAATAATAATAATAATTATTATTATTATTATTAGTATTATTATTATTATAACTGTGCATTAAGAAAAGTAAAAATAAAAATTAATGATTTGTTTTTTTTTTTTTATTATGTAATAGAGAGAACAGAAATTACATACCATATGTTTTAAATGTTATGTTATTTTTTTTAGTTGGCTACCATGTCTTTATAACTTTATGTACGAAAACAAAGTGTTGTATTCTGTCCTTGTAGTCAACTGCTGTTTAATTACTAACATTAAGCTTTTGAGTTCTGTCCGCATGCACAGCAATTTTCCAAAATCAATTCGAATGCGCATTGCAGTGCCATCTATAGATAAGAATATGTACTATGTCATGCCTATGAGTGCTGCAGTGTGAGCTGCATGGTGAACAACGCTTTGATGGTGAAGAGGGAGGGTACTGTCTGTACCGTTCGTTTGAACGACTCAACGACTCCGACTCATCACCACTGGTGACTGTTATTTCGGAACTGTTATTTGGAACATGGTATTTTTTCGGAACCGGAACCGTCGGAACTGTTCCGGGAAAAGAACAACTTCGCCCATCACTAATGAGAACACATGTTAAGGAAGCCAGTTGACCTTCAAACAAGGAAGGGGAGTCAGCTGCGCGGCGGGTATGCGCGAACGGTGGTTATTTCCTGGATCCCCCTCGTAATTATCATATTTTTTCCTTTCGACGATATCTCTATATTTCATAACTAGTTCTATTAGCTCAATTCTTTCTTTTTCTGTAAAATGCTTTCTCGACATTTTGGATAATTTTTAGCTCTATAATATTTACTTCTGTATTTTGTGTACGATTAATAATACCGATTTTCAAGTTGAAGGCGCTGGAAAACAATTGAATGTACGAAAGCGTTCATGTCTAGCCACGTTGCCATATTTCTTTCAATGTCGAGATAATGCTCAGTGCAAATGAAAGAGTAGCGTCTCTGCAATACGATCTAAAATAAGAGCTAACGAAACTCATTACTCAAGCGTTTCCTTATTCTGTAAGTGACGACTATGAATTCGACCCTAGGTCACCTTATAATTAGTAATGTTGGTATTTTAAGTTTTTTTTTTTTTAAGATTTTAATAATTTTCTTTAGCTATTCAATGCCATTTACAGAGGTTAAGGATGTTTGAGAATAAGGTGCTTAGGGAATTTTTTGGGGCTAAGGGGACGAAGTTACAGGAGAATGGAAAACGTTACACAACGAAGAACTGCAAGCATTGTAAAGAGTCTAGAAACAACAATATTAAGCTACTGCTTGTATTAAAAGTGCAAAATGACTATAGGCCTACAGTTTATAATGAACAAAGTTACACATATTCAAACAAAATAGAATTTTAAATGTATTCCATACAGAACGGAACTTTACTTATGTATGGTAGTACATTACACGAAATAAAAAAAAAACGTAAACATATACAACTTTCTTTGAATAAGCAATTTCAAACTGTCCTAAAACGTGATCCGGATATCTGGAGTTGTACTGTACAAACTACTTCTGGTACTACTACTATCACCACTGTAATTTTAATAAAGAGAATGCAACTCGAAAATGTAGAGTCGAATGATACCGTATATAGTTTTTCCATCCCCTCAATCTGATAATAAAGAAACGTAGATTGCAAGAAAATACACACACCTGTTGACGTCCTCTTTGTGGAGGACTGACAGATCTGAATCCGGCTTAGTCGGCACGTAGGCTCCCCGCCAGCGCATCACTATTGTGTCTAATTTCTCCTGGGACCATATGCATGCTGGCCCGATGTAACACTTGGGACCGTCATCTCATTATTGAGACAGCCAACAGCCAACCCTCCTCCAGCAATTTCATCTTACTGCTTTCTTGGTATTAAACGCTTTAAACTTTAAAAATATTAATGTTCCTTACGCAGGTTAATTAATTTTAATTAATTTCTCCATATAAATGTTTTCCTGTTTATTGAAAAATGAAATATAAGTTATAGGAAAATAGGGATATCTGAACTAATCAGGGTAGAGAACTTCTTGATATCACTTCTTGTTTTTTTTAAATAAATTGTAGTCCTCTCATTTAACGACACGGTAATTACGTCTGTTCTAAATCAACGACACTATCCTCCCAGCTTCAGTTTCTTCCCTAAATTTGTTTTGCTCACATCCGGATCTGAACCCATCATCCTTGTATCTAAGAACAACAGCATTTTAGCCTTTGATTCCCCAAGGACGTTATTCTCAGCTATTATACAGGGACATCATTTTATTTTTGCTAACATTTTTAATATTAACCTGGCTATATCTTTAGATTAAAGTTCTAGAACCGGAAACACCGCTTGCTCCCCCTTCCAAGACTAGAGTTCGATGATACTGGCTTAAAAAACAAATCACTTTACTAGGTATAGGAGGGAAGGAAAGTAGTTAATCCATTTATGTAAACTAGGTAATATAGCAATTTTGAGTTTGATAATTTTCATTAGGTTTTTGTTTAATCAAAATACAGTACTGTATTAAAACTTAGTGTTTTTAATCACGAACTGAGCTATCCATTCGGACGTATTAATTATAATATGGATATTTAAACAGTGTATATTATACTGTCTTCTTTTGTGCATATTATCGCACATTAGCGTACAATATAGTTTCGTCCTTCGTAATGAATGAAATAATTCTGTTAAATTGAAAAATAATCATAATATGGATATTTAAACACATTTTTGAAAATGGTTTGGCCGTTCATTTCGATAGTAATCAGGCTTCTGATAAATTGTTCTTTTGTGTGCATATTATCGCACTATAGACTGTTTTGTATTATAATATAGCTTGTAAATTTACAACTGAATGATCGTTTGCTAATTCCAATTTTACCAGTTTGGTCGTCCTTCGTATCCGAGTAACTCTTGTTGAAATAATTCTGTACCTACTCTATAAAATCAACCCCTTTGAGTTACCTTATTTGATTACTGTAAATTCAATCTTCACTTCATCTCATCTCCCATCCGAAAATGATAAAAATTAAAAAAATGTAAAAATGCTATCTACAAAATTGTCCGTCGAAAATTGTAATGGTTTTGTCGCAGGGTCGTAAATCTATGGGAATGAAAATCAACGTGACAGTTAATTACTTAACGAGGCCTCTTATTTAAGTTATTTTAAACAGTTGTATAATATTACGTAGACGTTCAATTCCTAACAGAAATTAATGTTTTCAGAAAAGAGCTAAGACAGCCCAGCTACTAGACTTTACAGAGGGACGAACTGAAGCAGGTGGGGGAAACCGGGATGCGACGTAGGCAAACGGACGACAGTACCTGTGCGAAAATATGATTCAATATTGAAAGCTTTTTCGTCACTGCAAAACGCGAACATATTTCTGGAACGTACTATACTCACTAACTCAGTACTACATACGCGGCCTCGGTTTTGTGGAGAACGATTGGAAGTTTACTAGTAGAGGGTGTGAGAGTGAAGTACATTAAAAACTCAGGTACAATAAAAATTGAAGTAAAAATAAAATGATGTCCCTGTATAAAGTTTCCGCTGTTCACTATCGTACTAAAGCTTGGAAGGGCCACGAGAAGATGTTCAGAAGAGAATTAACCAAAATTCTGTATATTTATACCTTCTATTCAGTTGGTGAATTACTTTATGATTGTAAATTAAATTAATCTGCTGAATATGAATTAGAGGGTCAAAGCCTAATTGGAATTTACCTTCTGTGATCGGGTCAAAAACCCTAATGTAACTGATACTTTAATCTTTGTGGTGAATTTCGGTGAAGTCCGAAGGGTCTAATTAGTCAAATCCACTCTCCACATTTCCACGCTGCGGACCCCTGAGATCTTTTAAGATGTGAAAGAAAGAGTGGTGTGCGGAAAGCAACGGGAAGCTACCGAATTTAATATTTCCCTAGAGAAACATGGTGGAGTGCAATGGAGCTTGTGAAATGGACAGACAATAAGAAATGAAGCTGTGTTAGAAAGAGTGATTGAAGAAATAATATTGCTGAAATGATCTGGAAGAGAAAGAGGAATTGGCTGTGTCACTGGCTGAAAAGAAACTGCACATTGAAGGATGTACAGGAAGGAATGGTAAAGGGAGAAAGTTCGGACAGAAGAAGATATCAAATGATAGATGATGGATCGTATACGGAGACTAAAATGAAGGCAGAAAATAGGAAAGATTGGAGAATGCTGTGTTTTCAGTGGATAACCACGAATGAATGAATATGATTTATATATTTTTGTATAAATTGTGACTTTTTCCACATCTCTAAGCTAAAACTTTGAAATGAAATCCATGGAATACAATAAATTAAGTAATGCTACTGCTGCTGTTGCTGATGATGATCATGATGATTATGGTAATTGTATTGTATTGTATTTATTTATTAGCATTCCATGGTATTCATACATTGCTTACAGCTAGAATATGGAACAAGTCAAAAACTTAATACTATTATAAAATCTTAATTTATGGTCACAGTCTAGATGAAATATATACAGACGAGATTTACAATATATCTACTAGTACAACACAAAGTTTTATTGTCAATTTCATGAAGTGTCATTGAATGTCATGAATTCACCTACAGAATAGAAGGCGTGAGAAATTAGGTACTTCTTCTATTTGGCCCTAAATAATTTTATGTTTTGAGTTTCATTTTTTATATCGATAGGGAAGCTATTAAAAATTTGTACTGCCATATAACGCACTCCTTTTTGATAGCACGATAGACTTGCCGATGGAATATGAAAGTCATTTTTTTGACGTGTATTTATGCTATGAACTGTTGAATTAGTTACAAAGTTTTCACGATTGCATACGTGGAAGATTATTAATGAAAAGATATACTGACAAGCCATGGGCATTATTTGTAGTTTTTGAAATAGTCCTACACGATTCCCTAGATTTGGCACCTACTATTATTCTAATAACTTTTTTTTGTAATAGAAATATATTGTTACTATCTGTGGAATTTCCCCAGAATATTATTCCAAAACTCATTACCGAATGGAAGTATGCGAAGTATATTGTTTTTAAGGTATTGATATTTATTATCTTTTGCATAGATCTAATAGCAAAACAAGCTGAATTTTAGTTTGGGGGTAATTTCTTTAGTATGATTTTTCCAATTTAACACATTATCGATTTTTAAGCCAAGAAATTTGGTAATAATTTTATAAACTTACTGCCTTGTGTTGTGGTTCGACTATCACACTTACAGGAGTCTTATAAAACTCATTTCTCTCAAGAAACCATAACTTTAATTTTCAGGAAAGAAGGAAACGTAATTAGTTGAAAGGGTGATTATTTAGCGAACATATGTCCCCATAGAAACCACTCTAAAGTAATCATAACGCAGATTAAAACTCCAAGTCTTATTCAAGTAGCTCACAACTGTAATGAAAACATAAAATTACCTTAAGTGCCTCAAACAATATGAAATTAATTTCAAGGTACGTGTACTGCAAATACTGGAGTCTGCTTCACAAGCTTTGTAACTAATGAGTTAATTTCGCCTTTAAACCAGTGTTAGGAGCAATGAAAGGTAATAGCAAGAGAGGCGAGCGTGTACAACAAACTGGAATCGTTAGGGTCACATGGTGCCCAACGTCTTGGAAGTCAGCTGGCACAAAGTACGCATCTCGCTTATGCAGATTTCAGCTCTAATGCACTTATAAATGTCAGCAGCATTATGCTACAATCATGCACGTTCAAGTGACGCCATTTAAACGTTCAGAAATATTAAATACTAACCGCTAGCTAGCTGGATTGTATCAATCTTGAATCAAGATTTGGAACAGATTAATTAGCTTTGTAAAGTATTGTCCCATACACAAAATGTTCTTCAATTATTTGATATTCCATTTCTTTGCGCTGTCCTTTTACAAATGCAGGTTACCTTACAAATATTATTCATGATTATATGTCTGTAAATATTATACCAATGGTGATCATAATGTTGTTGTTCTATACTCAATCAAAAGATATAATATAAATTCTAAAATTGTGAAAAGTAGGAGCTTGTAATGTAACATTAATTATTTTACCTTGAAGTTATAGATATGGTAAACAATTAGAACATCATCGAAATCTATTCAAGCACGTGTATATTTATTGTAACCATCTATTTAACTACTTTTATTTGTAATTTGTTACAACGTCTGAGACTCTCATTATTTAGAAAGTTTGAATATTAGTATCGTGAGATTTCTCAGTAGCTTTGTCACCTATATACACGCAGCCATTGCAAAAATAGAAGAGACATTAGTCAATAATACTTTGTTATAGATGGGGAAACGTGGCTAGCATAATACATACGTGCTTATTGCAAGCGGAAAAAGTAGGTCTAACTGAAGGAAGAGAGACAGTAAAAAAAATAATTAGAAAAAAAAATGACTAAGAATACCAGGAAGCAAAAGCAACGACAAACACTTCCACAAGATTCAACTATTTAACTACATGTTGATAATATCTGGAACCATAGAACTATATATTGCACGCCACTAGTTTGACGTCATGTTTCCCGGACACTGGATTGGGAGAAGGGGACCTGTGGAATGGGCTGCACGGTCACCCGACCTGAACAAGTGGACTTTCATGTAAAAATGGGGGAACTTGATCATCTCCTAGAAAGGAAAACCACCGCAATGGCTGATCGCATGTTGAAGACAATTCAAAGGAACATGGTAAACGTTTGAGAAAGTGTGTAGAAAATAGTGGCGAACATGTACAGCACGTTTTATAGTCGGCAAATGTGCTGTTCATCATTTCTGCTGTTGTTCCAGGATTTACATCCACCCTGTATTATTCATAATTAATGCTTTTATCTTTACATCAACTAATACACCCAGTGACGCAACTAATGGGACTTCAAAATTCCCTACCATTATTTACTCTTATTGGTGGATGATAATTTTGGTGATAGATGGACTAATTGCAGTTGGAGCGTATGGCAACCAGCGTGCATTTAGTTCATTTTACTATTCCCACAATTTAATTCCATGAACAATAGAATATACGTATAAGCAATTTAAATTATGAATACGTATATTATATTTTTACTCTAGTTTTTAAATAATTTTGCATTATTATTACGAGTATATTGACATTTGGCACTATTTTAACTACAATATTATATTCTTGCATCTATTACCGGTATGTATTTTCTTTCTTTCTTTCGTTTGTGTTGTTTTGTTTTCTTATTATTTATTTTGTATATGTATCAATTTAAGCCACCTATAATTGGAAGCTTGCTTCTGTTGGTGGTGCATTTAAATAAAATAAAATAAAATAAAATAAATTTTTTTCCTGGAGCCTTGTTATTCAGGCACACTTCCGTACATCAACTTCCAACATTATTACTCTCACGAAAGACTCCACGCTAAAGAATTTTATTTCCCTTAATAATCAATCGCTCCTGGCTGATTCTGAACTTACGACCATCGGATTTCATAAAAATCGCGGAAACCACTAGATTAACAACGGTGGCTTGCATTGAAGGAAACAGCGGCGAAATTCTACAGAGTTTCTGCACATTAAAATATATTTCATTGCATCTTATGTGCAAAAATGTTGTAGGGTAGACATTTTTATCGCTCGTTGTAGAGCTATAAATAGCGCAAAAATGACCCACTGACCTTACTTCTCAATTACTGCGCTCGTAGCCTGTTATCACAAAAGGGCCAATGTATCATGAAAGTCGATCGCTAGAACTGATACAGTGTCAGGCATTAGGAAGAGTAATTTGGTCTCTTGGGACTCGTTTCTTCCCCCCTGAAGATATTGATGAATAGCTTCAACAAATTCTGCTCTGCAGCTCGCAAACACTACAAAGAGAGGGGATGCTTATCGCTATACTAGGGCAACTTCCATTCAACACCAGCCTTACAGTGTCACAGTGAAAATTTTATCATACCTTTGGCCGAATCGTAACTAGAGACCTATAATGCGGCGTTACTTTCCAACTACAGATGTTATAAAGAAAAGACTGACGGTAATACGACAGCGAAGAAATGGAAATATCAGTGACACTCGAAGAGCAATGTGATCTGTGACAGCTGATGTCTGATATTTGCAGAGCTAGTAGATGTAAACCACGCTCAGGTCAACATCCAACCTTCATTGCTTCTCGTTTGAGTTTCCATAGCAACCTTTTCGAAATGCAATATAATTACGTTGGTATTTCAACTATTTTCATGAGCTTTTTTTGCACTCCATTATAAACAGTCTTTATCATTAGTGAAAATCGTGAATAATATTCCACACTATTGTACCAGAGCCTATAATATTACCATGCCAACTGAAACGTCATGACTTCTATTATGACGTCATATCTTGTGCCATAAAGTTAACATTATGAAATGATTTGCCATGCTATAATATTTAATACGTTATTGTTGACATAGCAACCTCTTTCTTCATAAACCATATCAAACTACTCATCATTACAAATAATAATAATAATAATAATAATAATAATAATAATAATAATAATAATAATAATAATAATGATTTATTTTAGCTGGCAGAGTTAAGGCCGTAAGGCCTTCTCTTCCACTCAACCAGCAAAAAGTGTATATACATATGCATGAACTTACAAAAAGAATCCAACAATTTGATTTAGATGAGAGTTACATGTATACAAAAGCTATTTACAAATTAAACGACAAAATACTATGAACTATTAATTAAACACTGAAATAAACTGTGTAGCAGAATTAAACTAAAATACATAGAATGTTAATATATTTCAAATAATATTAGATAATAGAAAG
Source organism: Periplaneta americana (assembly GCA_025594305.2). Taxonomy (NCBI): domain Eukaryota; kingdom Metazoa; phylum Arthropoda; class Insecta; order Blattodea; family Blattidae; genus Periplaneta; species Periplaneta americana. Next base: position 173,403,403 of record JAJSOF020000005.1, read on the forward strand.
AGATTATTACGAGACAATTAAAATACAGCACAATCAGGATGATGTCTAAAGAAAAAGTAACAATGTAGTCAGTGATAGTTTAAATCAGTATGATTGGAGTGAAATGCTAATAAGGTTATCTTTTAAGCTGTTCTTAAAGGTGTTTATTGTCTTGCAGCCCCTAATACTTTGTGACAAGGAATTCCATTGACGCGAGGTGGATATTGTAAAAGATGATGAATAACAAGATGTTCTATGAAGAGGTATACTTAGCGTGCCACAGATAAGTGATCTGGTATTTATGTCGTGGTTAGAGTATAGATAAGAGAAACGAGACGAAAGGTAATTTGGTGTTGAAGTGTGCAGAATTCGAAAGAGTAAAGACAAAGAGTGTAAAGTTCTACGTTCTTTAAGTCGGAGCCACGAGAGACTTGCGAAGGACGGTGATATGTGATCATACCGTCGGATGTTGCACACGTATCTGACGCACATATTCTGAGCTCGCTGTAACTTGACTGACAATTCAGAACTTAGGTCACTAACAAAACGTCACAATAATCGAAGTGCGGCGTTACTAGGGTTTGCACTAGGGTAAGTTTTAGTTGCTGGGGCAAGAAGTTTCTCAAGCGACTCAAACAGTGAATGGAGGAACAGATTTTTTTATCGTTTCTTTAACTTGAAAATTCCAACTTAGATTATTATCAAAAAAGAAGCCAAGATTTTTACGACAGATGAATAAGGGATTAGCGTGTTGTTAAGGGTAACAACTGAAAGATTACTGTTATTAAGGGAGTTAACTAAACGCTTATGTCCAATAATTATGGCTTGAGTCTTACTTGGATTAAGTGCGAGTCCGAAATTGGCCGCCCAAGTGGAGACAGTGGCTAGGTCACAATTTAACTTGTCAATCGATTCATTGATCGTATTGGGTCTGGAATGTATGTAAAGTTGTAGGTCGTCGGCATAGAGGTGATATCGGCAATACTGTAAGTTCTTTGATACGTCATTAATGTAGATAGAGAAAAGTAGTGGTCCTAATACGGAGCCCTGCGGCACTCCCGCCTTTGTGCATCTCCATTGGGAGAATTGATTATCAAGTGAAACACACTGTTGGCGGTCACGTAGGTAGGAGTCCATCCAGCTCAAGGTATTGTCTGACAGGTGCAAAGCCTTCATCTTTGCAAGAAGCAAGTCGATATCAACAGAACCAAAGGCATTGCTGAAATCGAGAAGAGTTAGTGCCGTTACTTCACCCCTATCCATAGCTTCACGGATGTCCTCAGTCACTTTAAGTAGGGCAAGTCACTTTAAGTAGGACAAATCTGATGTTATTTATTTATAAACTAGCTGAAAGTACCCGGCGTTGCCCGGGTTCTCCTTTCTGCTTCTATTTTTAATTAAACTGGTTATTAAATTTTCGAAAATCTCGGAAACCTAACTATACACAACCAAAACAATTATCTTTACTAAGCTTTCCTCGCCCATAAACATGATTCTATACTTAACGTCACTTACATGAATTAATGAACTCCTTAGCCAAATGCCTGCCAGAGTTAACTCAATTTAAAACAGTTGTAAATCAGGCACCGAAAAGAAAACATTTCATCATGTACCTGACGTTAAACTGTTGTTTTAAATTTATTTATTTATTTATTTATTTTATTTATTAATTTGTTTTTATTTATTTATTTTATTTATTTATTCTGGTGTAGTTAAGGCCATTAGGCCTTCTCTTCCACACCACCAGAAATACAAATAAAGTAATAGAAAAATCAAACTATAAACAAAGTAAAACCCAATGAAAATATAATTGCTTCTCCTCTTTCTGATCAGTTTCGGCATTGAATCAATATATATATATATATATATATATATATATATATAATATATATGGGAAGATTTTTTACCTTTTGAACGCTGTACACCCACTTATATCATACCCAGTTTTTTTTAATATAACTTGAAACTATATCTCATAAATTCAGAATATATTATATTAATTCTAATTTTACACACAGAATACAGATACAATATAAACTCGCAATAAGTCACTTTTAACATAAAGACTAATATTCTGAGAAACGTATAGGCCTACCGGTATTTTAGAAATTAAGAGATTTTTATTTCCACAACGCTTAACATACTAAATTTGCAACGTGAACAACAATATTTTGAGAATTAATACAATGTTATTTTAGTAGGCTTATGTACATTCACATACCACATTAGCAACATGACAAAAGTATCATTGAATTGCTTATTGATATGTGTAAAATCTTTTTGTTTTTCACTTCTTGTATAAAATATAGTTGAGGATGTGAAAAACACGAAGTTTTTAAGTTAATGTCTGCAACTTTGAGCAACTGTCCTTGAGCTTCATTTTAATATGGCCATTACAAATGCTTGTGGCATTGAAATTGCAGTTGAATGAGTATCCTAGCAATACGTGGAATAAAAACATCTCCTTTTATTTTTGCAGTTAATATTGCCAATTCTATTACCTACGTTTCGTATGAGTTTTTCACACCAATTCTTATTCGTGCATAATTTTGGTGGGTCAATATTTCACAATAGTACTATTGGTTATTCAATATTAAGTAAATTATGTGGTAGCAATCCTCATAGTTTCAAATAATTCTAGAATTCAGTTGTATAAAACAGTTTGCTCACTATCTACAAAACTGCATCGAGGAATTCATAATACGGTCCTGGACTGCGTAAAAGATACTTATTGTATGAATTATCTAGTTTTAGCCTTCATTATCTGAAACAACAATGTAATTTAATTTCGTGTTAAAATTTCCATGGCCTCGTGAAAGTCGATGTTGAATATAACAGACAATAATAAAAAACAATTGACTGTAGAAGATTTTGCGTTTTAATATTATACATGAAGATTTGATGTATTTATTTTTATTTTTATAATTTTAATGAATTTAACTTCCATTTGCATAATTTTAATGTAGCCTATGTTCTTCTCCTGGTTATGAAGATTAAATGTGCCGACTTTGGCACATATCGGTCAAAGCGTGTAGATTTGTATAGAGAACATATACATACATACATACATACATACATACATACATACATACATACATACATACATACATACATACATACATACATACATACATACATACATACATACATACATTACAGCCCAAGGTTGCATATCCCGGGCCAGGTCGATGGCATTTAAGTGTGCTTAAATGCGACAGGCTATGTCAGTAGATTTACTGGCATGTAAAAGAACTCCTGCGGACAAAATTCCGGCACATCCGGCGACGCTGATATAACCTCTGCAGTTGCGAGCGTCGTTAAATAAAATATAACATTTTTACATACATACATACATACATACCAACATTCAATTTTATATATTAAGATTATTTCATAACCCATAATACTGTCTTAGAAACAAATAACGTACGAAACATGTTTATAATGTTATACAGTTCCTGCACTCGTCAAAATGAGGAAACTCGCTTCGCTCGTTCCCTAAAAATCTACTCGTGCCATAATGTATAACACAACGAAGTTATTTCATAATACACTATTGGCGTTAAAGGAATGTTCGACTTTCATGATACATTGGCCCTTTTGTGATAACAGGCTACGAGCACAGTAATTGAGAAGTAAGGTCAGTGGGTCATTTTTGCGCTATCTATAGCTCTACAACCAATCAGCGACCTCTTTGAAACTCGATTGACCTATGAGAATCCGATTAAGCTGATAGTACTTGGCATGGTGCTCTAAAATTAATAACCGATAATATTTGAAGGGTACACGGGAAAAACGATCAAGGTCCATCAAAAATCGAAATTGAGTTAATAATGCTATCTTATAGTGGAAAGGAAGTACTATCATGTGGTCTAGCTAGTAATAAGAAATAATCGTTCTTGACATTCCACTACGTCAATTTCTATAAATACACACATAACAAAGTATTAAATGCTTAAACTTTAAAATTAGTTTTTCTCGAAACTTTCTAAAATGGACCTTGATCGTTATTCCCGTATACCCTTCATTTTTCTTACTTTCACTTATTTATCCTACGTTCATTTTTTTACCATCATCTCTGCTTGGACAGTAAGCCTGTATTCATGCATATCTACTCCAAGAAAATATCAGCAATCAAACGCTAACTTCTAACTCTCAACATGGAACAGTTATTAAGTATAACATATATACCATTAATTATTACAAATAATAGATTTAATAAACACATTGTGTATTACAAATAAGAGTGACTGAAAAAGAGTTAATAACATTATTAGGTCTAGAACCTTAAGTTTAATGTTAAGAACCTATACTCATGCATAGGGCCTATGTGTATAACCTCAAATTTTTAGTATTCTTCTATAATTCATTTGTTTTATTTCTATTATCTCTGGTTCATTCATTTACGTTAGAGAAAACAAGCATACTGCTATTGATTAATGACGGTTCATTATGTTGCCATAACCTGAAATGTTCAGTTGTTTTTAAATAAATTAAATTTCAGATATCCGCATTGTTCTCCTTGCAATGAAGATAATACAATTTGTGTGTTTTACTAAGATGAAAGAGGTTAGTCACTGCCATGAACATGAACATCATGATCATATTATAAAAATTCCAATGAAAATGGCATTTTTCTCGCATCGGAATTATCTCACTCAATACAATTCTTGCTTTATAATTTAATTGAGCTTCTAAATTCGTTTGTTAAGCTCAATTAAACTATTGACAAACAATCGGCACTCGTTGTATTAGGCTTATAGAAGATAATAGAGGCGTACGTTACATTTTGAGTGAACCTCAGTTAATAATTAGTTGTGATATTGCACTAATTTTCAGAATGTTGCTTTATATGAAGAGAAAATACTCGTATATTACATGTCCTTTATTAATTACTTCTCTTATCATAGACCCATTTTCTCCATTTGTAAGAGCGAAACAAAAATAAAACCTTGAAACTAACACAACAATAGTTTAGTTCAGAAAACTAGGTAACATATTGTAAATGTTGGTGTTCATCCAATACGGTCAAGTATAATTTACAGTTTATTGCACTGCTTGTAAGTACAGGGACATCAGTTTATTTTACTAACATTTCTAATATTAACCTGGCTATACCTTTGGATTAACGGTTGAGAATCGGAAACACCGTTTGCTACCTCCATCCACGACTGGAGTTCGATGATACTGACGTAAAATACAAACACATCACTTTACTAGGTATAGGAGGGAAGAAAAGTAATTCATTCATTTACGTAAACTAGTAAATATCGAGATTTTGAGTTTGATAATTTTCATTAGGTTTTTGTTTAATCAAAATAGAGTACTGTATTAACAATAAGTGTTTTTACTCACGAACTGAGCTATCCATTCGGACGTATTCATTATGCAGTGTATATTATACTGTCTACAGCACATTAGCGTACAATATACAGAATGAAGTTAAATTGAAAAACAATCATAATATAGGTATTTTACACATTTTTGAAAATGATGCCCGTTTAATTCGATACAGGTACAGTTCTTTTGTGCTTATTATCGCAATATAGACTATTGTACCTAATTCCAATTACCAGTTTCGTCCTTCGTACTAGCAACTCGTGTTGAAATAATTTTGTACGTACTCTATAAAAGAGTACCTTACGTACTGTAAATTCAATCTTCACTTCTGCCCGATCCAAAAGATAAAATTACTCAGACATGCTACCTACTGTCCGTCCAAGTGGTTTTGTCGCAGGATCATAGAAAGAGGGGAAATCACGTGACAGTTAATTACTTAACTTACTTTTATTTAAGTTATTTTAAACTGTTGTGTAATATTACGTAGATGTCCAATTCCTAACAGAAATGAATGTTTTCAGAAAGGAGCTAAGACAGCCCAGCCACTAGACTTTACAGAGGGGCGAGCAGAAGCTGGTGGGGTAAACCGGGATGCGACGTAGGCAAACGGACGACAGTACCTGTGCGAAAATATGATCCAATATTGAAAGCTCTTTCGTCACTGGAAAACACGAACATATTTCTGAAACGTACTATACTCACTCACTCAGTATTGTTTACTAGACGACTATAACTGCATACGCGGCCTTGGTTCTGTGTGGAGGAAGGTTGGAAGTTTACTATAGTAGAGAGGGTGGGAGTGAAGTACGTTCAAAAACTGAGGTACAATAAAAATTGTAGTAAAAATAAAATGGTGTCCCTGTACAATAATAACTTAAGGAAGAATTTTCAATGACATTATAATAATTAAATCTCACAATGTCAACAAATCAGCGCCTGTGAGTAATCCTTATAGCTGAGAAAGATACTAAATAAATAATTAGCAGCGAGCACTGTAATGTAAATGAAGCTTGTACGTAAAGGAAGGTAATTTAATTATTCATATTATCAGAGAGTTTAACTCTACAATAAAATAAAACGCGTGGAGCTAACCTTAAACGAAAAATAATTAATTCATAGTAACAAAGCCTTTTTCTCATTATCCATTACATTACAACTTGTCACTAACCTGTACGCAACTCCCTCATTTTCATATACCATGTTACTACACATCCTGCGGAAAATCCTCGGGGGATAGCAGAGAAAACATTTATAGCAAATTGCAATTCCGTCCCACTCGTAAGCCTACTGTACGCCTACATTAATCCTTGTGTTTTATATCGTCGCTGAGAGCCCTTACTCACTTACGGCGTTACGAAACAGGAGAGAAAAGAATGGAGTATTTTTTTTTTAAACCAGTAAAAGTGAAACATACGCATAAAAATGTTAGTTTATGTAGGAAAAAGTAACAATCATTTTGAAGGCTCTGTAAAAAGGAATATGAAGGATATAATATATAACCTCATTTACGGTTTTAAGGCTTTTAGTATGGAATTAAAAGTCTTCTAGCGTATTCACAACGCCCTCTTTTAGGAGAAAACGGTCTACGTGTTTCATTATACTGAAAGGGTGATGTTAGAATCTTCACGAATAAAACTGAATTGGTTTATAAATTTGTAATAAATTCAAACATGGCACAAGGGTTGCTATGCGTTGAAGGAACTCTAGAATACTCTTACATTTCAAGAGTTTAAGATGTACTTGAAACCATAAATATTAAGAGGAGTTTTCTAAGTAGCATACGAGAGATCACGGCTAAAATTAATTATTTACTTATAGTAGAATGCATGGTAAGATGTTGATATCCTTTTCTGTTATGGCTAAAGCATTATCCTTTACAGATGTAAGCATAAAAGATTCAGGTTCGACTTCACTTCTCTTTTGATTCTCTAGTCACGCATTTTCTTACCGGTGGCTTTCCGCCATGCTAACCACATTACTAGGCAGTACTGGACCACTGGATGATGTTCAATGACGCAGTAACTTCGCAGTGGAAATCTTTAAAATAAAAGAAACAGAATTTTCTTTGCTAATTTGCGTTATTTCTTTTCATCAAGTAGGAAATTCATTTTATTTCTGGAAAAAATTGCAACATCGCAGTAAATACCATAGCATTTGACAACGCATGAAAACACCCTTCTTCGTATCAGCGACGCGATATGTAGTAAATGTCAATATCAAACCTTTTCCATTATCTGAATGCGCTTGCGTTCCGCAGTTCTCTGGCGTTAAATCGAAGCACGCGTCTGGTAACAGCGTTGCCAAACATCCATTTCTTAAAGTGATGGACAGAGACAGTAATTAAAGTATTAAAATACTCTTAAACTTCAAAGGTGACGAAACTTTATGTAAAATATTTGTTGGAATCGAGAAGTCTAATGCAAAGACGTTTATAAAATGTGTATTAAAGGTAATAAGATCAATATTCATCGCGTAAAATTATTATTTCTGGAAAATCTAAGAGTAAAAGAACAAGATGCTAGAAGAATTTTATATTCATAATCTGCTCAAGATTCGTCCCTTAAGAGGAATGTCATTGAACACCTTCAGTCTTATAAAAATGTCAAGTCACACTCTGGAAAAGAGGTAGTACATTAATGATCAGAAAAGCATGTGTAAAAATAAATGCTTTAGAGCGTAGATGTCCAACCGTTAGAAAAATTAATTTGTAAAATTCGATCGGATTGTTCCGCGCCGTAGCTGCATGGTATAAGGCAGCTATGGGGACTATCAGGAAAGTAAGGAGGGAACGTGTCCTACTCATTCCACATTCGTTTGATTGGCAGGCGAGGGGTAAAGCAGCTGTTTTGTTAAGTCAAGAGCAGTGGTGGATTCGACACACCTCGCGCATCAGTAATTTCTCCGCTGTTATTTCTTGTTTCAAAATCTTTACAGTCTTTTGTTCATATGAGGTATATGTGTCATACAATAATTATTACAGCCACCTACTGTGATTAGGCAAATTATATATTCTTCAATGGTATAACCATTCCTTTATCATGTGCACGAAAAATTCTTGAACTGCCTTGTGATCGACATAATAAATTCTTTCTTTCTTAAAAACAATAAAGGAAAGAAAACAAAGCTTCATTGTCATTTAACTGTACAACATGTTAAAAAATATAATGATCAACATAACAAATTGTTTCTCTTTAAAACCAATAAAGAAAGTAACTAAGCTCCATTGTCATTTAACCTGAAAATATTTAAATACAATTCCAAGAATTAATACAAGAGGGTGGGAGTGCATTATATAAAAATTTATAAACTTGTATCTATTTGGGAAAAGGAAATTGTACCAGAACAATGGAAGGAATAATTGTACCTATTTTTAAAAAGGGGGACAAAACCAACTGTGGTAACTTTCAGGAATATCACTTTTGTTGACGTCATTCAATATTCTTTTGAGAAGATTAACTCCGTACGTTGCGGTTTTCGTTAGATCGATATGATCAGATTTTTTGTATTCGACAGATAATGGAGAAAAAATGGGAGTAAAAAAGTACATCAGTTATTCATAGATTTTTATGACTCGGTTAAGAGGGAAGTATTATATGATATTCTTATTGAATTTGGTATTCCCAAGAAACTAGTTCGATTAATTAAAATGTGTCTCAGTGAAACATACAGCAGAGTCCGTATAGGTCAGTTTCTATCTCATGCTTTCCAATTCACTGCGGGCTAAAGCAAGGAGATGCACTATCACCTTTACTTTTTTAACTTCGCTCTAGAATATGCCATTAGGAAAGTTCAGGATAACAGGCAGGGTTTGGATTGAACGGGTTACATCAGCTTCTTGTCTATGCGGATGACGTGAATTTGTTAGGAGAAAATACACAAACGATTAGGAAAACACGGAAATTTTACTTGAAGCAAGTAGAGCGATCGGTTTGGAAGTAAATCCCGAAAAGACAAAGTATATGATTATGTCTCGTGACCAGAATATTGTACGAAATGGAAATATAAAAATTGGAGATTTATCCTTCGAAGAGGTGGAAAAATTCAAATATCTTGGAGCAACAGTAACAAATATAAATGACATTCGGGAGAAATTAAACGCAGAATAAATATGAAATGCGTGTTATTATTCGGTTGAGAGGCTCTTATCATCAGTCTGCTGTCGAAAAATCTGAAAGTTAGAATTTATAAAACAGTTATATTACCGGTTCTTCTGTATGGTTGTGAAACTTGGACTCTCACTCTGAGAGAGGAACATAGGTTCAAAGAATAAGGTGCTAAGGAAAATATTTGGGGCTAAGCGGGATGAAGTTACAGGAGAATGGAGAAAGTTACACAACACAAACTGCACGCATTGTATTCTTCACCTGACATAATTAAACATTAAATCCAGACGTTTGAGATGGGCAGGGCATGTAGCACGTATGGGCGAATCCAGAAATGCATATAGAGTGTTAGTTGGGAGACCGGAGGAAAAAGACCTTTAAAGACGTAATGGTAGGATAATATTAAAATGGATCTGAGGGAGGTGGGGTATGATGATGGAGACTGGATTAATCTTGCCATTGTGGCGGGCTTTGTGAGGGCGGCAATGAACCTTCGGGTTCCTTAAAAGCCATTTGTAAGTAAGTAAGTATGATGATCAACATAATCAATTGTTTCTTTGTAAAAACATTAAAGAAAGTAACTAAACTCCATTATTAATTAACTTTAAAACATATTAAAAAAATAAATGAGATATGAATGAAAGGAAAAACTACTGTAGGCCTACACTGCTAGTTTTCACTTTTTTGTTGTTGATGACCCTCAGAGTTTCTTGTTATTAACTATAAAGGATATATATTTGGCTCTAAAATAGAACAACTCAACCGTAATACTGAAACTAAGTGATGTCTGTGATCCTAGACCTGGAGATACTTTTGGTCATATTCATTTTGGGGGAAAAAAACTGCTCATAACAGTGTTGAGCCAAACATAGATACCATACGCATTGCAAATGTTCGTAGATTATGAAATGGCTACTCTAGTAGGTATTTAAAGAGATCTAATCCATTTTTTCCTAAACACTTTACTGGCCTGATCGTTTTCATTTCTATAGTGGCTCTGGCGCTTGGGTAACATCAAATACAAATGGATTATTGAACAGACACATCTCCATGTACATTGCAGTTACTTCTAAAAATCTTTGTTCGAAAGAGAACGCATCAAGTAGGCCTAATATGCACTCAAAGTTTTAAATAAGTAAGTTCTGTTCCAGATACTTAATAAAATAATAAGTAACTAAACACCGAAAATACCATAAACATATCTTGTTTTGTATCTTTTCACAAATATTACGAAAATAGCTTTTAAAATTGTAAATAAATACCTATAAGATTACCGAAGTCCGCTTTATGCCTCCGATCGAAGTGGCGTTTAATATTGAAGCGTTTTATATGCTCAATTTTAAACCTACATATTAAGCAGCAGACTTTTTCTTTTTGTAAGTACCAAAAATTCTTTCTGACACTCTTCCTGAAACTGACGTCCCGAGATCGAAGCCATACCCGCCACTGAATGAAGCGTATGTTTACAAAGAACCAGGCGGAGAAATGATCGGTGGAGTGAGGTAAGGAGGCTTTGAGTGCAGTGGCCCTCCGGAGCCATTTTCCCCTATGGTTGGTCTAAGGCAGGGATCGTCAGCGCAGAGCACACTGGGGCTAACCTCTCTTACCCGTGGAAAACGCAGTGCACTATAGTGCTCTCGTAGCTGGTAGCGGGTATGCTCTCTATCTCTCCCTGTTGCACGACAGTGCACAAGGACGGCACCGCGTACCCATTGCACATTTCAGCGAGTGCTGACGACCACTGTTCTAAGGTATCAGCCTTTAGACTAGCAATATGGAACCGATTCTAATTGGAGTGCTCAAGGGAGAAAAATTTTTCTCATGAAATTTCGCCCCGTGTATGGGACTAGGGCGCATTCAACATAGTGATAATTTTGAGAAGATATAGTGTCCAACGAAACCGGTTTCATAGGCCAGTTATAACTGTTGAGGAGATGGTCGTGCTGTCCGTAATAGTTGGTTGATCACACAACTCTGCTGAGGCATGTGAAGATTCGACCATGGTCCTCAATCCAACTAAGCAGTTCTGCTGATATTGCAGGTCTTGATCACACGACTAAAACGTCCTGCTGATATTGATGGTCTCGATTACACTAATAAGAAGTCCTGCTGATATTGATGGTCTCGATTACACTACTAAGCAGTCCTGCTGATATTGGTGGTCTCGATCACACTACTAAGAAATCCTGCTGATATTGGTGGTCTCGATTACACTACTAAGCAGTCCTGCTGATATTGATTGTCTCGATTACACTACTAATCAGTCCTGCTGATATTGATTGTCTCGATTACACTACTAAGCAGTCCTGCTGATATTGATTGTCTCGATTACACTACTAAGCAGTCCTGCTGATATTGGTGGTCTCAATCACACTACTAAGAAATCCTGCTGATATTGGTGGTCTCGATTACACTACTAAGCAGTCCTGCTGATATTGATTGTCTCGATTACACTACTAAGCAGTCCTGCTGATATTGACTGTCTCGATTACACTACTAAGCAGTCCTGCTGATATTGATTGTCTCGATTACACTGCTAAGCAGTCCTGCTGATATTGGTGGTCTCGATTACACTATTAAGAAATCCTGCTGATATTGATGGTCTCGATTACACTACTAAGAAGTCCTGCTGATATTGGTGGTCTCGATTACACTACTAAGAAGTCCTGCTGATATTTGTGGTCTGGATTACACTACTAAGAAGTCCTGCTGATATTGATGGTCTGGATTACACTACTAAGAAGTCCTGCTGATATTGGTGGTCTCGATTACACTACTAAGCAGTCCTGCTGATATTGATGGTCTCGATCACATGACTAAGCAGTCTTGCTGATATTGATGGTCTCGATCACACAACTAAGCAGCCTTCCTGATATTGGTGTACTTGATCACACTACTAAGCAGTTATGCTGATATTGGTAGTTTTGATCATACGACTAAGCAGCCCAGCTGATATTGATGGTCTCTATCACATTACTAAGCAGTCTTGCTGATATTGATGGTCTCGATTATACAACTAAGCAGCCTTGCTGATATTGGTGGACTTGATCACACAAATGAGCAGTCCTGCTGATATTGGTACTTTGATCACACTACTAAGCAGTCCTGCTGATATTGGTAGTCTTGATTATACGACTGAGCAGTCTTACTGATATTGGTGGTCTGGATCACACGACAAAGCGGTCCTGATATTGGTGGTCGTGATCAAACAACTAAGCAGTTCGGTTTATGCAATGTCGATTATACTGTAACATTTTCTATTTCTATGTCAGAGTTCGTGATATAGACCTACTCCAGTACCTTGAATCGCATATGATAAGGTTTATTTCAAGCGTCCCTATAATTCATAGTCCAGGAGAGAAAAACACTTGTGAGCTCAAATGTCTCTCGGAAATAACTAGGCAGAGCTCTGCGAACTTTTAATTCATGGAGCAACAAATCTCTTAGGTGAGCTCGATTTCACATCTGATGATTACGTCACACAAAAGGCACCCTGCAGCGCTGGACGACTGGAGTGTCCGCACTCATTAGCTTCAGAAGGATTAGAGATCCTTCACGAGCCTAGGAAAACACACCAAGTTTTAAGGAAGATTTTTAAGAAGAGAGAAGGATGGACTTTGAGGGTAGTTCTAAGTGGCGAGATTTCTCCCTTTTTTGTTCCCTCTTACTCCTTTCTCACGAAGAAGTTTCTCTGACTCGTCAGTTGTGCCTGTTTGATTCACGATGACGTCACGCTTCTTTGTCAGGAGTGTCCAAATATGTAATGAAATTAAACAATATTACGATTCATTCATTCACCGATGCACAGTGCTCTGCCCAATGGCAATTGTCAGCATATAACTCACGGAGTACATGGGAAAATATATTTTTTGCTGCTGGGCTATACTTAACTTCTTAATTTCAAAAGAGTCCAGTTCCTTTTTTAAGTCGTAGGAATAAATGAGCAAGGCAAGCAAAAAATTGACTGAGGACAAATATATAAAGAATTTACCTTGTTCAGTAAAATATTCGTATATAATTATTATAATCCGACATAAGTTCGACAAGCCTAATAAGTACATAATAATCCGTGGCGCTACAGCCCGTGAAGGGCCTAGATCGACCAGCCGGCTGCTGGCCTCACGCCCACTAGCCGAAGCAGAGGTGAACGATCATCCAACCAGAATGGAGGTATCGTGTGGTTAGCACGGTGATCCTCCCAGCCGTTATAGCTGGCATTCGCAACCGGATTTCGCTACCTATCGTAGCTCCCCAAGTGCATCACATGTTGGGTGGGCACCGGTTCCATACACTGGCCGAAATTTCACGAGAAAATTTCTTCCCCCATGAGGACTCGAACTAGCGCGCATTCCGTAACGCGAGTCCTAGGCGGGATGCCTTAGATCACGACGCCACGGAGCGGGACACGTTAAAATATAGTATAATATAATATAAGGGAGTAAGCGCAGTAGTCTGAGCAAAAAAATATCACGTATCATCTTATGACAAGCAAATTTCATATAATCAGTTGCTTTTGGAATTTAATTATAAAACTTTAAAATCTCGACGATTAATAAATAGCCAAATTTTACTCTATAAGACTGTTAATGGTATATTGAATAACTGATTTTCTTAAATTGCTTCAGTTCAATGTAAAAAGAACAGAATTACGTCACAGGCAACCTTTTATTATTCCTATTCCTAGAACTGTTTTCTTCCAGAACTCTCCATTGTTTGTTATGTGTAATACTTACAACTCTCTGTCTTTAAACTGTGATTCTCGATTGGATTTCAGTTTAACAATTGAAAAATTTCATACAATATTAAAAGCATTGTATTTCCTTAGATATTTAAATTATGAAGAAGTGTTTTACAATGTTTTTACTCAAGTTTTTTAAATAATTTTGCATCATTATATTGACATTTGGCACTATATTAACTGTAATATTATAATATTCTAGCATCTATTACCATCATGTATTTTCTTTCTTTTGTTTGTGTTGTTTGTTTTGTTGTTGTTTTTTTCTTCTCTCTTATTATGTATTTTGTGTATACATCTGTGTAAGCCACCTGTAATTGGAAGCATGCTTCTGTTGGTGGTGGATTTAAAATAAAATAAAATAAAATAAAATAAAATAAATTAAATTAAATAAAAAATGCAATAATAAGGCAGGTCTACGTAATTAATATAAGAAAAGCCACAACATAACGTTATCTAATGTCAGAGAATAAGCGAAGTGACCATAACAGACTATTTTTATGAAGTGCAGCACATCTTCGAACTTATCTGATATGACAAAAGACTGATGTAACAGTTGACGTAAAAGAAGTGACTGGCGTATGTCTAGAAACCAGCGAGAAAAGCTCGTATCGAAATACTAGGCAGAAAGTAGGAGAGAGACGGAACCAATCAGGAAAGACGCCCTTAGAGTTTGAAATTAACATACATTACACAGTGATGAAAAACATGTAGCATCGTTATATGTTACCTCTCTCAAGAAATTTGTAAAAGAAAAAAAGAAAACTATGTTTCTTCAGTTGACTCAGACAGAAAAGAAATTCAACACTTATCCGGTACACCCAACGCAGTTTTTTCCTCCATAGCACGACATCTACATGAGTTCATCTATTTCACGTCATCTAACAGTGCGGTTACTGCGACGTACAATGGTGCATTTGACGTAGCTGGCCAAAATTATTTGATATTTTATTGCAGCCGCGGCGAAAATGCGACTCACGAGCACATTGTGGCTCGCAGTGCATTTCCCTTGCTTCCTACCTACAACCCCCACCCTCTCACTCACTGGAGTCAAACTCCGTTCCATGTAGCCTATATTTGTCTCTGACCTGCGAGTGGCGTATCGTCGCAATGTCTCTCTCAAAACCATGTACCTCTATAAAAACGAAAGTTTCAAGTAGGATGGGAGGACGCATTTTTTGCTGACAATATGATGAGAATATTAAATGTATGAATTGTTCACAAGTATTACGAGGAAAACGGTTGTAAAACATAAAACGGCATTATAAGTTACTACATGTTACTGATGAAACATTAGAAGGTTAATTGTTGTTCTTTTTACTATTACTATTATTATTATCATCATCATCATCATCATCATCATCATCATCATCATCATCATCATCATCATCATCACTGTAAGTCGATCCTTTTTCAGCAGATGTACGAATAATGCGGTTAGATCTTCAATTTAAATTCACATATTTACAATATGATGTTGAATGAAAGATAGATGTAAGGACTTGACAAATGTTGAACTTTTCATATCTTTGGCAAAAAATAAATATTTGAAGCTTCGTTCTTTCGCTTGCTCTGTTGAAGCCATGTTCGCTACAACTTACGTTTGTGAAAAATTATTTTCAACAATGAAAATAGTAAAAATTAAATTTAGATCACGACTGACAAATACCTTCGTGATCAACTACGACTGGCAGCAAGTGACATAATTCCTGATTTTGAAACTCTGCCGCAGAGACATTCTGAAGACAGTTAATTTTAGGTTGTGATAATGTGTCCTATGTTTTTTTGTTCATTTCTTTCTTCGTTACACGTACTAAACATTAGTTTGTAATCTTGTACTGTATATAATTTTATTTAAGTGCTTGACGTAAGGAAAATGAAAAACCGTTAATGTTGCTTCAATTCCCCTTCGGGTGTCCGCCTCCCTCCATAGGTGCTATGCACGTTGCAGCTTACACAGTGGCTCGGCGTACGATAGCATTTTCGCCACCGCTGTTTTATTGATTCGAAAGTATATGAGGACTACACGGCAAGAAGGATGAATAAGCATTCGAGCACATGATGTTTCTTGTGCTTTTCTTGCGCGGAGGAAGGACTGGCAACCAAGGAGTTGTCCCCTACTACTAACCAGCAGCAAAGAGATCGCATTGCATTAGTTGGCTACTTTGTTACGATGTAGTAAGAGTGTCTGTATTATTTAATGCATACAATTTACGATTAATTAATTTAATAACTATTAGAGTAACATAATATGTGAGAGAAGAGAATGAATGATCAAGTTAAAGAAGAAAACCAAATAAATTGTTGATGTTCTCGATCACATGACTAAGCAGCCCAGCTGATATTGATGGTCTCGATCATTACTAAGGTGATATTGATGGTCTCGATCACATGACTAAGCAGCCCAGCTGATATTGATGGTCTCGATCACATAACTAAGCAGCCCAGCTGATATTGATGGTCTCGATCACATGACTAAGCAGCCCAGCTGATATTGATGGTCTCGATCACATTACTAAGCAGCCCAGCTGATATTGATGGTCTCAATCACATTACTAAGCAGCCTAGCTGATATTGATGGTCTCGATCACATTACTAAGCAGTCTTGCTGATATTGATGGTCAGCAAGGAGAACTCCTGAGAAATTCACGCCATCAAAACATCCGAAAACTAATAGCACAAGCCCTTAGAAACAAATCCTTCGAGGTCCATGAAGAGGTGCACTGCGTTGCGTCTGAAGGCGGCGGAATTAGAAGAGCTGACATCGTGGCTCTAGACAAGACTAATAGTAAAGGCTTTATACTGGACCCAACTGTTAGATTTGAGATGAGCCAGACCCAACCATCCGAGGTCAACAAGGAGAAACAACAAATTTATGAGCCTACTATTCCGTATTTTCGAGAAAAATATCAGATGGAAGGCACCTGGGAAGTACATGGTTTAATGATCGGAGCGAGGGACACCATCCCACGATCAACTGTAAACACTATCAAAACATTTGGAATCCATGACATCATTCCAAAAATAATTACTTCAACCATTAAAGGGTCTGTGGCAATTCTGAAAAATCATTTATACAGAATATCATAACCCCCCCCCCCTTTTCTATTCGTTAGTGTGTGATTGTTACAAATATATGTACAAATTTATTATTTCTTAAATTTAAGCTCCTAGTTCACATTTCAATTTGACTCATCTATTTTACTGTAATCGTTACTATTCTCATATGTGTGTTATTCTGTGTTTTTGGCTTTTAATGAGCATAAATTCTTAAGGAAAAAATATTAATATGCTCTAATACAATTAATGCCTAATGTAAAAAAGAGGCACTAACTACAGTCATAAAAAATAAATTCACATATAAAAACAAAAGTGCACTGGCTGTTGAAATTTAGGCTTACTTCCTCTTATGAGGGACCTTCTGAAATATTCCTTTGTAGCAGCTAAAGTACATTAAAGGAAGTATTCTTATAAGGTAAGGGTGTTAAAATCTGACATGGACGAAATACCAGTGTGTTCTAAAGCATTCATTTCCTTGCATGGGATCTATTACAAGCTCATTCAGGTACTACAGAACTCTCTCAAGTCTACAGGTATGCCACCTAAAGATCAACGAGGAAAATCATAATTATCACAACAAAAAACCTGATGATGTCTTCGAAATTGTGCTCAACCACACTAAATCATTCAAGGGAAGGAAAAGCCATTATGGTCAGTCAAAAAGTGATCGAATATATATTTCTAACAATCTCAACATTAAAAAAAATGTGTGAAAATGTGTCTAATGAAAACTAAAGAAAGATTTTTCAACACCAGATTTAACATATTTGGATATCCACGCAGTGACAATTGCAGTACTCGTACATGTAACGGGTTCCAGGCTGATCTCAAAGTTTATGAAAATAAACTCTGATAACAATGTGTCTTTTCTTCTCGTACGTGAACTATACTACACACTCGTATACTCGTAGAATGACACTGTATTCGCTTTGTTTCTGTGTTTACGACTAGGTCCGGTCTGCCGTCTAAGCCTCATACAACAATGGCATATGACAGTGAATGTTCCGGCAACTCTATTCATCTTTTTTGCCATGTACAGTTCATATCACAGTCTACTATATACAGTCACGAAGCTTGAGTTTTGAGGGTGCTAGAAACAATAGACTGTGACGGTACTATTTTGCATTGCCTATAATGAGGCGATATTAGCGATCATAGTGGTGAGCAACTACCTAATGTTTGCATATTTACTACGTATTGAGCTTCGCGACTATATATACTAGACTGTGGTTAATATATTTACTGATTTAAAGTATTCTACTCGATTAAAATGTATTTTCTTTTTCTAGATCAATATAATTGTTTTTATAAGTCTGATCGTAGGGTCTCAGTGTAATAATCTTTATTCATTTTACCACTTTTGTATAATAATTTTCCATTTCTTCTTACAGGCTTGGCACTATGACAATAATTGTTTCTCTGTTATTGTAAGAAGTTAAGTAAAATGTCCACATACCATATTAATAGGCCCTATCAACCGACTCTTTCGTATATAATATTCAATGATGCATTTAAATTTCATACAATACGTTATTTGCCACACAAGGTCAAAACTTCCACGTCTGTAAGCGAGAAGGAAGATTGAAAAAAAAAAATAAATTGTTAACTGCCTCCCATTGGAAGTAGCCCAGAAGGACTCAGCATATTCTCATACATGAATTTTACAATATTAAATGTTTACATAAATTTGTTGACAGAAAATTAAAATAAACATATATGAACTATAAAGTGAATAAAAAGAAATTAAACAGAGTGAATATGACTCAGAATTTGGCAAGAGCGTTTCAAAACTGAAGTTATGATGTCAGTAGTAAGTGTCTATGGTAGTTCAAAAGTCTTCCTGAAGCGTTCGAAGAACTTGGGAATCACACCACGAGCTCCAATAAGAAGACCAATCACCTAGAGACTATCTATGTTGTAATAGAAGACAATAGGACCAGGTTACACAAAACTTATTTGGAGAAGAATGACATCCATGGCTATTCGTCTGATGACATTTCTTCTTCGTCTGAAAACCTGACTTCTTCTTCCGAAGAAGCATTTGCGTCATTTTCATGAGTCTTAAATGTATGTTTAGCTGAAAGAAGTATAAGGGAAAGGAACTATCCATCCTACCTAATTATCTCCTGATCTAGTTGCCTCATGAATGATGTCTTATTGGTGTCACTTGTGAAGTTCAAACCTATCTTCAGAAAACTTACTGAATAACAAACAAACTTCAGGAACGGTGTTGACTTTTTCCTTGGTACTGACCTCATTCGGTTATGAGAGCATTTGAATAAGAATTTAACTGGTCTAATATGAGTACATTCACGCGAATACGCGGTTACTATTTTTATTTTTCTAGATTCAAAATATTTGTATTTTTAGTGGTGTAAAAATAAATATCGGGACGCACTCTGAAATACAACAAATAGGCCTACATTCGAATACTTTAAAATCGACACATAAATTACTAACAAATGAATTTCTTTAATGGAGCTTTAATTGTTTAAAAATTAATGCAGTTATGATTAAAATGTTTAAATATAGTCTCATTTACCTCTTCAGCTGAATCCATAGCTTTCAGAAACAAAGAAAATTCACCTTGAATATATACACGATCACACAGAACGCGGAGAACAGGTACTTGCACTATGAGAGACGAGCGAATTCCGACTGACTGGAGAGCCACGCTGTTAAAGGTACGGTTTGTTTACGGCGATCATCGCCGGAGCTGCTAGCAGTTGAAATGAATGCACACGGTTTCTTTACAGCGAAGATCGCCAGCGCTGTTCGTTGGACGCGACGCAGATCGCTGGAGGTTGCTTCTGAAGCAAATTCAGGACGCACATCGCCGCATTCGTGTTCAATAATCGATGTTTAGACAAGGTCATGTTGTAATATCGAATATCTAATCTGTACACGTTAACCACGTCTGTACGTTTTGGCTGCAAAACAAATCAAGACGTTTTGTAATTTTCGCTGATGAATTGTATATGTTCTTAAAATGATTACTAGTCTGTGTAGGTCTGAAGACAAATTATTATTGAATATGTGTCACAACATAATTTTCTTTTTAATATGAGCATGTGAATTAAAAAACAAATTAAACAATAAACCCTTACATTACAGATTACATTTTTATCACGCCCGAGCCCCAGAGAATTTCGTTCAGTGTTGGGTAAGGGGGAAATTCTCTTTTCTGTAAGTTTTCCACCAGCTCCCTTGCATTAGATTTCGGCTGCCGTAACCTGAATAATAATATTTTGGCTGCAGTGCGTTATTACACAAAGCTGAATGGCAGCATTGCCCTCGGGTCATATAGCCATCACTCGCTTATCAACATACAATTTTTATATATACGAGTACATAGGTAGATCTTGTTACATTATATGCACATATAGGCCTACATTTTAAAATTTATTTTAAATGTATTTTTTTAGTAGGTTATTTTACGACGCTTTATCAACAGCTTAGGTTATTTAGCGTCTGAATGAGATGAAGGTGATAATGCCGGTGAAATGAGTCCGGGGTCCAACACCGAAAGTTACCCAGCATTTGCTCATATTGGGTTGAGGGAAAACCCCGGAAAAAACCTCAACCAGGCAACTTGCCCCAACCGGGAATCGAACCCGGGCCACCTGGTTTCGCGGCCAGACACGCTAACCGTTACTCCACAGGTGTGGACACATGTCTTTTAACTATCTCTTTTTATGTAGTTATTTATTTAACTATCTATCTTGTACCAACAATAAAAACATGTTTTTAATTACTTTTAATTTGCACAGTCTCCGTACCTAAGTACTTACGCGGTATTCTGAAATTTAGCGTTTTTTTTTTTTTTTTAGAGTTGTAGTTGATCGTATATACAAGGCATAATAAAAGCCCAAACGAACCAAACCTAACCTATCACATGTTTGTACATGTAAAGTATATAAGCGGATTACGAAGGGAACTACCTCAGCGCTAGTTTAGCCAATTTTTAAAATTATTCTTTGGAATACACCATGTAATATAATACAGTATAATAATAATAATAATAATAATAATAATAATAATAATAATAATAATGTTCATAACCTGAGTTACTGCCAATCTTTCAACTGGAGTTACGGGGGTCTTGACAAAATTTGTAGGTAATTTAACATTGTCATTTTCAATTAAACTCAAAACATAATCAAACTGGTCAGATGAGAGTCTGAAATATTCCTTAAATTTTGTAGCGTTTTTATAAAGATGTCTCATTATCAATGTGTTAAAACAGAATTCTGTAAACCTATTCATGAATATTTCATTAGTATGTAGCTTGTTCCTTTTATAATACGCATGCGAGATTTTGATATCGTCATCTCCCTCTTCTAGAATAAAATAGCAACTTCATTGTCTTGTATTTATTCATTATAATTTTTAGGTTATGTCCGTGGCCTACATGAATTTACTTGACCATATGTAGTAGATGAAGGAATAAACAAATGAGAATCTACAGCGATGTGCGTCAATAAAGAAACCACTTCTCGGCGATCATCGCCAGCGTTTATAATCGCCGGCGATGTGCGTCCGACGATGATCGCCATAAACAAACCGTACCTTAACACAGGGGAGGGCAAGTGGGTGGTACGTAGTTCCCTTACTATTCTACTATCTCAAGTAGTAATTCATTTCTACCTGAGACAATTATGACGAAATCGACTTTTTGCTGGTTACATTGAGCAAATATACCTTAATGATCGTGATGTGCAAAGGCTCATTGTGGTGTAATTCGATATGTTGACCGCTGCAGTGTTGCGTAGCGAGGAGCGATGGGTAGGCACTCCCACGATGTTCGCCTCGAGAGATATTCGTTTCGTGATGCGATCGGCTGCTGAAGGGCGGACAGGATCGCCAGTAATATTAATCCAAAATATTGAATTCACTATAACAATATTTACACCAGTGGTTCGCAAAGTTTTTCAATGCACGACCCACTATTGGGTGAGATTTCTTTTCGTCACCCCCCCTCCCCTTTCCTTGACTCATTCAAAAAATACAGGAACATCATTTTCTTTTTACTAACATTTGTAATATTAATCTGGCTATACCTTTGGATCAAGATTGAGAACCGGAAACACCGTTTGCTACCCCCTTCCACGACTGGAGTTCGATGATAATTACTGGCGTAATATACAAACAAATCACTTTACTAGGTACAGGAGGGAAGAAAAGTAGTTCAACCATTTACGTAAACAAGGAAATATCACGATTTTGAGTTCGATAATTTTCATTAGGTTTTTGTTCAAGCAAAATACAGTACAGTATTAACAATGAGTGTTTTTACTCACGAACTGAGCTGTCCATGCGGACGTATTTATTAGGTAGTGTATGTTATAGTGTCTGCAGCACATTAGTGTACGCTAAATAGAATGAAGTTAAATTTAAAAATAATCATAATATGGATATTTAAGCACATTTTTGAAAATGGTGGCCGTTCATTTCGATACAGGATTCAGTTCTAATGTGTATATTATCGCACTATAGACTATTGTATCTAATTCCAATTATCAGTTTCGTCCTTCGTACTAGTAACTCATGTTGAAATAATTCTGTATCTACTCTATAAAAGAGTACCTTACGTACTGTAAATTAAATCTTCACATATGCCCGATCCGAAAAGATAAAATGACTCGGATATGCTATGTACTGTCCGTCCAAGTGGTTATGTCGCAGGGTCGTAGAAAGGGATGAAATCACGTAATAATTAATTACTTAAAGAGGCCTTTTTATTTAAGTTATTTTAAACAATTGTCTGGGTATAATATTACGTGGACGTCCAATCCCTAACAAAAATTAATGTTCTCAGAAAAGAGCTAAGACAGCCCAGCCACTAGCCTTTACAGAAAGGCGAATAGAAGCAGGTGGGGGAAACCGGGATGCGACGTAGGCAAATGGACGACATTACCTGTGCGAGAATGATTCAATATTGAAAGCTCTTTCGTCGCCGGAAAACGCGAACATATTTTTGGAACGTACTGTTTACTATGAACGTAAGGCTACTATGACTGTATATGCGGTCTTGCATCAGTGTGGAGGACAGTTGGAACTTCATTAGTAGAAGGGGTGGGAGTGAAGTACATTAAAAAACTCAGGTACAATAAAAATTGAAGTAAAAATAAAATGATGTCTCTGTACAAATCGCTAACAACTATAATTATTTTACTCAAAACCAGTAGAATTTTACTCAAAACCAGTAGAATTTTACTCAAAACCAATGCATTCCACACGAGATATCATTGTAAATAACAGATTTTTGAGATACCGAATCCGCTGAGTTCAACTTGCTGAAATTCCGATATATTAAAGAAACGTCATTGAAATATGTACCTACTGATGAAATATTGAAACTAAACCTTATTTTGGAGAGCATACACCTATTTTATATCAAGATGATACCTCAAGCTTGAAAAAGAAGCTCTTAGAGTTTGAAAATAAATTGCAACTTCTTATTTATGCAAAATAAGTTTGTCATACCCTTGGACAGAAAACAATGAATGACTAACTTAATGAATGATCTCTTCACACCTTTTGTTTCGCAACTCTTCTTTCGTATTCATAAATTCCCAAACACCATAAAGATGACAGATGGGCTGTAATATGGATTTTCTAAAGCCTTTCCTTCTATATCTGTGAACATTCTGTCTCTCTATCCCTATAGTTAATGTTTTTAGGTATTGCTAGAAGTATTGATTTGTTTTTTTTCCCTGTTCTTTTTTAATCTAAATTAAAATTGCAAGTTTCTTGTTTATGTTAGTTAATTAGTTAGGATAGAATTAATTATGATACTTAATCACTCATTTAAAGTTTGTGTGACTGCAATCTGTGTGTATTTTTGTGTGGCTTTACTTTGTTTATAGTGTTTTTTTCTCTCTCTTTATTTCTTGTGTAGCTTTACTTTGTATATAGTGTATTTTTTTTGTTTATTTCTATTATTGTATTTGTATTCCTGGTGTCGTGGAAGAGAAGGCCTGATGGCCTTAACTACACCAGAATAAATAAATAAATAAATAAATAAATAAATAAATAAATAAATATGTTTTTTCTTTATCTTGAAGCAGAAGGCACTTTACCAGAAATCATTTAACTATTTTGTTTCACAGTGTATTTTTAAGATCTAATCTATGAAAGGTGGCATAATTTATTTACCATTACAAATACGGCCCTAGGTAATCCGGTATATTCCCACTGGCATCACACATGAGGTACAGTATCAGTGTAATAAAGTAATAAATGTAAATGGTTTGGATGGAGAAGAACTAGTGCTTTTATAACGAAGATTTTCGTCTCTTCCTTTCAAAACAGAGTGCCTCATCACATAAGATGAATTTGTTGAGGAATTTTTGGGTATTTCGCGATCGTGCTAGCTATATTTTCACTAAAATTTTGAGTCGTTTCCTTTACTTATATTGAACGTGGCACTTTCTTTACAAGGCAAAATATTAAAATTACTCATTGAAAGACATTTAGTCACAGGTTGATAGTGAGTGCAGTGAGCGCCAGATATTTGAACTCCCTCCGTGCAAAGCTATATTGCTCGATAAATTCAGCGTGACAAAAATGCGAAGCCTGTTAATAACACTATTATGTCATACTGGAAAATTAAAACCTATTGTCCATGCCTTGAAATATATGAGATTCTGACAATAATTCAAACGATGAACTTAACAAATCTCACACTACTAATGTAATGCCAGGCGTTTGACATACTGGAAATATTTTTCAAACCCAGCCACTGAAGCACAGATTTTGAGGTGTTCCATCCATTTCTTGAAACAACGGGCAGTTATGATAGGCCTATTCTTCTATGCAGGTGTTTGGCAAACAATCATGGCCTGTTGCCAATCTAAATGCAGACAGACGATTTTCGTGGTAAATCGGGAATTAACTGTGGAATGCAGAGAGTTCCATTACAGAGTTTACACTACTAATGTACATGCCATTAATGGAAAGGAATTACTAGTTCTTTTATGGTCCTAAATCGAAATAATTACATATATATATTTCAATTTCAGAGTACTTACTACTACTGTACCTTTAACAGTGATGCGAATTACAGAACAATTAATTTGTTTCAGACTTCTCATCCATTTTTGTTGGCTTCTGAATTGCTATACAATTTCAGATTAAATATAATAATATCTAAATTCCATAGACTGATATTTTGTATACATGCTTTACAAATCGTGAAATAAAATTTGAGGTAATCTTTTGGGTTTCTATTTTATGTTTAATATATTATTTGTAGCCCTGTTCTCAGTAATGAGCCACTTTGTTTTACTCTACTGCCCCCGCAGGTGCTAGATGAAAGCCCAGTTATTGACAATGCAGCGCACCATACAGTTGTTACCAGATATTTGAACCATTCCGAACTCTACGTGTTGCGACATTTACGCTTTCGATATTTCACAGCATTAGACCACTATGCTGTGACCACATTGTTTGGACTATTCTGAGTGAACCATTCAGTTCTATACCGTTTGTGGTATAGAATATGTCTCTACATTGAACCATTTCGTAGTGGATGAAATTTATTTGATTATTCTGTGGCTGGAGCTATGTTGCACACGCTATAATAATTTGACCTTATGTTTTAAACATAATCTCCGTAAAATAAATGTTCTGTATTAATTCATTTCTATTAAATCACATTTTGGAAGCTAGTGGTTATAGAATCATGGATTGCAAGACAGTGTCAGACAAAATTTTCATTTGAAAGAAAGAAAATGTAGCATTTAATCAAAAGTAGCCTTTATAACTATAATTATGGTCAATGTGATCAAAAATTAATTCTAAATAACACAAGAAAACACAAAATGAAACATACTTTTACGTACACGAAGTCCTTATGAGAGGCTAATACCTCTATTTTTAATTTAAATTTACCCCATTGAATTAGATAAATATTTTCGCAATATAATTTATATAATAGGTGACGACTAGTTACCATGGTTACAACTAGAAGCAAGGTTTGCTTGTTAAAACTACGTGTATATATATATATATATATATATATATAGAGAGAGAGAGAGAGAGAGAGAGAGAGTTGATTATTAATTAATGTCGAAAAAAAATTCTTGCTCGGAAGGTAGATAAAGCTGAGAATACTAATCTCGTATTTATAAAATATGGGATCTAAATTTCAGCAATTTTATATTAAATATAAACTTCTATTTATTAAAATATTGAAGATTGTCGATTTTAAATAATATTTCCATATATTATATTTTTCATTTTTACATTTACATTTTGTACAGTGGACTCTTCTAAATTCGACTGAACAGAATTGAAAGTTCAGTCCAATAAGGGTAGTGGGTGTGCCAGGTGAAATGAATACAAATTCTTATTGGTTATCCATCAACGAATACAGTACTGTACTTGCATTTCCTGCCCACCCCGAGACTTGTGTATGCGCTTCTAGTACCACAGTGGGTTTCGACAGTTCCGTCTCACAAACGGCACAATTCTCAAATAGAAAAAGTAGAGTTCTTTAGTTAAAAATCAGTGATTAAATATGAATGTCCTAATCAATAAAATAATATGTTTTCATTTAACAAAGTATCACTACAAGACACAGAGTTAATTCCCATTCAAATGGCAAAGCCATTTCTTAGAGCTCATATAAGGGTGTGTCTAATTCTCCTACGTAAGCACTCGAAGTATAGGATGTCGAACTTGTTTTCTGTCGAACTTGTTTTCTGTCGAACTTATGAAAATCCACTGTATTTATATGTGTATTTTTTATTTTACAAGTCCTTTTACATTCTTTTATTTTCGATACTTAAATGAGTATGAATTTGTTCTGTCTATTGTATTTGGTGCTTTGCACTGTATAAGAAAAAGTAAATAAATAAATAAATAATGAATAATAAATAAATAAATTAATTAATTAATTAATCACCATCATCATCAATAACAGTCTTGAATTAGGCCTCCTGACCTGTTCCGCTTCCAGAAGAAAGTTTATCTTTCCATTTCTTCCTTGTTCTTCTGATGTCTCGTTTTCCATGAGGTGTATAGTCCAATAGTCTCTTGGGTAACCTATTGTTGGGCATTCTTAATACATGTTCATACTAGTTGTTGCGGTAAGATTCTCCACCTGCCATAACACCAGGCAGCTCTACTACCAAACCCTGCTCCTACGTCCACGTCGTGACCTCTGGGCAATGTAACTCTGGTTACAGCAAACGGGAGAGGATGAGAACGAGAGTCCGGCGCTCAAAAACCGGACCCCCCTGGCTATGGGTGCACACCCAAACAGAAAAGCAGGCACGTTCATAGGCCTTAAGGTGGAACTTCCACCATTGGATTCACTCAGCAAAGGATTGGTACTCCATCCTGAGGACATTTTAAATACTCGAAAACTCCAGAAGAATAAACGGATTGACAATTTGACGACGACACCTGCTACTCAAATAAATAGATAGATAGATAGATAGATATAGATAGATAGATAGATAGATAGATAGATAGATAGATAGATAGATAGATAGATAGATAGATAGATAGATAGATAGATAGATAGATAGATAGATAGATAGATAGATAGATAGATAGATAGATAGATAGATAGATAGATGGGATGGATGGGATGGATAGATGGGTAGATAGATGGGTGGGTGGGTGGGTGGGATAGATAGATAGATAGATAGTGGATGGATAGTAGATAGTGGGTAGATAGGGATAGATAGATAGATAGATAGATAGATAGATAGATAGATAGATAGATAGATAGATAGATAGATAGATAGATAGATAGATAGATAGATAGATAGATAGATAGATAGATAGATAGATAGATAGATAGATATAGATAGATAGATAGATATGATAGATAGATAGATAGATAGATAGATAGATAGATAGATAGATAGATAGATAGATAGATAGATAGATAGATAGATAGATAGATAGATGAGATGGATAGATAGATAGATAGATAGATAGATAGATAGATAGATAGATGGATGATAGATAGATAGATAGATAGATAGATAGATAGATAGATAGATAGATAGATAGATAGATAGATAGATAGATAGATAGATAGATAGATAGATAGATAGATAGATAGATAGATAGATAGATAGATAGATAGATAGATAGATAGATAGATAGATAGATAGATAGATAGATAGATAGATAGATAGATAGATAGATAGATAGATAGATAGATAGATAGATAGATAGATAGATAGATAGATAGATAGATAGATAGATAGATAGATAGATAGATAGATAGATAGATAGATAGATAGATAGATAGATAGATAGATAGATAGATAGATAGATAGATAGATAGATAGAGATAGATATGATAGATAGATAGATAGATAGATAGATGGATAGATAGATAGATAGATAGATAGATAGATAGATAGATATGATAGATATGATAGATAGATAGATAGATAGATAGATAGATAGATAGATAGATAGATAGATAGATAGATAGATAGATAGATAGATAGATAGATAGATAGATAGATAGATAGATAGATATAGATAGATAGATAGATAGATAGATAGATAGATAGATAGATAGATAGATAGATAGATAGATAGATAGATAGATAGATAGATAGATAGATAGATAGATAGATAGATAGATAGATAGATAGATAGATAGATAGATAGATAGATAGATAGATAGATAGATAGATAGATAGATAGATAGATAGATAGATAGATAGATAGATAGATAGATAGATAGATAGATAGATAGATAGATAGATAGATAGATAGATAGATAGATAGATAGATAGATAGATAGATAGATAGATAGATAGATAGATAGATAGATAGATAGATAGATAGATAGATAGATAGATAGATAGATAGATAGATAGATAGATAGATAGATAGATAGATAGATAGATAGATAGATAGATAGATAGATAGATAGATAGATAGATAGATAGATATAGATAGATAGATAGATAGATAGATAGATAGATAGATAGATAGATAGATAGATAGATAGATAGATAGATAGATAGATAGATAGATAGATAGATAGATAGATAGATAGATAGATAGATAGATAGATAGATAGATAGATAGATAGATAGATAGATAGATAGATAGATAGATAGATAGATAGATAGATAGATAGATAGATAGATAGATAGATAGATAGATAGATAGATAGATAGATAGATAGATAGATAGATAGATAGATAGATAGATAGATAGATAGATAGATAGATAGATAGATAGATAGATAGATAGATAGATAGATAGATAGATAGATAGATAGATAGATAGATAGATAGATAGATAGATAGATAGATAGATAGATAGATAGATAGATAGATAGATAGATAGATAGATAGATAGATAGATAGATAGATAGATAGATAGATAGATAGATAGATAGATAGATAGATAGATAGATAAACAAATAAATAAATACGTAAAGTATCTTTAATTTAAATAAAACATCCTACATAAAATTTTCTGGTCGTTCTCTTCGAAATAGAATTATTTTATATTGTCGCATAAAATCTTACATTTAAGTTTAATGAATTTTCCTTTAAAGATCCGAAATGTAAATTAAATTCATGTTGCGATGCTAGCAGAATCCAAGTTTATAATAATCGTCACCTCAAGTGTTCGCAATCAGAGTTATAAAATGATGGACAGCCCTGAGTGGCAAGCTACTTGTAGAGAGCACCCACTAGAGTGTTACCAATCTTACACGAACGCAGATTTAAGATATAGGAGAGCGAGAAGCAACCCGCCAGTTTCAGAACTTTATCCCACCGCCTCTGTCCGGCAAAACCATTTTAACTTGTCTTCTAGCTATCCTCATTCCCTGGACAATATCACTTCTGAAAATGGATGTTAGCAGAATTTCCTCCATCTACATCTTTTATACTCATGTGAGAAAACTCAGTTCTACAATTTTAGTGTTCAAAAGCATACATGTTTTTAAATAGAGGAGAATAACTTATCATGACCAAGATACGAAAGATTATTTACAGTGAAGTTCGAGGAAAATACTAGATCATACTGGAAATTTCAAATCGACTGACTACATGGTAATTAATGCTTCAAATGTTCAGATTTTCATGGAAAGTTTTGTTATTTCTCTTTAATTAATAAATAAGTAGGCCTACTACAAAAAAACGTACCGTAAACATTTTTTACATGTATCCTCAAGTTTGACATCCATGCTAGATATCTTCCCGTTTTAAAATTATTAATCACAACTTATATTAGTTTCTAGTTTATTTCTATATTCATCTTGAAATTTATAATAGTTCTGAACTGCAACCGAACAGGAGCATTGATAATTCGCCTCTAAATTTTATTTTTTTATATTATACACTCTAATGTTTTAATATGTAATATTTTATTCTATTTATATTTTGTATTTTAACTCATCTTGCTTTTATTTGTAATTTATTGCATTTCACCTGTATTTCATAATATGCAGTTCATATTTTTTCTCCATAATGTTTAAAGGGTTAGGTACAGCTTACAGTAGTAAAATTGAGCAAATATTCAACATTTTTCCCTCCATTATTGTATCTTGTATAATAATGAAAATTAGTATGTGTAAAACACTGTCCTTTACTACATGAAAAAAATATTTTTTTTACGATTTAAAAGTTATTTATTTATATTTTTTCAAATTCAAAATAATCACTTCAGTGGTGAAGTTCTCATAACTCAGGTGAGTTGGAGATTTAGCATTCATATTTACAATATGATGCTTTTCTATCTTTGATAGATTGTCTGATAAACATAAATCATTTAAAAATGCCATCTTTTTCTTCTGCCACAAAAAAATAATGTTGGGACCACGTCTAGCCGGTATAATAAAATAAAAGCAAACTTGAGGGAGTTATGACTTCCACTGCACAGGAACTGCCAATTTTGAGAGCTAGTTTTTTAATAGTCCCGATAGCCAGGCCGAAGGACAATGTTTTACAAGTCAATTTTCATTATTTACAAGATATATATGTTTTTCAAATTCAAAATGATAGTAGTTCAATGTGCAGTGATGAAGCGTTTCCCTCATAACTCAAAAACTATATAACATTCTGTGTAAATAATAAATAAATATATCAATAAATGACAATTTTTGTTTGTATTTATGCATATTTTATATCTACAATATGATGCAAAACTCACTTTTCTACCTTTGATAGATTGTCTGATAAAAAATAAATTCATTTAAAGATGGTCAAATATCAGTATTTTCTTCTACCACAAAATAAAAAAAAATATTTATTAAGCAATGTAGTTGAAAGAACATGATATTGTAAACGTGAGTTTCAGCAATAAAATAAAAAAGAGAGAGAACATAAAAAAGTTAAAAACTTAATGAGTTATGAGGGAAACCCTTCATCACTGCACAGTGAACTGCCACCATTTTGAATTTTGAAAAAAAAAAAAAGAAAATATAAATAATTTTTTAATACTAAAATGATTTTTTTCATATAGCAGAAGGACAATGTTTTACACATACCAATTTTAATTATTGTACAAGATGCAGTAATGGAGAAAAAAAATGTTGAATATTTTCAAAAATTTTACTGCTGTAAGCTGTACCTAACCTCTTAAATAATAAATAAATATATCAATAAATACTGTACTGCTTTCTTCAGACACATCGTGACCTTCATTACAACCATCGCTATCATCAACTATTTTTCTCTTATTCTTCTTTATATTCCCCCCCCCTCGCATTTGATTTTTTCTTATATTTTATTATATTTTTGTTTTTTTTTCATTTTCCCATTATCCTCTTTTTACTCTCTTCTTTGTTCCTTTGCAACTTTTTCCTTTCTCTTGCTTTCAGATTTTCTTGCAATGTTCCTTCTATTTCTTTTCCTTTTCGCCAAAATCACCGTCTCTATCACAAATCAAAATTTCATCATTTTGTTTTTAACTACATTTATTCTTTATTCCTACTTCTCTTTTATTTCACAATTCTTTCATAAAAAATGAATTACCACAAGCATAGCACATGTATAAATCAGAACAAAGGTTTGTTTCTACACTCCGTAACTTTATTTTTCACGTACTGACTTTTGACTACGTCATATTTGGGCATCGCCTTCATATATTTTCACAAAGTTCTCGCCAGAGAGAGAGAGAGAGAGAGAACAGACATTTGCATTCATGTACCTTCTCTCCGAATACAGTTTCTGCACCAACACATTGGATAGGGCTTGAAAAAAAAATAAGAAAACCGAGACGGGAATGCACGTGCATGAAGATGAGAATAAAGGAAGCTGCACTAAGACATATGATGCTGCCCCGATGCAGTATGAATAATTTACACATTGTAAATAACACGCCGCTGATGTTGCCCTTACGAGACGCAGTACAACACTTCACACCTGCTCGAAGTGATGCCTAACGCGGAGGGGGCAGACTCGCATTATGTCAACGAACACAACTTCATTTTTCTCTTCCGTACGAGATTGTACGAGCTGCGTTTCGATTATTTAAGATCGTGATAGGATAAAGTAGCTATAATTTATAAACGTCATTGGTCCGAAAAAAACAAAAGTCTGATGGAATATTTGCAATGTGGGGGATGATAAAAATGAAGTACGAACTGAAAGAAATTCGTTGTTTAAAAATATCATCAAGGTTACACAAGTGAAGAGGGATGATACAATTTCTACCAATTTCTAAGGACACACCTTGAAAAGTGATGTTTCACTCCTGTCATACTTTTATGACACCCCCTGATGTTTATATGACGACCTGTAAGGGAAATCATTTTTTATTGCACACTCAATCTCTCTATCTTTCAAACTGCGAATTATATACCTAACAGTTTTTCTGAAATAATAACTTATTGAAAAATTACATTCTTTGTAGGAAAAAATTAATTACTGCAGAATGAATGGACTTAGATCAATGAATTTTGGGATAGAATTAGAATTATCTGAAAGGCGTCTTTTGAAAATACTACTTTTTATTTAAACAAATTGTGACACCTCGTTCACGCATTTTAATCCAAATTTTTTCTTTAGGAAAAATTACCATTTTCTAAAATTCTCTTCAGTTTGAAATTCCCAGTAAATTGACCAGGGAACGTCACTGCCACTTACATAATAACATTGAGAGTTGTTAATACTGGTTAATCAACTTATTCTGTCTATTTAAGTCCACAGTTGTGGAGTTTGCTACAAGTGTGGAAGGATTAGATTTCATCTTGGTAAAAATTGAAAATAGGTCGAAATTCAGGAATGTGGACTTGAAATGGCAGAGTTTGGAATGTGGAAGAATGACTTGAGGTAATATCTAACTCTATTCCGAAATTCATTGATCTAAATATCCCCATTCTGGAGTAATTAGTTTTTTTCCTACAAAAAATGTAATTTTATAATAAGTTTTTATTACAGAAAAACTGTTATATAATCCACAGTATGAAAAATAAATAGATTTGGTTTGCAGTAAACTTTATTTTTCATAGTCATTTGGTGTCTTTATAAAGATCAGGGGATATCATATATGTAGGCCTATAAAGACAAGAGTAAAACATCTTTTTCGAAAGGGTGTCCTTAAAATTTTGGTAGGACCTGTAAAGACTTACAAAAAGGTGTTATCGTGTATGATCTTAACTAGAAAAATTGGCGCAAAATTTGTCTTATGATATTTATGTTACCTTCCTAGCAAGTTTATTATTATTATTGTTATTATTATTATTATTATTATTATTATTATTATTATTATTATTATTAATACTGCTGTTTATGTAACTGAATCAGCTATTCCTTCCATTCTAACTGTAGCATTACTCTTTTAACACCTTACAGTAATCTTTACTTGTATGTCCCTAACTGCAGTTGAAGTGCCACATTAGCTAAAATTATCAAAACATTTAATATTAGATACACCGACTTCCATATAATATCCAATTTCAACCACACATTACCACTTACGTGTTATGAACTAAATGGTGAATGAATGAATGAATGAATGAATGAATGAATGAATGAATGAATGAATGAATGAATGAATGAATGAATGAATGAATGAATGAATGAATGAATAGACCTAAATATAAGTATGTATGGGCTATTCCATATGAAATCGATCAGTAAAAAACCTCGCATTTTTATACTCTAATTTTTCTCTATTTACACAAGGTGCTGAGGAGAGTGCATTTGCAAAAATATACTATCGAAAGTCAAACGGTTTTCGTATTGTTGAGCGACATATTTAGCGTATTTTAGAAAAACAAGCCTCTTTCAGCGCTAAGAACTCTGAACCATTTACTGCAGAAAATTGAACGAGAGCTCATTTTGAAGCTGACATTTGGTAGGTTATGATAAGAAGTAATCCTTATTTTTATTGTATACAGAGAGACAGATAGTCTGTTTTACTTACTTTTAGGCTCTATGCCCATTTGTAAAAATGTGAAAAAAATGAGAAAAAAACTTGCATTATTAAGAGGGATTCGGCATTGTTTGCTTAGTATCACGGCAATAAGTTTCGGGGGTATTAAATAAATTATATTCACACGCCTAGACTTGAAAGGCGCAACACAGCAAGCACTGGCCGAGAGATGAAGATAAGCGAGCTTTGGGCGTCATTTTACTCCTGTGTTTATGAAAACCTGTGATAAAGCTAGCCCAGCTGTGCGCTACTGGACGAAACATCACGTGTTTATGTCCTCTGGCCTTGCTTGCCTAGTCTAGCTCCCGCCTCACAGTCAGCTAGTTAGCTCACGCGTGTACTATTTATTTTCTTTATTTGATTTTTCAATACTTTCTTATTAACGTACCAGTAAAAAATACGTGTTTATTTGTACTTTCAATGCGGAATCTAACCATATATTTTAAAAATATTTGTTCGTGGGCAAAGGTGTCTTAATGAATAAAAATCTAAATTTCTCCATTTCCATAAAAAGTAAGAAAAACTGTTTACATGTCAATATAAACTTTAACTTTTCAGCATCAAAATAAACCATGATTTTGATCATTGGGTGAAAGGGTTTCGGAGCCACAACAGTTTAAAGTTGCTAATTTTATGAAAATACGATAAATTAAAATATTTTTAATTTAAACACTATGAAGTTCTGATGCCTCAAACTTTGCACAAAGCATTGTATCATAGTTGTCTACGGACAGAAAAAGTTTCATTGTATATTTAAAAATTGCAAGGTCAATTTTCTCTATATTTCGGTCGATTTGAGATGGAATAGCCCGTATGTAGCTTACATAATACATACATACATTGATTGTTAATATATTGTAATATTGTTTCGATTTTGAATTCTTTTAGAATATCATTATTTCTTTTGTGCTCCCATTTTGTGACTCCTGCACTGCGTCACATGAACTTCATCCCCGCAGCGGTTATTCTTGACGAGTCAGGTGTTCTTATGTTCTAACTTTCGCATTCGTAAGATGCAACTGGTCGGGCCAGAGATTCATTTATATGTCTCAATAACAGATTAATAGAAAGAGTGAACAACTTTAACTATATTGAATATTTGTTATCATTTACACATGACATTCACATAAGAAATAAAATTATCAAATTTATGAAAACATACATTCATGACTCAAAATTTGTAATAATAATAATAATAATAATAATAATAACAATAATTTATTTTTTATTTTATTTCTATTTATTTACCAATATTTACTGTGCTGTACAACAGCCAGAGGTCAATAACAGTTCAATACATGACAATTTCATAACAAAACATTAACAATTATAGAAATTACAATAAAAGTGCATAGTATTATTAAAATAATGACAATTAAAAATAATGATAATTGAAAATGAAAAGATGGAATCATATAAATTAATATAATACAAATGATATGAAACATAATAAGAATAGTATTACAATACATATCTAAAGAAAAACATGAATTAATAACAGCTGACATAAAACTCCAAAAAGT
Organism: Periplaneta americana; assembly: GCA_025594305.2. Lineage (NCBI taxonomy): Eukaryota > Metazoa > Arthropoda > Insecta > Blattodea > Blattidae > Periplaneta > Periplaneta americana. Next base: position 173,439,525 of record JAJSOF020000005.1, read on the forward strand.
ATATACCCATACTACATATTAAATGAATGTAAATGAAATCCATGCAAATTAGCATATTTTATACATCTGCAGACCGGAGACAGAGATTTAGAATTTGTATTATAAAAAATGTTTTGAAATCTTAAACCCTTAGCAGGAATACGAAGACTGATATTGCTTAAGAAGGATTCACAATCAATATCACCCTTAATGACTTTACAAAAAAAATAAATAATCAAGATCTTGAAGTCTGGCAAATAAACTACAGCAATGAAAATATTTGCAATTAATCTCATATTTATAATCATCGGAATTAGGTAAAAAAATCTGTAGAAACACAAGGAAAAAAAATTTCTTTGAATATTCTCCAATATACCTGAGACAGTGGAAGTAATGGAGTTCCATACTACAGATGCATATTCAAGCTTGGATCTAACCAATGTATAGTATAATGAAGAATATAATAATAATATTAATAATAATGAATATTATTATTATTGTTCGTAATATTTACGTATGATAACAAGGAGAAATTATACAAATAATTTTTTTCATTATATTTCATTTAGTAATATACTTTATGCTCGACCATGCCGAAATGTAGTAATTATACACCTGGTAGCAGTCCTTTAATGCATGTCATTAAAGTACACCTACTCATTAAAGGTCAGGTCTTTCAGCCAATGACGACTCAGGTTACAACTGTTCAGCCAATGACAGGTCAGCTTTCTACCGTTATAACACCGCAAGTATCGATTATTCTCGGATATGCAATCGAAAGAGAATTAGCGAAAAGTCACGGAGGCTGGAAATCCAATACTGTCGCAGAAGGTTTTGTTCTGTTACTATAATAATTAGCGTTAATTGTAAATAATATTCAAATAAATTCAATTTGTCATCTCGTTTTTCAATGTCTAATTTAATTTCAATGTTATCTCTGTAGGTTCTTATGGCCTAGTAAGGTCAATGTGAACATCTGTTCCTCGGAAAAATCAATACTTTCGCGTCTGCGCACATCTCACAACATATGGGACATTGGTCAAGGTCAGATACTAAGAAAATTAATAATATCAAGTTAGAAATATGGTCGAGCATAAAAAGTCGTATGAAACTCGCCTATAATGGTAATTAAGAAGCTTGTATGAAAATTATGAAACTCGCTTGCGCTCGTTTCATAAATATCCATACTCGCTTCTTAATTACCTTAATTATAGGCTCGTTGCAAAATGTACTATTTCTTTATTTACAGTAGATAGATTTTTAGTGAAAACATCGGACAAACAATTTTGGTAGATCTCACGATCCTGAATTTTTAAAAACAGAAATATAATACAGCATTATAATAGAAAGGATAAAATAGAAGATGAGCATTTTGGAGCAACATAATAAAATATTTAGTATAAATCTAGAAATTCATTTTTTTTAATAATGTAGGGGTATATAAAATAAGATGTAATTTAAATCTAAAATATCATATAACAAATCAAGAATTGAAATAAATGTGGTTATACAAAATGCTTAAGGAGTCTTTGATAATGTCTAAGATAATATTTTCCATAGATTAGTGGTGAATTCCAAACTTTTCGACAGTTACCTATTCTCTAAAATGACAAAACCACGGTAAAGTTACAAATGTGTTAGCAGTATATGTACATAAGTAGTTTCATATTCAACATGAAAAACAGAACCTCATACTTAAATGCTTGGGAACTTTTCCATCTGAAGAATGGTGTCTGTACTTTGCGTATGCACTGAAATACTCTGAAGAAGGAAGTTAAGCTGCATACGGAGGAGACATTTAAAGCAATAAATAGAAAGAGCAAACTTACTTATGGGTAGCCAATACTTGCATGTGAGTGAGTCACAAATATTTCTTAACTTCGCGACGCAACTTCTGAATAGGCTATATAACTTATATTTGGCAAATGCAGTAATTTTAAAGTTGGTATATTTATACAGAAAGTAGGAACGCTTTCATACGCATTTATTTACTTCAACTAGACAGCAGCTGCTTTTCATGGACGTGATGTAACTTTTTTCAAACTGTATAATTGTATTTGGTAACCTGTGTCTGTTATTAATTGCAGTTTATGCGACAAACTTATGTAACATAAGTTTCAGTGGTTTTATAAAGGGGAAAGCTGTTAACAATGACGTCAACATATTTCATTTCCTTATCATGAACGTGAAATATAGGACAAAGTCTTTGTAGTTAACTATATCACAGCTGAAATTAATAGCTGTGTGCTTGTGTTGAAGGTATTTTCAGAATGTACATTCCCAGAAAAATGTCAAGTTATATTTTCCCTTCAAGGTGATTAATATTTAGAATTTGGTAACTCACATTTATTGTCCTTTCTTCAAGTGACTATCACATATAAATACAAACTTAATATTTTTTATACTTTATTATTTCCAGTTAGGAAGTCCAACATAATATAGTCCGCTGTATGTCAGTCAAACATATGCAGGTTCGAGTCTTGAAGAGAGAAAAATTGTCTCATGATATTTCGGTAATTATAACGGCTGTAGGGGGCAGTTGGGTAGTATCGGAGATCGGGTAATATCGGACAGTGCGTTTCTTTCATCTACCAACAGATTATACTGGGTGTTCAGTTCAAAATGTGTCTTGGCTCGCTGTATGCCGTCATGTGGCTAGCTGATGAGCCTAGAGAATTCAATCTTCCTACACTTCCGCAGCTCAGGTGTATAATCTAAGAGGCAGAGAAGTTGGCTAGCAAGTACGGCGTTCATTCTGAAGAGTACGTGCCGATACGTACGGTAACGCCGGTAGTGGCAGGAATGTGAACTGTTTGGAAATACGTACTGTCGGGATATGGGGAGAGGGTTAAAACGATTACTTACGTATTTGTTGACATTAACTTCTACGGTCAAGTCCACACCTGTGGAGTAACGGTCAGCGCGTCTGGCTGCGAAACCAGGTGGCCCGGGTTCGAATCCCGGTTGGGACAAGTTGCCTGGTTGAGGTTTTTTCCGGGGTTTTCCCTTGACCCATACGAGCAAATGCTGGGTAACTTTAGGTGCTGGACCCCGGACTCATTTCACCGGCATTATCACCTTCATTTCATTCAGACGCTAAGCGTCGTAAAATAACCCAATAAAATAAAAATCGACGGTCAACATGGACACGGAGCATTTGATTTGTGTTGTGGAATGTTACCGTACGCAACCGATGATAACAAATACCCTGTGTACGACTTGCCGGCGCAAAACACAGTTCGAAAGAGGTTATGGTAGCACACAGACCGTACAGACCGCCATCTGTTGCTACGACGTTCAAGTTATACCGTACACGTTCTCAAGTTCAGATTGAAGGACGCCTTAAATAATAGGCAACTTCTCTAACATATAAAATGAAACTCGCTTCAAATCGGTGACCCAACAACAGTGACGTCATGACACACTTTGAAATGAACACCCAGTAGTACCTGAATGACATGGTTACGTTTCTGTATGCGACATCACAGAAACGTAACCATGTCATTCAGGTACTATCATCTGGTGGAAGATGAAAGAAACTCACTGTCCGATATTACCCGATGACCGATACTACCCAACTCTCCCCTAACGATCACCGTGCTGATTACAAGATACCCTCATACTGGCCCAATGTCCATTCAAATCTTATGAGACGTATGGACGTGATACCAGCAAATAACTAGTAGGTCTTGACCCTCCATGGGATGTCGCTACGGATTTCATATACAGTGTACTTTTGATTATTCGGGCTAATGAACGGGTGAATAGATATGGATAATCTGAAAGTACGAGTAATTGAAAAATCCTGCTTTCACAGATACTTGCAAGGATCATGTATCCAGCTAGAAGCAGATTCGGTTTGTGGTCCTCGAAGAACTTGTAGAAACATAATTGTTATCCTTGTATAATTACATTCTTTAATCACATGTTTTTCAAATAATATTATTGTTGTTTTTAATCTATCATATATTTGTAAAACATGCATATTTAATAAGTTTATATATGTTAATACAATCTTATAATCACAAAATTACTACATCTTGTTCATGTTTTCCATAACTTATGTCATTTTTTAAATATAACGCACACACAATTCAACATATTTAACATCGTTAGTTCAATAAAAAAATGCTTAGCCTAGTTATAAAATTTTTATTGTACATGTACGCTTAAGAGTTTCACTGTTTTTAACATTTTAATCTTCACATTCATAAGCTACACTTTAACATGTACTTTCTTTATATTTTGTAATGCAATAAGTTGTTTTTCATAAGATATCTCTAACGTTTGTCTGAAGTTGCCATACTGTATGGTGAAAACATTAACATTTTTAATAATATAATGTAAATTGATAACTGTACAATTCACATTAAAAATAAGTCATATGATGGAATAATATTCTTCTCTTTTTAATTTTATATTTGAATTATTGGAATTCTGAAAAATGAACTCAAAATTGTGTAATTAACTTTTAAATGAGAAGAATATCGAGTATAAGTCATAGAATAGCATTTATTAGTACTGAAATGTAGGTTGCTTTTGAAACTACATTTCTAAGAATTGTCGATATCTAAAATAAATGTATTTTTGTGTCATTTTGATTTCTTACCAGTTGAAATAGCTTAAGATCATCAAGAGAGAGTATACATTTTGAATATTTAATCACATTACGTAAGTCATTGACAATAATTAATAGAAATAATAGTGGTCAGGATTAGAACCTTGTGGCATGTCAGAGTTAATACTAACAACTGATTTGTAAAACTTATGACTTTTAGACAACACGGAGGTTCATTGCCACTCTCACATAAGCCCGCCATCGCTCCATATTCAGAGCAAGATTAATGCAGTCTCTACCATCATATCCACCTCCCTCAAATCCAGTTTAATATTATACTCCCATCTAAGTCTCGGCCTCCCCAAAGGTCTTTTTCCCTCAGGCCTCCCAACTAACACTCTATATGCATTTCTGAATTCACCCATATGTGCTGCATGCCCTGCCCATCTCAAACGTCTGGATTTAATCTTCCGAATTATGTCAGGTGAAGAATACAATGCGTGCAGTTCTGGGTTGTGTAATTTGAACTAAAACTTTGGAAAAAAATCTATGTAAACAGAACAGTTTCGACTTCATTTGCCAGAATGTAAACTCTTAGGAACAAATTGTACAAAGTTGATCTATTCTGAATAAAGTTCATACCTATAGAAATACTATAGCTTAAAACACATACCTATTAAGTGAGGAAACGCAATTACACTAATTTCAGTTACTAGAATAATCAAAATAGCACAGCTGTCCTCAGACGGAAGCTGAAATCAATCCTCTATATCAGAGAGCAGGGATACATAAATCTAGTACAATAGAGACGAAGAGATTTACGAGCAACAACCGAATAATGAATTCGACGTATAACAAAGTCTGCCAATAAGGGAGGAAGCAAGAGACCAACTGGAACTCTATTCATTATGTAATATATTAAATATAGCAGTAATCAATGTGATGATGTCAGATGATTGATTGATTAACTGTCGGACCGATTAGCTGCATGTTTAGACGTATATATTCCAGCCACACAATAGATGAGTGCATCCATTAACTTATATAGGCTACTCTGATTTAAAGCAAAATAACAAAAAAATACACGTAGGCTATATAGACCTAAGAGTGGGTGTCAGAATGCTCCTATGTCGTTTCTCTGAGAAGGTTCATCATTCTAAAAACTGGAACTCTAATCACGGTGATGACTGCGTAATAATTTGTGAACTAGGTCAGGATATTCTACGACTCACTCATTCCTTCAAAGTAGAAATTTCATTTCAGCAACTCTCGCCATTTAATCATTTGTTTTTTCTAATCATAAAATCTACACTTGCATAGCTTTCACAGTGCTGCATATTACGGGAGGGTATGATTACCGTCGACAAGAAGGGTATACGAATACAAGGAGAACAAGAAAAATGCAAAGAAAGGAGCGGAATAAATGTAAAACAAGGGAAATTATGAGAGAAACAATGTGAATACAAGGAGACCACGAAGAGAACAAGGCGAATTCAAGGGAAACAAGGGAAAGGTATTGAGAACAGTGGAAATACAAGAAGGACAGTAGGATGACAGGGAGAACAAGAGGAATATAAGGAGAACGCGAATACAAGGACAACGGGGGGAATACAAGGGGAACAAGAAAAAAATGCAAAGAAATGAGGGAATAAATGAAAATAGGGAATTAAGAAAAAAGAAACGAAACAATGTGAAAATGCAAGGAGACGACAAAGAGAACATGGGAAATACAAGAACAATATGGGTATAACAAGGAAAAAAGGAGAACAAGGGCAAAATATAGAGTACAACAGGAATAAGAGGAGAATAACGGTAATAAAAGAGGCAAGGAGGATACAAGGATAACAAGGAGAATACAAGGACAACAAGTGGGATACAAGAAAATAAAAAATACAAGAAAACGGAAGAAGGAAGGGAAACACAAGAAAAACAGAATAAAGAAAAAAGAAACGACGGGAATGCTAGAAGAACAAGGAAAATGCAAGGAGAAATAGACAAAGAATACAAGGAAATACAAGGGACAATATGGATATGAGTAAAAAAGATGAGAACAAGGAGAACAAAAATACAAAGAACAAGAGAAATAAGGACAAGGAGAATAAAGTAAAATAAGGGAATACGAGAGAACGAGAATACCTAATAGAAGAATAACAAGAGTATTACAAAGGAACAAAAGTAATACAAGAAAAACAAGAATACAAGGAGCAAGTGGGATACAAGAAAAATAAAGAAATGAGTACAATGAGAAACAGAACAAATGTAATGCAAAGAGACCAAAACGAGGAATGCTAGAAGAACAAGGATATTAACAGTAATATAAATAGAATATGAGAATAAACTATTACAAGTCAAAATAGAAAATAAGACAAAATGGAATACAAGGGGATAACAGTAATATCACAAAGAACAACGAGAATACAAGAGAAAAACGAGAATACAAAGATAACAAGAACGACAGAAATACAAGGACAAGGGGATAAAGTAAAAAAGGAATAGGGGAACAACGAGAACAAGAATACCTAAATAGAAGAATAAATGAAAGGAGAACAACGGAAATAGAAAGAGAACAACGGAAATAGAAAGAGAACAACGGAAATACAAGAAGAAAAATGAGGATACAAGGAGAACAACGAGAATACAAGGAGAATAAGAATACAGGGAGAACACTGGAAATACAACGAGAACAAGAATGCAGGGAGAACAATGAAAATACAATGAGAACAACGGAAATGAAAGGATAATAACGAAAATACAAGGAGAACAACGGAAATAGAAAGATAACAATGGAAATACAAGAAGAAAAAAAGGATACAAGAAGAACAACGAGAATAACAAGAACACAACGAGAATAACGATAATACAACGAGAACAAAGGAAATACAATGAGAACAACGGGAGTACAAGGAGAAAAACGAAAATAAAAGGAGAACAACGATAATACAAGAACAAAGGAATCATAATAAGAACAACGGAAATATAATGAGAATAACAATACAAAGAGAACAAAGGAATACAAGGAGAACAATGAGAATACAAGGAGAATAACGAGAATACAAGGAGAACAAAGAAAATACAATGAAAAATGGGATTACAAGGAGAACAATGGGAATACAAGGAGAACAACGGGAATAAAAGGAGAACAAAAAAATACAATGAGAACAACGGGAATACAAGGAGAACAACGAGAATACAAGGAGAATAACGAGAATACAAGGAGAATAACGAGAATACAAGGAGAACAAAGGAAATACAATGATAAAAATGGGAATACAAGGAAAAAGGAAATACAAGGATAACAAAGGAAATACAATGAGAACAAAGGAAATACAATGAGAACAACGGGAATACAAGGAGAAAAACGAGGAAAACAGCCAAAAACGAGAATACAAGGAGAACAACAGAAATACAACGAGATCAACGGGAATACAAGGAAAAAACTAAAGTAACAGCAGAACAACGAGAATACAAGGAGAACGACGGAAATACTAAGAGTAACGGGAATACAATGGAATAGAAAAAAAATGAGAATATAAGAAAAGCAACAAGAATAGGCTACAAATGGAAGTACAATAAGAACAACGGGAATTCAATGAGAACAACAGGAATACAAGGAGAAAACGAGAATAAAAGAAAAAGAATGGAAATGCAATGAGAACGAGAATACAAGGAGAAAAACGAGAATACAACGGAACCAAGCCTGAAACCAAGGAAGAAACGGAGATGATGAAAGAAGGTGAAGTGTAATTATGATGGGAAAATGAATCCGAGGTCCAACGCCGAAAGATACCTAGAAATTCTGCTTCAATTGGAACATTAGGATAACTCCAATCATGTAACTTGTCGCAACCAGGAACTGAACCCGGGTCCGCACGTTTCATGGTCAGACGTGCTAACTGTTATTCACAGCATGGACGTAACTACAGGCCTACCCAAAATGTGTTCAGTAACTGAGGAGAAATCATTGTTATTTGAAGCCTTAAGTAGACACCAAAATTTGTTACAGTGTGGTGAGTTGTAAGATCAATTATTTCGTCGTAGAGCAGTGAAAGAGAAACACTGACGTGAGACAGAAGAAAAGGGAGTATCGTGAGAAACCTGCCCAATACTAGGCCTATACTGCTTTAATCCACCACAAAATTCCGCTTCAACTCGTCTAGATTCCAACAGCTTCTCCTACGTAAAAGTCGACACTATACTCTACTTCCACTAATGCTGAGTTATACAGTTAAGCTGTAAAGCACTGTGTACCATATACTTGTTTTTATACAGGTTGATAATGCCTAGAAGCGAAAAAAGGATTCATACAATTCAAACCCACCCTTCCGTCCTCCGAAATCCCAACACCGCAGATCGTTTCAATGCCCTCAGCTTCTCTCTTTTGAAATCCCTGCTGTCTACTCCCGCCTACCTCTAACACTCAATCTTCTTATCTCCAATATCGAGGTATCGAGATATGCAGCCTGGGTACACGCATTTCCGATCATTACCATAATCGATATCAAGCCACTCTCCCTCTCCGTCTCTCTCCACGCCGCGCCGTCAGATGCGCTGCCGCCACCATCACTGCTGAGTAGGTATTATATCTCAGGCATTCAATGGGCCGGCAGAATCACCGCTGCTAACAAAACTGCAGCATAACCGCCACCATACGCAGTAATGTAGCGCGCTAATGTGATTACGGGATGGAGACGTTACTTGCCTGCAGGGAAGATACTCTGACGTAATTTAAGGGAGAGGAGGGACAGTGGACACTGTGGCCCGTCCACTCTGTAGTTCGGCTTTTATGCTCGAATATCGCCGATTCAGCCTTGTAATTATTCACGTCCACAACTAATAATACGTGTTCCAGATAACTGGCCGAATATCTAATTAACTTCACTTTATTCTTCATATATCTAACGACAGTTTTCAACCCATAGCGGAGTTTACCCGGAATCCAGTAGTCTTTTTAGCTTATTTCTACTATCAACATAACTTTTACCCTAAATCATGTAATAAAAAAGGACAACATACAAAACTATACCAAATTTCTAGGACTTTTTATAGACTCCAGTTTAACATGGGAAAAACATAGAATATACAGGGTTTAACAACTTTAATGTTTAGAATTTCTGGAACATGTTCCCTGCCACGTTCTACGTCGATTAAGGGAACCAGGTAGTGATTAGGGGTCAAAAATCCGATTTTTTATTTTGTGTTTTAAAATAGAGTACAAAACTGCTCTTTAAAACAATATAAATATTGTTGGGGTATTTCTGCACATAAGCCTTTTAAATGACCTCTTTAAATTTGGCTGTGCATATAATTCATACTCGTACATTCTTCTTCTTTTTTATTTCAATACAGTTTTCCATAAGTTGACATTTTTCAAACTTCAGTGCATTTTTCTCTGAAATTACTCAATCAATTTACATGAAATTTTTACATCATTTTCTGCAGCCTGTGTTCTACATAGTAGACCTACGGGTTTAAGAATATCACACACATAACAGTAGGAAACAAACATATATGCATTGAAAACATTGTAAAAAATGTTTAACAAAGTTCAATATTTTTTTCTGTTTCACTAGGGTGAAATATTTAACTAAACAGTTCTTTAGAATTTACAATACACATTACTAGATAACTTAAAAAAATACAAGGTATATGAGTGAGGATTGTAGCAAGTAATGTGCACCTGAAGAATGAGGTACAATTAGCAAAGTGGGAAAACAGGTTATCAGTTAGGGCCTTTCTTTTGCACTCAGATACGAAACAAATTAGTTGTCTTTTATAACAATGAATTCAGAATGATTGATTGTATAAGCCTGAAAATTTTTATTTCATTCTGAGCACTAGAAGCCTAGAAATATTCAACTAAACTTTTGTATTTAAATTTTTTAATTGCACAGTATCACTACCCAGTTCCCTTAAACCTAACATACCTATACCCAGAGTTCTATAGGTTTGGAGTATTTGTACCCCAAAGTTAAATTTCTGAGTTTAATTTTATCGCTGAATACTGAAAGAAGTAACACTAATTTCCGAAAGTGACATGTCTATGTCATTATTTTTATTATTACCATATTACATTTTAATATCAACTACTTGTGAGTATGAAAGAAGCAGTGCAAAGTTGAAAAAAAATGTCCTTAAGATTCCAAACACTGTACTTCTTGAAATTTGCCAATAGGCACGTGAAAATACCTGTGCACTAGGAATCCTACGATTTGGGAACCGTGCTTGATATGTCAAAACAGCTGCTGTTGCATTGCCATTACACATAAACTATGTCGGCGTATTCCTGATGTGTGTACACAAAAGGCATGTTTTAATGGTCAAAACTCAATAAAAAGACTAGTCACAATACGGTTTATTTTTCTTACAACTGTTATTTTAAACTGTTGTCTGTTTCGTTTCCTTAGCAACCTAAACAATTTTAATTTAATTTCTCTTAAAAGTAAAATTTCATTCATTCACTGCTTTTCAAATGTTTCTTATGTATCTCTACTTAGTAATGTCATAAAATGGGCCTTGTATAAACGGTATAATGCTTGGAGCTGCAAGAAGTACTATTTTTTCCAGCTCTGTTATCTCTGTAACCTCTCAATTTCGGATATAGGTATGTTAGGTTTAATCAACGTAGAATGTGTCAGGGAACATGTTCCAGAAATTCTAAACATTAAAGTTGTTACACCCTGTATATGCACAAAATTATCAAGAGTTATATATTTATTAAAGAAATTAGTGACTTGTGTTTCTCGAAATTATTTAAGATGTGCCTACGTTTCGTTCTTTCAGTAGGTAATTAGGTATGTCTTAATTTTCTGGGGAAATGGTAGCAAAATTGGGAGCGTCTTGATTTTGCAAAAGAAAGCCATTAGAATTCTATGTCAATCAAACTATCTTGAACATTGTCAGCCTATTTTCAAACTATCATAGATATTAACTGTCATAAATTTATATATATATATACGACCTAGTCCTTTACACTCGACAAAATATAGACAATTACTCATTAATAGCCAATATACATGATCATGAAATTAGTAATTGTGAACAAATTAATATTCCATACTGTAGATTACATAAAACTAGTACAAATTTTTCTGTCATGGGGGTGAAATTATATAATAAGCTTCCCAGTCAATATTATAAGTTACCAACCAATAGTTTCAAAGCTAGATTTTATAATTGGCTTTTAATTAATCCTTTCTACTCTGTAGATGAGTTTCTTCACATAAATTCACACGAAATTGTTTTTAATAAATAAAGTTATTTAGATTAGTTACAATTATTTTTCTGTTGCTGAGTTTCTCAACACAAATTTGTATGAAATTGTATTTTAATAAATAAGTTTAATTGCAATTTAGTTAGTTTTCTTCAATTTAAAAGTTTCAAATTATTTCATGTTCTCATTGTATTACTTAAATTTTACTGTCTCTATTATAAGTGTTTTTTTAAATGTATTTATATGTTTTTTCAATGTATTCTGACGAAGCCTAAAATTGTATGTCTAATGGCCAAATAAATTGAATTGAATTGAATTGAATATAGAGGAAACAGTACGAAATTCCTCAACGTGTGGTCAGCATTGAGAATATAAATCACGACTTCAGACATTCCTTACAACTCTTCGAAACCGACATCAAGCACTTCTTTCTATCCCTCATCTTAAACGTCTTTATACTCATCTTCCTATATTGTAGAAATACCTCGCTTCTGGAATTCGTTACCTAATAACGTCAGGGACTGCCGGACTTTATCACAATTCAAAATTAAATTGGAAAATTTTGTCTTAGTTAATGTTTTTAGGTATTGCTAAAAGTATTGATTTGTGTTTTTTTTTCTTTTTTAATCTATATTAAAATTGCAAGTTTCTTGTTTATGTTAGTTAATTAGTTAGGATACAATTAATTATGATACTTAATCACTCATTTAAAGTTTGTGTGACTGCAACCTGTGTATATTTTTGTGTGGCTTTACTTTGTTTATAGTGTTTTTTTCTCTCACTTTAATTTTTGTGTAGCTTTATTTTGTATATAGTGTATTTTTTCTGTTTATTTCTATTATTGTATTTGTATTCCTGGTGTTGTAGAAGAGAAGGGCTGATGGCCTTAACTACACCAGAATAAATAAATAAATAAATAAATAAATTATACAGGATGATTCACGTCAATTACGGAGCTTGTTTTCGATGACATTTCGAGAAAAAAATGTGATATTAACATGGGTTCTATATACTCAGTATTTTCAGGTTTACACTAATTTGAAATTGTTTGTAAAATAAATTTTTTTATTTATCTTTAAGGGTAAAAGAATATTGTCTGAAGGAATTAAAAATTGACTCTATCGTCCATTATCTCCAGCAATACAGGCTTCAGTGGCAAACACATGTGAAGAGGATGGATCGCTCTAGATGGCCCAGGCAGATTTTGTCGTATGTCCCAAGAGGTCGAAGAAATTTAGGAAGACCTAGGAAACGCTGGCAAGAGATCGTAACAGATCCACTAGGGTCTAAAAATTGAAGGCTGATGATGATGGAAGAATATTGCAAATAGAGAATGAACTATTCAGAAGTATCAGTTCTTTATTTGGCTAGTATTCTGAATACAATGAAAGAGTAATGGAAAGGAGAAAAATTCTCTCCGGCGCCGGGATTTGAACCCGGGTTTTCAGCTCTACGTGCTGACGCTTTATCCACTAAGCCAGACCGGATTCCACCCCGGCGTCGGAAGAATCGTCTCAGTTTTAAGTTCCAACTCTTGGGTTCCCTCTAGTGGCCGCCCTCTGCACTACGTCATAGATATCTATGAACCTAGGACCGAAGTCCACACATGTGCTGAGGTGCACTCGTAATGAGTGACTAGTTGGCCGGGACCCGACGGAATAAGCGCCGTCTTAAATCACGAAGTGATTTACGCATATCATACATATTATTATAATGTACCAAAGTACATATGATATTTCCATGCAGATATTCTGCGTCATCATACGATGAAAGAGTAATGGAACGGAGATAAATTCTCTCCGCCGGATCCCGGCCAACTAGTCACTCATTACGAGTGAACCTCAGCACATGTGTGGACTTCGGTCCTAGGTTCATAGATATCTATGACGTAGTGCAGAGGGCGGCCACTAGAGGGAACTCAAGAGTTGGAACTTAAAACTGAGACGATTCTTCCGTTGCCGGGGTGGAATCCGGTGTGGCTTAGTGGATAAATCGTCAGCACGTAGAGCTGAAAACCCGGGTTCAAATCTCGGCGCCGGAGAGAATTTTTCTCCGTTCCATTACTCTTTCATCGTATGATGATGCAGAATATCTGCATGGAAATATCATATGTACTTCCGTACATTATAATAATATGTAGTATTCTGAAGCTAAAAATGTATTGTTAAATTGCTTAGTTTCTTATACAGATTTTTCTGTTCACTTTTTAACTAAAATTACATTATTCTTACGCACTTATCACAAATGTTACAAACCACATGACTTCTAATAAGTTGATTCTTTACAGTTCAGTTTTGCATCCTAATGTACAGTCTTCAAGAGTTTACAAGAGTGGCGTGATTTATAACAATTTATTGTCGCGATAAGTGAGAGAGAAAAATGTTACCTTTTAATTAAACATCGAAAAAAATCTGTACGAAGCAACTATGGAATTTACAACGCATTTTTAGTTTCTGAATACTAATTAATTAAAGAAATTATAGGTCTACTTCTGAATAGTTCATTTTCTATCTGTAGATTGAAAGAAAAAGGCTATTTTACAAACAACTTCAAATTAGTGTAACTTTGAAAATATTGAAAATAGGACCCTTGTTTATATGACATATTGTTCTTAAACTCGTTGAATGGAAGAGAAAGCTTTATGGCCTTAACTCTGCCAGTAGAAATAAATAAATAAATTTACTTACTTACATACAAATGGCTTTTAAAGAACCCGAAGGTTCATTGCCGCCCTCATATAAGCCCGCCATCGGTCCCTATCCTGTGCAAGATTAATTCAGTCCCTATCATCATATAACACCTCCCCCAAATCCATTTTAATATTATCCTCCCATCTAAGTGTCGGCCTCCCCAAAGGTCTTTTTCCCTCCGGTCTCCCAACTAACACTCTATATGCATTCCTGGATTCGCCCATACGTGCTACATGCCCTGCCCATCGCAAACGTCTGGATTTAATGTTCCTAATTATGCCAGGTGAAGAATACAATGCGTGCACTTCTGCGTTGTGTAACTTTCTCCATTCTCCTGTAACTTCATCCCTCTTAGCCCCAAATATTTTCCTAACCACCTTATTCTCAAACAACCTTAACCTTTGTTCTTCTCTCAAAGTGAGAGTCCAAGTTTCACAACCATACAGAACGACCAGTAATATAACTGTTTTATAAATTCTAACTTTCAGATTTTTTTACAGCAGACTGGATGATAAAAGCTTCTCAACGGAATAGTAACAGGCATTTCCCATATTTATTCTGTGTTTAATTTCCTCCCGAGTGTCATTTATATTTGTTACTGTTGCTCCAAGGTATTTGAACTTCTCCACCTCTTCGAAAGATAAATTTCCAATTTTTATATTTCTATTTCGTACAATTTTCTCATCATGAGACATAATGATATACTCTGCTTTTCGGGATTTACTACCAAACCTATCTCTTTACTTGCTTCCAGTAAAATTCCCGTGTTTTCCCTAATCGTTTGTGTATTTTCTCCTAACATATTCACGTCATTCGCATAGACAAGCAGCTGATTTAACCCGTTCAATTCCAAACCCTCTCTGTTATCTTGGACTTTCCTAATGGCATACTCTAGAGCAAAGTTAAAAAGTAAAGGAGATAGTGCATCTCCTTGCTTCAGCCCACAGTGAATTGAAAACACATCTGACAGATACTGACCTATACGAACTCTGCTGTACGTTTCACTGAGACACATTTTAATTAATCGAACTAGTTTCTTGGAAATACCATAAATAAATAAATAAATAAATAAATAAATAAATAAATAAATAAATAAATAAATAAATAAATAAATAAATGAATGAATGAACGAACAAACGAATAAATGAATGAATAAAATAAATAAAATAAATAAATGAATAAATAAGTAAATGAATAAATGAATGAATAAATGAATGAATGAATAAATAAATTAATGAATAAATGAATGAATAAATAAATAAATGAATAAATAAATTAATTAATTAAATAAATAAATAAATGAGTGAATGAATGAATGAATGAATGAATGAATGAATGAATTAATTAATTAATTAATTAATGAATTAATTAATTAATTAATTAATGAATTAATGAATGAATGAATAAATGAATGAATGAATGAACAAACAAACAAACAAACAAACACATCACAGCTTAGAATAAACGTTTGGTAATTTTATGGATACAGCTCCTAATCAGTCATTGTCAATGATGATTATGATGATGATGACGATGATGATGTTAATGATAATAATAATAATAATAATAATAATAATAATAATAATAATAATAATCAGACAGTACATCTCACTTGTAGATATGGTCAGAAGAAGAACAAATTTGTTTATATACATGTGAAGTCTGATTGTGAAATATGTTACTAGTCGGAGATGTTTGCAATGGATGGGGAAAGAAACTGGTCACTCTACCCCAGACTTCTCTACGGACAGATGACTAATCAACATCAATAATAATAATAACAATAATAATAATAATAATAATAACAACAACAATAATAATAACAATAATAAATTCAGGCAGATAATACGAGTATATACTACCACAAGCAACGGACTTTATTGTTAAAAATCCGAGTGCATTCGTATATGCTATGTTTCATCTGTTTGCTCAAAATAAGACATACGGGTACCCACATTCATTAAGTACGTTGAATTGCTCCATAAATTTGAAACAATTGGACTTAGAGCCGGAACAATAGCAATATAAGTCATATATATAAAAGTCCTTTTTTACACAACAGATGGAAGATGATGTTCCTGAGAAAGAGCGAAGTAAGTACTGAAGGGATGGACCGTATCTGGAGAACATTTGTCACCTATACTGCCTTGACAGTGCCGGCACTCCATAAGAACGGAAAAGGAAAAAAAATACGTGCCCTCCCTTTTGTTCGCTAAATCGTCTAGCTTTAAGACTGTAGTCTCACGTGGTAATATTTTGAAATAGTAGAAGATACTTCATTCTTATTCAAGTTATGACAGTAACAGTTCTTTCTGTTTGAAGTTTATAAATTCTTATTTATTTCTCACGTGTTACATCAAAATGGTAATGAAAGGTATATTAATGGGTAATAATAATAATGTCCCCTCTACATGGCAGCCACTTCTAAACGGTCGCAATATAGATCGAAATCCCTTTTGAAAGCAGGTAAATTCTGAAAAAGAAAATGGCCTACAAATATGTAGTTGTCAAAAAAATTATGAGAAAAAATAGATTTTAAAAATTGTGTACCTAGGTATAATGTTCGGTCATACTAATAGTTCAACAACCTTTCTACTTTTATTGACGACAAGCCAAATCCCCCCCCCCATTAGAGAACATGTGATTGCAAAAAAATATTTAAGCCACAATTTAACTACGTTATTAGGCCCATTCACTATGAACTCTGGGACACATTAATGTTTGATTATGTTAAACAAAGAATTTCCCATCATAGCCGTCGGTGCTAGTGAGTTTGTCTACAAATCCAGAGCTGCGCTCGTGCTTTGGTTCGATTTTCGCTTGGACTAATTGTCTCGTTGAGTTTGTTCCAGGGTTTTCCCAACTGTATGGCGAATGTTAGACAATCCCATAGCGCTGCAGTTAACTTAGTCTCTCTTTACCCATAGGCCATAGGTTTCATTTCGTCACTCTTCTTCTTTTTTTTTTTTTAATGAAGGCACGTACAGAATTCAACATGAATGGTTTGGCAACGGTGCAAAGTGTACGTTCGAGTTCGCTTGGTGTGTTGTAGAACATTCGGGTATCAATAGCCTATTTGGAATTTCCTAGGTTATTTTTTTTGTATGACGAGAATCAAAAAGTTATATATTTTTTATTGTGAAATAGCACAGAATTATATATTTTGTGAGAAATAACATAAGCATATTTTTATATCGAAATTAAATAATTTTATTCATCTTAAAATGATATATCTATGAATTCCTGTAAAATAATAATAATAATAATAATAATAATAATAATAATAATAATAATAATAATAATAATCCGTGTCGTGACAGCCCATGAATGTACAAGGTCAACCAACCTGCTGCTGGCCTCACGTCCACATTTCTCGGTAGAGTTGAACGATCATCCAACATGTGATCAGCAATATGAATTCCGAAACCTAATTTCACAACCTGTGCTAGCTCTCCAAATTCCTCACGTTGTTGAGTGAACACCAGTCTATACACAGACCGAAATTTTACGAGAAAAAGTTGTACTTGTAGGGTCTATATCTTTAGGAACAATTAAATTGAAAAGGTGGCTTGTAGAATCAAAAGCTGAAAATCTTCATGGGATCGGAACAGGACTAAAACATCTAATTATTATGCATAATGACAACAAATGTCTCAATCCAACCAACAAATATATTAAAAACTTAATAATATGACGCACTCCTTGCACCCCCGTTAACTTCAGAGGACCAGGGATCTTTGATATAATGATTTTTGATTTGTCTCGTTGATTCGTAAAAATAAAATTTAATACGATTCACAATAAAACAAGATTTAATAGACAATAATAAACAATCAATTATGATGTAAAAAATGGACAATAAACTAAGAATGAAAATACTTATGCATATTAGATTCTTCTTTCTCCAAACAACGTATTTAACAAACCAGTGTGCATCTAGCATGCTTGTCCCTGCCTACACAACTTACGGCAATGCCACAAAACGTACCTTGCCATCATGACCACAACTACTCCCATGTAAAAATACTATACCATAACTCGTCACCAATATCCTAACCCATGTAGAAATACCATTCAGCGGCACGGTACCAACACACACCGCGCACTTCCTTCTGATAATGATGATGAAACGATACGGACACCCAGGATGTATCCGTCTGGAGTTCTAGCGTACAACTCCGGAGATGAAACGGCCACACAAATACAGGTAGTGGATCGCTGAACTTTCCCCGTTGGTCCTATATTAAGCCGACAGCTCTCGCTATGGTATTGTGCAGCAAATCGCTTTCTAGACGTACACCCAACTGCACTCATCATAACGTCGCAGCTCTCCATCTAGGACGTACAGCAACTGCACCCATCACGGTATAGCTCTCTCGGCAATCATACCAGTACTGCACTACTCATGACTACGCACTTTTCTCTCTGCACTCTTACCGACGTAACTCTCTCTCTATCTCTCTCTCGCTCTCTCTCTCTCTCCGTACGTCCAGCAGCAGCTCTGCTAGAGAACTCCTCTCCGTACATCCAGCAGCAGCGCTGCTAGCGAACTTCTCTCCGTACGTACAGAGTAGCTCTGCTAGCGAACTCCTCTCCGTACATCCAGCAGCAGCTCTGCTAGCGAACTCCTCTCCATACATCCAGCAGCAGCGCTGCTAGCGAACTTCTCTCCGTACATCCAGAGTAGCTCTGCTAGCGAACTCCTCCGTACATCCAGAGTAGCTCTGCTAGCGAACTCCTCTCCGTACATCCAGAGTAGCTCTGCTAGCGAACTCCTCTCCGTACATCCAGCAGCAGCTCTGCTAGCGAACTCCTCTCCATACATCCAGCAGCAGCGCTGCTAGCGAACTTCTCTCCGTACATCCAGAGTAGCTCTGCTAGCGAACTCCTCTCCGTACATCCAGAGTAGCTCTGCTAGCGAACTCCTCTCCGTACATCCAGAGTAGCTCTGCTAGCGAACTCCTACGTACATCCAGCAACAGCTCTGCTAGCGAACTCCTCTCCGTACGTCCAGCAGCAACCTTGCTAGCGAACTCCTCTCTGTACATCCAGAAGCAGCTCTGCTAACGAACTCCTCTCCGTACATCCAGAAGCAGCCCTGCTAGCGAACTCCTCTCCGTACATCCAGAAGCAGCCCTGCTAGCGAACTCCTCTCCGTACATCCAGAAGCAGCCCTGCTAGCGAACTCCTCTCCTTACATCCAGAAGCAGCGGTGCTAGCGAACTTCTCTCCATACATCCAGAGTAGCTCTGCTAGCAAACTCCTCTCCGTACGTCCAGCAGCAGCTCTGCTAGCGAACTCCTCTCCGTACATCCAGAAGCAGCTCTGCTAGCGAACTCCTCTCCGTACGTCCAGAAGCAGCCCTGCTAGCGAACTCCTCTCCGTACATCCAGAAGCAGCTCTGCTAGCGAACTCCTCTCCGACGTCCAGCAGTAGCTCTGCTAGCGAACTCCTTTCCATACATCCAGAAGCAACCGTGCTAGCGAACTCCTCTCCGTACGTTCAGCAACAGCTCTGCTAGCGAACTCCTCTCCGTACGTCCAGCAGCAGCTCTGCTAGCGAACTCCTCCCAGTACGTCCAGCATCCAGCAGCAGCTCTGCTAGCGAACTCCTCTCCGTACATCCAGCAGCAGCTCTGCTAGCGAACTCCTCTCCGTACGTTCAGAAGCAGTCCTGCTAGCGAACTCCTCTCCGTACGTCCAGCAGCAGCTCTGCTAGCGAACTCCTTTCCGTACATCCAGAAGCAGCCGTGCTAGCGAACTCCTCTCCGTACGTTCAGCAGCAGCTCTGCTAGCGAACTCCTCTCCGTACATCCAGCAGCACCTGTGCTAACGAACTCCTCTCCGTACGTCCAGCAGTAGCTCTGCTAGCGAACTCCTTTCCGTACATCCAGAAGCAGCCGTGCTAGCGAACTCCTCTCCGTACGTCCAGCAGCAGCTCTGCTAGCGAACTCCTCTCCGTACATCCAGCAGCACCTGTGCTAACGAACTCCTCTCCGTACGTCCAGCAGCAGCTCTGCTAGCGAACTCCTATCCGTACGTCCAGCAGCAGCTCTGCTAGCGAACTCCTCTCCGTACGTCCAGCAGCAGCTCTGCTAGCGAACTCCTCTCCGTACATCCAGAGTAGCTCTGCTAGCGAACTGCTCCGTACATCCAGCAGCAGCTGTGCTAGCGAACTCCTCTCCGTACGTCCAGCAGCAGCTGTGCTAGCGAACTCCTCTCCGTACGTCCAGCAGCAGCTGTGCTAGCTAACTCCTCTCCGTACATCCAGCAGCAGCTTTGCTAGCGAACTCCTGCATCGTACATCCAGCAGCAGCTGTGCTAGCGAACTCCTGCACCGTACATCCAGCAGCAGCTCTGCTAGCGAACTCCTGCACCGTACATCCAGCAGCAGCTCTGCTAGCGAACTCCTGCACCGTACATCCAGCAGCAGCTCTGCTAGCGAACTCCTGCACCGTACATCCAGCAGCAGCTCTGCTAGCGAACTCCTGCACCGTACATCCAGCAGCAGCTCTGCTATCGATCTCCTGCACCGTACATCCAGCAGCAGCTCTGCTAGCGAACTCCTGCACCGTACATCCAGCAGCAGCTATGCTATCGATCTCGTGCACCGTACATCCAGCAGCAGCTCTGCTAGCGAACTCCTGCACCGTACATCCAGCAGCAGCTCTGCTATCGATCTCCTGCACCGTACATCCAGCAGCAGCTCTGCTAGCGAACTCCTGCACCGTACATCCAGCAGCAGCTCTGCTAGCCAACTCCTGCACCGTACATCCAGCAGCAGCTCTGCTAGCGAACTCCTGCACCGTACATCCAGCAGCAGCTCTGCTAGCGATCTCCTGCACCGTACATCCAGCAGCAGCTCTGCTAGTGATCTCCTGCATCGTACATCCAGCAGCAGCTCTGCTAGCGATCTCCTCTCCGTACGTCCTGCAAGAGCTCTGCTTACGAACTCCTTTCCTTCAGTCGCCGACCACACATCCCGTAAGGTAAGGGAGGAAGAAACGCTACAATTCAAATTAGCCAACGTCGTGATTAGTCTCATACCCTATAGCGAAAGACAATAATTAATCTCGCAACCCATACACACAACCTGCCATCTAACTTAAATATACCATAAACACTAGAAAAATCACGAACTATAGTATACATAAGAAGAAGTACTGAAGCGTGCAAAATTCAACTAGTAGAAAAAAACAAAAAAACAAAAAAAAAAAAGAAAGGAAAATTAGAAAAAAACAAAGTGACGGAACAACTGTCACACTAGTTGAATGTATTGTTTAATAATTATATGCGCTGTTATCTTTTTTTAATTATTTAATATGTTCGAAAACTAATTCTAATATAAATGTTACTGGTGATACTGATTTTATCAATAAATATAGGCCTACTGTAATCGTTAATAAATTCGTCTGTAAAGTCAAAACCTGTGTTGACAATATTTATGATAATAGGTCTATATAAAGTAATTTAATCAATGAACTAAAACGTAAAGTATTAATGAAAATATGAAGAATTTATCATTTGAACCCGTGTGATCTTAACCACTGATAAAGTCCAAATTACAATTGATTTTCAAATCGGTAGACATAATTAATGATTTTTAAAATTTATTTGTTTGGAGAATGGCTGCTACTCTACGCTTGTACGAGTATAACCTTCGTGTAATGGAATCTAATCTCCAGACTATACAACTGTGTATGAGTTGTCTTATTCATCGTATTTCCTGCTCATTGTCTCCCCTTGTCTTAATAAAAATCGAGAAATTAAATGAAAACTATCGAATTATTTTATAGTTACACAGAATATTCAGAAAACGGAGTATGCGCAGCAAGCATAGGATCGCCGACTATGCATTATAATTAGGGCTAGGATTTTGATGAAATTGAATCTTTTTTCTAGTAAGCCAGAAACATAGCTGCTTTAGTATTTATATGTTATGTGATAAACTGAGTGTTTTAAGGCATATTTTAGGACATTTTTTTGCAATTTTTGCCTGTTTCAACTGATAAGAGCATCTTTTTTTTATTCGGTAATTTTTAGGCATTTTGATTTAATTTTGGCCATAAATCCCCATTATTAATGTAAAATAATATTTATTTCCTTTGATATTTTCTTTACATTTTTGTCCATTAATACCCATTATTTTGTATGATATTTTAATCGTTTTTCTACACAAATATTGCCATTTTAACGTAGTACACCCATGTAATGGATCAGTCCAACCACCTCTTCAATATAGACTCCTCTATACCTGCTAATTCCGGATAAGAGTGTCCTTGTGGTAGACTACATGGAAACTAAAAGTAAAGTCATCCATGGCGCTACAGCCCATGAAGGGCCAAGACCGACCAGTGGACTGCTGACCTCACGTCCACATGCCGACGCAGAGGTGAAAGATTAAACATGGAAACTTCATGAGGTAAAATAATTAATTGAAGTGTACTACTTAGAAAAAATTATGTAACATTTAATTTAATTACTAGTCTAAATATTAAGTAGTACAAAACCTCTTTTCCTACTAAGCCAATTATGTAAGATCAATTTTTAGGACATTTTAAAAGCATTTTTGAAAGATTTTTAAGTCATAAATGCATTGTTTTTAAGATATTTTTTTCATGATTTATAGGTCATCAAAATCCTAGCCCTAATTATGATAATTGCGCATCTTTCTTCAACGGAAAAGAATGATTAATCCTGCTGTAAGTGATATCCCAAATGGAGGAAAATTGTCTATAAAAGTACTTAGAATAATAACTGAGTAGTTTCACTAGTGGTAAAATGAACACTAGGTTGCAATACAAAGGACATTTAGTGCATCCGCTTCTCGCAGTCAAGGAAAACAGATGCATCGATTTCTTCATGGAAATAAAGAACTATGTTATCTGCTTTATAGAGTGTAAGCGCATGCGGCATTAATAATGCTTTGCTTCTGCAACCCGAACTTGGTCCTGCCTTACAACACGATACTTGTTCATGATAAATGAATGTGAAGTGCTATATATTTCGCGTTTTAATGCGCTATGAGCTTTTAAGCGATTTTTCTTTTTTAAAAAACCCACTTGCCTCTCTTCATCCCAGAATGCCTTGCTTTCGCCAAATGAAGGTATTCATAGACTTATATGCTTGCTTCGTTCTTTTTTTTATTTTGTACCAGAAAAGTTAGTGGTCTAAATTTCTACAGCCTCTCTTTACACACATCGAGCATATAGGTCTCCTTTCCCAACTTTATACGTTTCTCTTTCAAGTGGCTTGTTTACGTCCCGATACAATTCATTTCAATGGTTATAATCGATAGTTTTATATCGTAAATCTAAGAATTATGATCAAACGGTTAAAGTTTATTACGCATTAAGACTATACGCTGTTTCTGGTAAACGTAAAACAAATTCCACTTCAATTTGTCTTTAAAGTTTCACGTTAGCTGGCTGAAAGTGTACTGTAGAGGAGATGACTCTATTCTATTGAAACCCTTCTTTTGTCTTTAAGGCAGTGGTGTCACGATATCAACACCGCAACTTATGATTTTGAAGTCAGTGGATATGCCGCACGAGCTCGTCTATAAAAGATTGCATATAACTACTAATCGTTCAGGCAGGGTGTAGAAAGTGTTAGAGTAAGGAAGAAATTGTAGTTGTAGCGAAAATCACAGCCATACAAATTGGACAATTTATAAATGCCTGAGATGCGCCATGTACAATAATAACAATCAGCAGTAAATAAATTGTAATGAATTTATATAACAACTTCTACAAAAGACAAAGGAATAAGGCACAAACATTATTTGAAAATTGAAATAATTGTGATATATAATTATGATTCTGTTATTTGTAAATTAACAGTACTTCACGTTAATTTATTTTATTTTATTGGTTTATTTTACGACGCTTTATCAACATCTAGGTTATTTAGCGTCTGAATGGAATGAAGGTGATAATGCCGGTGAAATGAGTCCGGGGTCCAGCACCGAAAGTTACCCAGCATTTGCTCATATTGGGTTGAGGGAAAACCCCGGAAAAACCTCAACCTGGTAACTTGCCCCAACCGGGATTCGAACCCGGGCCACCTGGTTTCGCAGCCAGACGCGCTGACCGTTACTCCACAGGTATGGACCCTTCACGTTAAATAATATAGGCCTAGTATATTCTAAGGGAAAACAATATGTACTGTACTTGAATTATATTGCTTCACGAAGCATGGGAAGAAAGGAACAAATACTGGTAGATACGGAAATACATTACTAACTGAAAAAAATTCTAAACTTTAATTTCGTTCCTTATCTATTGCAATTGCAACGTGTATAGTCGGACCATCGGATCTGTGCCCCCGTAAGATATGCGAACTGAACCCCAATTCCTTCTCAGCCTCGGTAATTCATTTCTCTCCCTGCATTCCTATCTCTCTCCCTTTTTCTCCCCCACTACTCACAATTTTGAACCTTCTTGTGGAACAGTTTATTTGCACTTGCAGTCCAGTGTTGTCAACTCAACATGAATACTGTAGCACGGAGTGGCGAAAGAAATATTATTAAGCAAGTACGTAATAGCATTTTGCGATGAAGTGAAACAAACGGGTTAATATCTGTTTCCTATAAATCAGGCAACGAAAAGAGCAACTGATATCACAGGTGAGGCTTATTTTATTTCAATTGATTATGTATTAAAATTACTTACTTAACTAATACTAATATTACAACATTTTACGTAATTTATATAGACAGGTCAGAACTCCTAATAAAGAAAATCAGGAGAGAGGGAGTCTGTGCAGGAGATGAAAAGCTAGAATCACCAGAGAAGAACAGACCAAGGGAACTTTTAATTATTGTAGATGATATAAACCGATGTATTTTAAGAAGAAAGATACAAGAATTTTATACCGTTCAGAAAGAAGTTTCAACATTGAAGAAATTACTGAAGCTTGCGAGAGAAGCAATAATTTCCAAGTTGGAGAAAAAAAACTACGGAAAGTGATTCGAGACATGGGATTTAGGTTTAAAAAATGTAGAAATAAAACATGTATCTTGATTGAAAGAAATGATATTGTAGCATGGAGGACCAGTTATTTATGACACCGTTTGACGGAAGTTTGGCAACATCCTTATTCGGCAAGGTTCGTGGCCTGCTGTTTGACATGGTGGGAGGAAAGCGGGTGGAATGGAGTGAGTACAGGCGTTAACTTTTCCAAGAACGACGACAGCGCTGAAGGGCACAGATCCGATGGTCCGACAATATAACGTTAAAACACATTTTCTCAAATAAAAAGAGTTCAAGTTTCTCATTTCAATGACCTACTGGACACCTCTGACGTTTATTTTTAGATATAACCTTCTCTATATCAAGTAATATTACAATAACAATTTTATTGCAATCCTTAAAACTGAAAATAAATGTTTATCTATCAGTCGATTCCTTAGACTAGATTTGTTAAGTTCCATGAAAGAAAAAACTGTTTACAATTATACGTACTACCGAATATCGATATTAATTCTCAAACATTTTTTTATTTTATCATTTTAAATAAAAAGTATAAATTTAAGTAACTGAGGATATTGTGTCGACTTTAGTGTTATTTAATCTTTAGCGTGAGATCGAGTGATGCACTGTATTAAATTTGTACTCCCCTCTTACGTCTAGTGAAAAGGCCCATTCACAATGAAAATTAAACATAACCGTGACATAAACACAGAAGTTTGAGCCCAGGCTATCAAATGGGATCATTCACAATGATTCACATAAACATTGACATAAACATTACCGTAACACGTTAACATGAAAGTTTGCAAACTCCAAACTTTCATGCTTATGCTTACGTGATTTGCAAACGGAACACAATCGTGGACCGCTGAAGTATACGACAGAATATGAGGAAATGGCGTCGTTGTTATGTTTCCATGGTTACCAAGTATGTTTGCTGTTATGTTTATGTTCCCATCGTGAATGATGGTAAGACTTTTGATTTTACCGTAACGTTTACATTCTTAAGTTAACGCTTACGTTATGTTTAATTTTCATTGTGAATGAGCCTTAAGACTGCATTTAAGAGAGGGATAGCAGAAGATATAAGGTTTGAACGCGTGCTGTTGCTGGAACGGAATTGAAGCACAGCACATAATAGAACGGGATGATATCGCTGCTTTAACCCTTAGAGCGTGTTCCGAATCTCAGCGCTGAGCACTCTGATGGCATCACGGTGCTTCGAATTTCAACGATGACGTCACTGATGCTCGGTTCCATCAGTTTGCAGAGGTGGTGGCAGTATCCATCAGCCGCCATCAGTGAATCTGATTGGTTCTTGTATAGGGCGGGAATTAACAGAAGAATGACTTCGTGCACTGTTGAGTTATGACGGTGTATTCTGCTGTTTGTAATGTGCACAACGTAAAAAAATATGTTAATGGCTTATGAAGCGGTGGAGAAATTCAAATATCTTGGAGCAACAGTAACAAATATAAATGATACGCGGGAAGAAATTAAACACAGAATAAATATGGAAATGACTGTTATTATTCGGTTGAGAAGCTTTTATCATCCAGTCTGCTGTCAAAAAATATGAAAGTTAGAATTTATAAAACAGTTATATTACCGGTTGTTCTTTATGGTTGTGAAACTTGGACTCTCACTTTGAGAGAGGAACATAGGTTAAGGGTGTTTGAGAATAAGGTGCTTAGGAAAATATTTGAGAGTAAGAGGGATGAAGTTACAGGAGAATGGAGAAAGTTACACAACACAGAACTGCACGCATTGTATTCTTTACCTGACATAATTAGGAACATTAAATCCAGACGTTTGAGATGGGCAGGGCATGTAGCACGTATGGGCGAATCCAGAAATGCATATAGAGTGTTAGTTGGGAGGCCGGAGGCAAAAAGACCTTTAGGGAGGCTGAGACGTAGATGGGAAGATAATATTAAAATGGATTTGAGGAAGATGGGATATGATGATAGAGAATGGATTAATCTTTCTCAGGATAGGGACCAATGGCGGGCTTATGAACCTCCAGGTTCCTTAAAAGCCAGTAAGTAAGTAATGGCTTATGAACGAACATGTCAACGGACCAGTTATTAGTACAGATTCAAGAAATAAATTGTTTATGTATGGAAATTTGACAAAATCTTGTTAGCATAGCACATATATCTATTGGTCATGATAGCCATCCAACCTTTCAGCAGTTTTGTTCCTATTTCTCTACAGCGTGACGTCATTGATGTCCACTGGTCCGGTAAGATTCGCAATACGCTGTTAATGAGGCGCGCGTCAGTCTTTTACCCACCTTCATTCTTTGATTCTGGTTAAAGAGTTCCAGAATATTCATGCCCGCAGTAGATTCTGTTCCTTCGTCAAACTGTACGCGTTGTGTTGCTACTACTTCCTGCTACTTCTTTTTGTTGTGTGTGTGTGTATGTGTATGTGTGTGCTTTTTCTTGTAAGGAGCTCAACAATACAGAGTCGGTCTTTTAAACCGTGGTGCTCCTTTCAAGTATTTAGCATTTTTGTAGCAATTCAATAACTTATTATTAGACATCGGATTTTTAGGCACTAAAAATTGCAGTTTTAGGCGCCTAAAATAAGCTCAAAATTTGTAAAATTAGGCTCTATTTTAATGAAAATAGGCATTTTAGGCACATCAAGGTATCATACTTATTTCTTTCACTGAAATTTTTAGTTATACACTAAAATACGCACAAAAAAGTATGTTTAAACATTAAAAAAG
Organism: Periplaneta americana; assembly: GCA_025594305.2. Lineage (NCBI taxonomy): Eukaryota > Metazoa > Arthropoda > Insecta > Blattodea > Blattidae > Periplaneta > Periplaneta americana. The sequence continues at coordinate 173,467,671 of JAJSOF020000005.1, forward strand.
AATACTATATTATATTTATAAACAGAGCTGCACAAATTTAATATATTGAAACTAATGAAATAATGATTATTGATATCAAGATTACTCATTTTAAGTTATTGAAATTCAGTTCCATGCTCAGACTTTATTATAATTATCTGCACAGTACACCACCAGAATTTTTTTTCTAAATTCTCCACAGTTAACCTTTGCCTTTTGTCACTGAGAATCATTTTGAAAGCAGGCGCAAAAATACAAAGTTCCACTTATTGTTGCATTTCCTGGTAGTGTTAACACTAGGAGGGCCATTCTTTTAAATATTTTGTAACGGTTTACCCTACTAATTTGCAGTTTTACGACTTTTCATAAATATTTCAAAAAACTCTTTCTCCAAAAATTGTGATTTTATAACACTCTGAAGGGCAGTACAGCTAATCGGTTTGAGACCGAAAACAGTCATTTTTATAGTATAGTATATCTCTAAATCGGTAGCAGCACATGTTGTGATTGTTGCCTGCTTCAAAACTAAGGTTGGTTCTTTGTCGGCATTTATGCCTCCAAACATGTTAAATTCGGTGAAATCTATTGCGAGTGTCGTGAGATTCAAAACATTTTGTTTCCTTTATCAATGGTTTCATGGCCGGTGTGAAGCAAACTTTCCACTTTTTAAATGCCTTAAATTTCGCAGTGAATGCATGTATAAATTGTAAAAAGTAAGAGTAAAATGCGAAACTTTACAGTGAGTTAGGCATTTTTAGGCGAATATTAACAAATTAGGCTCTAATAACCGTTTTAGGGCATTTTAGGGCACTATAAAACTCTTTGAATACCTTTCAATTTCCATGAAACACAAATATTAATAATTATTTTTACTTTTCTCCTAAAGAAACAAAATAGGCATTTGCCCTAGAATCCGATGTCTGCTTATTATTACAAATTCGAAGAATGGAATATACGTTTTCTTTATAGATGGGCGAGTTATTTTATCTTATCAATCCCTACCACATTGTAAGAGTTAATGAAGTAATTGACGAATATAAGTAGACATGAAGCGTTGGTAGCCTGAAGCCTGACCATGATACGGACATATAAATTTATGTTTCGCTTAATTACAAGACTAACATAGGCTTGGGTAATCTATAACAGAAATTTTTCGCACATATATTAAAGGCGGCAAAAAGACCGACACACGACCATTTGAATTACAAAATTTAGCGACCTCACTAAGGGTTAAGGCAATGCGCTACTAAGTTTTTATAATTTTTACAATTTTCGTTGTGAGTTTCAAGAAGTAGTGGAAGTGCATTTCATCACCCTTAAATCCTATCCTCACCGTCTCATGGTGCGAACTGTTTTTATAAAACGAGGTTTTGGGGACTGTCACAACGATAAAACCGCTCCATCAAAAATGGAGAAATGCTATTTCATCATGCCGACCTGCCATGGCATGCATAAGCGTCCCTAGGTGGTGAAGAGGAGATATGGTCGGTGGAGTTTTCTGACAATACTAGCTAGGTCATATGGACACACTAACCAACGGCAGATGTGGTCCTCCAAACTGTTTGGGGGTTGCGTGTAGCTGATATAATCGTCATAACATAAAATTGTGGCGTCTATGTTAAAACGGTTATGCTTCTCCTTACATCACTCTCCTATATTGAAGAGTAAGATAGTTACGAATTTATTGCCAAGAATTCAGCATTGGTTATCAACAACAATTTTCATTAGATATTATATCTATTGGAAATTTTTACATCAATTAGATAGGGCCTATTGCTAAAATATAATATGTTCTCTATTTTATTTTGAACAATGCGTGCAGAAAAATATAGGCTATAATTTTTATTTTAAAATAATTTATATTTTAGTACACATTCATATGGGTCTTATATATTTTTGTATAGGTAATTGTTCAATCTTATAGATTTTAAATTCAGAAAAGATGAGTTTAAAGTGGTAATCAATAGGCTTTTAAACAAGTTTTGATTATCCTTTTTTGTTAAAATTGAGAGGATCTAAAAAAATTTGGTAGTTCCACCCCAAGTAATAATGCAGATTGGGTTGTGAACTGGAAAAGAGTTAAATAAACTGTGCGTGTAACACAGACCGGGAAAATACGGTGAAGAATTACAATTTTTAAATTGTTTTATTGATCAGATTTTTTGCATTCGACAGATAATGGAGAAAAAATGGGAGTATAAGGGTACAGTACATCAGTTATTCATAGATTTCAAAAAGGCATATGACTCGGTTAAGAGGAAAGTGTTATATGATATTCTTATTGAATTTGGTATTCCTAAGAAACTAGTTCGATTAATTAAAATGTGTCTCAGTGAAACATACAGCAGAGTCCGTATAGGTCAGTTTCTATCTGATGCTTTTCCAATTCACTGCGGGCTAAAGCAGGGAGATGCACTATCACCTTTACTTTTCAACTTCGCTTTAGAATATGCCATTAGGAAAGTTCAGGATAACACAGAGGGTATGGAATTGAATGGGTTACATCAGCTTCTTGTCTATACGGATGACGTGAATATATTAGGAGAAAATCCACAAACGATTAGGGAAAGCACGGAAATTTTACTGGAAGCAAGTAAAGTGATCGGTTTGGAAGTAAATCCCGAAAAGACAAAGTATATGATTATGCCTCGTGACCAGAATATTGTACGAAATGGAAATATAAAAATTGGACATTTATCCTTCGAAGGGGTGGAAAAATTCAAATATCTTGGAGCAACAGTAACAAATATAAATGACACTCGGGAGGAAATTAAACGCATAATAAATATGGGAAATGCCTGTTATTATTCGGTTGAGAAGCTTTTATCATTTAGTCTCCTGTCAAAAAATCTGAAAGTTAGAATTTATAAAACAGTTATATTCCCGGTTGTTCTGTATGGTTGTGAAACTTGGACTCTCACTTTGAGAGAGGAACATAGGTTAAGGGTGTTTGAGATTAAGGTTCTTGGGAAAATATTTGGGGCTAAGGGGGATGAAGTTACACAGGAGAATGGAGAAAGTTACACAACGCAGAGCTGCACGCATTGTATCCTTCACCTGACATAATTAGGACCATAAAATCCAGACGTTTGAGATGGGCAGGACATGTAGCACGTATGGGCGAATCCAGAAATGCATATAGAGTGTTGGTTGAGAGGCCGGAGGGCAAGAGACCTTTGGGGAGGCCGAGACGTAGATGGGAAGATAATATTAAAATGGATTTGAGGGAGGTGGGATATGATGATAGAGACTGGATTAATCTTGCTCAGGATAGGGACCGATGGCGGGCTTATGTGAGGGCGGCAATGAACCTCCAGGTTCCTTAAAAGCCAGTAAGTAAGTAAGTAAGTAAGTAAGTAAGTAAGTAAGTAAGTAAGTAAGTAAGTAAGTAAGTAAGTAAGTAAGTAAGATGTTAAAGACAAGGGATTACTTTTGTTTTTTCAACATTTAATTAATTTTAATACTTAAAGAAAGAACATTAAAATCAAGCGAAATCTTAACATTATCTTATGTTTAGTAATTAATGCCATTACCTATGCGTCTGAATTCTTCGATGTTTTTATTATTTCGTGAATTTAATCTTGTTTCTTGTCAGGATCAAGCGATCAAGAATTCACAGGCAACCAACTTTATGGGCGGCCATATAAATATAGGTAGGCTTACCATTCAAGAATGAGATACTAAAATAAATCTTCTCATTTTAATAATTATTGTAAGCTGTTGTGATCTCCATATCTTATCTCCTGCTGCCTTGATGACGTACATGTCACTTAATTGAAAGCCGGAGGCACACTGAGACACCTGTCGTTCCGGGCAACTGGATGCAACGCAACACCTCACTGTGTCACTCGAGACAAACCCCAGCTTCCACTGGTATGCGATCGGCATTTCTCTCCTTTTTTTGTGGGCCTTCTTTCCGGTCCATCCTTAAATTATCATCCACCCCATGTCATGTTTAACGCTGACTGTAAAAAGCTTCACTGCCAGCCTAGACAGACTGAAGTCCATAAAGAAGATGCTATCTCGGAGGCTGTTAGGGCGAGCAAGGGACCAGCTCCTGTCTTTCGGCTTCATTTGTAGTATGAGAAGTCCCATGATGCTGGTCGTATATTTGTACGTCGTTAAGGCTATAAAAATCGAACTCATTTGTACGTTTTTGTGATTGGAGATTTCTTCAAATGACGACTGAAGCCTTCCCAGGGGAAAATTCTGAAAATGTTCTCGTAAGACCGCACAAGATAAGTTATTAGATTATATTCCGTATTTTATGAGGCACCATTTCTAAGGCCGGCCGGTAACTTCCATACTCTAGGCTAGATGTCCCGGTTTCTATTCCCGATAGAGATTATAAAAAATGTGTTCTACCTTCAGCAATTCAGGGGGATTATTTCTTGGTCCGTGGAAGAAAAGACAGCGAAGTGAGAAGAGAATTAATCATTATTAGTCTTAAGAACAAAAGAGTGCTACAATTACTCAGTCATAAATCAATGTGTGGTAGGCCTATTATTGTTTCATCTCAAACCTTGAGATTTCCGTCCAATACGAAATCATAATTTGGCATGTTTTCTTCTCTTCTTCCAAATAAAAATAGTAAGAAAATAAGGATGTGAATAAGGATGATAATAATAATCGTAATTATAATGCAGTTAGAATTAAAGAATATGTATATCATAGCATGAGTCAAGGTCCCAGATTACTTACTTACTGGCTTTTAAGGAACCCGGAGGCTCATTGCCGCCCTCACACAAGCACGCCACTGGTCCCCATCCTGAGCAAGACCAATCCAGTCTCTACCATCATATCCCACCTCCCTCAAATCCATTTTAATATTATCCTCCCATCTACGTCTCGGCCTCCCCAAAGGTCTCTTGCCCTCCGGCCTCTCAACCAACACTCTATATGCATTTCTGGATTCGCCCATACGTGCTACATGTCTTGCCCATCCCAAACGTCTGGATTTTATGGTCCTAATTATGTCAGGTGAAGTATACAATGCGTGCAGCTCTGCGTTGTGTAACTTTCTCCATTCTCCTGTGTAACTTCATCCCCCTTAGCCCCAAATATTTTCCCAAGAACCTTAATCTCAAACACCCTTAATCTCTTTTCCTCTCTCAAAGCGAGTCCAAGTTTCACAACCATACAGAATAACCGGTAATATAACTGTTTTATAAATTCTAACTTTCAGATTTTTTGACAGGAGACTAGATGACAAAAGCTTCTCAACCGAATAATAACAGGCATTTCCCATATTTATTATGCGTTTAATTTCTTCCCGAGTGTCATTTATATTTGTTACTATTGCTCCAAGATATTTGAATTTTTCCACCTCTTCGAAGGATAAATCTACAATTTTTATAGTTCCATTTCGTACTACATTCTGGTCACGAGACATAATCATATACTTTGTCTTTTCGGGATTTACTTCCAACCCAATCGCTTTACTTGCTTCAACTAGAATTTCCGCGTTTCCTCTAATCGTTTGTGGATTTTCTGCTAACATATTCACGTCATCCGCATAGACAAGAAGCTGATGTAACCCATTCAATTCCAAACCCTCTGTGTTATCCTGAACTTTCCTAATGGCATATTCTAGAGCGAAGTTAAAAAGTAAAGGTGATAGTTCATCTCCCTGCTTTAGCCCGCAGTGAATTGGAAAAGCATCAGATAGAAACTGGCCTATACGGACTCTGCTGTAAGTTTCACTAAGACACATTTTAATTAATCGAACTAGTTTCTTGGGAATACCAAATCCAATAAGAATATTATGTAAAACTTATCTCTTAACCGAGTCATACGCCTTTTTGAAATCTATGAATAACTGATGTACTGTACCCTTATAATCCCATTTTTCACCAATATCTGTCGAATACAAAAAATCTGATCAATAGTCGTTATTAAATAAATCTTATCCCAATATTATTTTAACCACGAAATCTCTCCAAATTAATTAAATTAAAAAAATAAAAAAAATTGGATTGGATTTATAGTTTGGGTTTAAACATAGTAAACACTATTTAATCTGTATTAACTCTCAATTTTAATTTTATTTTTGTCTGTATTGGAATCCCCTCCTGAGCACAAGACATACTCATTCAGGAGTGGGCTAATTTATCTCACTGTACGATTGTAAATAATTAAGTAGAGACGAAGGAGAAATTACATTTACATTAAATTATCTTATTGCCTATAAATTCAACATTATTTTTTGAGGAACTTGAAGTCTGGAATAGTACTGATCTCATCCTTGTGCTTCTTTACCTCTATTTCATTTTTCGGAATTTTATGATGACTTGTTTTCATTTTCAAAACTTTTAGTTTCCAAAAAAATTAAAATAATGCAATTTTTTTCAGAATTTTATCATAACATGTTTTCATTTTTCAAAACTTTTAATTTCCATAAAAGATTGAAATAATGTAATTTTTCTAAAAAAAAAAATATAGAAAACCAATCAACATGAAATTTCCATACTCCTTCACCATGCTTGCCGCAGCCAGATATTTTAATTAGGGATTATTATATTTTCTAATACACGTAATGATATTATTTCGATTTTTTATAGCGTAAACTATATTTTTAAATAAATTAGTCCCTAATTAAAGTATCTGGATGCGGAAAAATGTTACTTTAATGATGGATAAGGAATGCGGAAATTTGTACGTTCATTTGTTTTGTAGATTTTTAGGAAAAGGTATATGAGCTTAATTATCAAATCTTTTAAATGGAAGTTAGAACATTATCTCATTATGAGGTGCTAAACTAACTTGCTATTGTGACAAGTATCGTATTGCATGTTTCCACGTATTCACCACATTTTGATATTCCAATGATATTTATTTTATTTTATCTCTTTTTGTTTCATAATTTTTTTCCCATAATTCCTGCCATTTCATGCCTTCCACATGAAAACTTTAACTACTTATTATCATAATTTTTCTTTGGTGTGTGTAGGCCTACCTAATAAAATTTATGTTCATTTATGCTTTGTACTTCACTATTTTATTATTATTATTATTATTATTATTATTATTATTATTATTACTTATGGCTTTTAAGGAACCCGGAGATTCATTTTCGCTCTCACATAAGTCCACCATCGGTCCCTATTCTGAGAAAGATTATTATCATTATTATTACTATTATTATTGTCTCATGTTTTGATACATTGTATATGTCTCACTTATTTTGATTTACTGTTTACTTTTCACATTTTATTACGCTTTTTTCTTTCTTTCTTTGTTTCTTTCTTTCTTTCTATATGTTATATATTATGTCTCATTTCTACTGACTTGTTGTTTACATTGTATCATGATACCTCCTTTATTTTTGTGTTTTGGGCATCTTCTGAATATTTGTAATGATTTTGTATCCCAGTTTCCTTCTTGTTTGAGTGTTAGAGAAGGCCGTATAGCCTTAACGCCGCCAGGTTAAACAAACCATTGTCATTGAATAATTTCAAGGGAAAAATTGTTCCGGGGCCGGGTATCGATCCCGGGACCTCTGGTTGAACGTACCAGCGCTCTGCCAACTGAGCTACCCGGAAACTCCACCCGACACCGTCTCAACTTTTCCCTTTATATCCACACAACTCGCGTGGGCTGACGAAACGCCAGAGACCCACATCGAGTGCTCACCATTGTCGTTATTATTATTATTATTATTATTATTATTATTATTATTGATTTCATTTTATTATGAAAATGAAATATTCATAAAATCAAAACAAGTGTTCATAAAAATCTGAAAAAAAAAAAAAAAATACTGGAGGTAAATAAGGATTCGTTTTAAATCAGTATTCCAAATTTAAATTTCCTACCTGCACTCTTTTTAAAATTTATATTTTATTAGTGCTTTATATGATTTTAACTATTTATTTTAATTGTGATGCAATCCTAATTAATAGCACACTATGTTTCGAGCAAGTAACATCAAAGCCTCTTGAATTATTATTATTATTATTATTATTATTATTATTATTATTATTATTATTGTTATTATTATTATTATTATTATTATTATTATTATACGTATTATTATCATTATTAATATTATCATCATCACGGACATCTATTTGCGTGAATTAATAACAGTTCCTTATTTGCTTGTATTACCATTAAACCTAATATCCTAGATTCTATATATAAAGATAACTCATCACTATGTTAAAATCGGCAGCACTTTGAAGAGAACTACCGCCAGGATCGCCACCCGTCCGCCGTAAACGAACACGAGATGGCAGTACAGTCGCTAATGCAATTCAAATGGGAATTATGACGTGAGTTCTTATGTAACAACTAGATGGCAGCGCAGTAAACCTGACAAAAGTTGTTAACGTCAAAGCCTATAAGGCCGACCTATCTGTTACATACTGTATATGATATAGGCTAACATTTATGAATTTAAGAGACAGTGTACTTATTAGTATATTCATGAAGATAAGAAAAAATGTTCATATAATACAGCTCAGTCCTTTTAACGAAAAATTCTTGCCAGGAATTATTAATTATTCTTTTCTGAAGGCATTCTATGCATTAGATATTATATGTATAGCCTATTAAGTCTCGTTTTCTCAATTTACTTCCAAATCAACACATAAATAATAAGATTAAAGATACCGTATTTAATTACGGCCTAAACATGCAATGGAAAAATGTATGTATCATTTCAGATAGCTCTGTTTGTGAAAACTGTAAATCGTGTTTCCTAATTTCAATAATTATGTTACGGTACCAATTGTATATTGATCATTGTGTTACATTTACCTGTGTTTATTTATTTTTTTTTCAAAAAATCTATGCAGGCAGGCAGTTGTTGATAATACTGAAAAGTTACCAATGCAATTTCAACAGTTCTACCTGATGATAAATTTGAATGTAAAATGTGTATCACTGTAATTGCTTTGTTTGAATGGACTCAAATGTGACGGAAGATGGAAACAGCAGTAAGGAAATTATTGTTTAAATCGAGAATCGCTACTGATGGCCCGACACGGTTCGGCAGACCAAACTGTATTCATCGTGGAAGTCAGTTATCAATTTTAACAGATTATTAATTCAATTTGGAAAGGAAGGTACATTGATACACATCATCATGTTTTGGCAGTCTCTGGAACGGGTTGCATACAAATACTATAAATGGATACGCAATGCAAGCTATATTTTATAACTCTATATTATACACCCTATTACAAAATTTGCTGCCTTAGAAAACATTATGTATCTTTTTACTAGTATTACGACTGCTACTACTACTATTACTACTACAACAACTATTACTAGGTTATTCGTTATCTCGTGAAACCTATCTGCGCGTCAGGGGAAGACGAAAGTGGGCTGAGAAGCTTCTCTCCCTCCCTACGACTCTATTTGTAGCCCATTTCCTTCACCATCAGATTCTTACTATATGCTACGGCTCACGAAATCATTTGGTTTTACGAAATAACGAATGACTTATACATCACAACTACTATTATAAGTAGTAATATAACAACTAACACTACCACTACTACTACTACTACTACAAAAATAATTACTAATACAACTACCACACCTACAAAAACAACGAGACTACTACTACTACAACTAGTATTACAACAGTTACAACAAATACTACAACTACAGTACTGCTAGAACTACTACTACAACAGCTACCACTACAACTACTAATACTACTACTACAATTATCACTACTACAACAAAAATAATTACTAATACAACTACCACACCTACAAAAACAACTACTACTACTACAGCTAGGATTACAACAGTTACAACAAAAATACTGCAACTACAACTACGTACTGCTAGAACTACTACTACAACAGCTACCACTACAACTACTACTAATACTACTGCAATTATCATTACTACAACAAAAATAATTACTAATACAATTACCACACCTACAAAAACAACTACTATTACTACAACTAATATTACAACAGTTACAACAACAAATACTGCAACTACAACAACTACGGTATTACTAGAACTACTACTACTATAGCTATCACTACAACTACTACTATACTACTATCCTATTACCACACATTATTTGTATGTTGGAAATGTACCTCTGATCAAGAATGAATAAAATCTCATGGATACAGATATGAAGTTCCCAGTATGTGTAGTGAGAGATAGAGGTATTTGTTTTACTGAAGAAACTCTATGAATATTGACACCTGTGCATGAAAGGGTATTCAGTAAAACATAGCCTATTTATGTTTAATTTTTTAAATCTTGATTCACCTTGTTAGCACTGATTATAGGCCTATATTCATAAGTTTAATGCAAGACAAAAATCAGATCTCCAACTACTCTTTGCTAGTCTCAGCTAATATAAAAAAGGAGTATGTTATTCATGTCTACTGCCTTCAACGCACTGCACAATTCTATCTTAAAGCTCTGAAGGGCCAAAAGGAAAGACAATTAACAAAATTTCTCCTATTCATACATTCTACTCTACTGATGAACTGTTTATTGTTTATCTTTGTAAATTAAATTGAGTTAATCTACTTACTATATACTAATAATTATACAGTATGTTGTTTGTTTTTTAGTCAATCGACCGAAGACAGGTCTGAACCTCACATGTGATACCAATAAGACACAACATATGAGGAAACTAAGCCAGAAGATAATAGGATAGGGTGGCCAGTTCCTTTTCCCCTTCCATTCCATACATCGCCGACTAGCTACAAATTACATTAGTCAGATTTCAGATGTAAACAAACAATTTTTTTTCCTCTGACACTTATCGTCAACTGAGATGTACTGCCCGATAATAGATATACATATCAGCCAGAACCTCAATCAGAGATAAATAATTATATATTAAATATATTATTTCTATGTAATATTTTACTTGTTTCACATCTCACAATTGCATTATAGATGTAAAATATACAGATTACAATAAATATACTGTAATGTAACTTACACTTGTAAATTGTGACAGATTTCACAAGAAAAATAAATAGGTACGAAAATGAAATTTTTCGTAAGAATGGCAGATGTGTATGAATTGAATAGAGTGTGTAATATCAGAAGACATGAAACGAATAACTACCATGCGCCATGAACACTGTAAGTAAGCAATACAGAAAAACTTAGTTAATTTGGTAGGGATGCACTGCTACATGGAAATAATGACGTCGGAACGAATGGATGCCAAGACAATGATAGTATGAACTCCAGAAACACGAAGAATATGTGAAAGAATGACCCAAAAAGTAATTGGCTAGCTAACTGTGTGAAAGAGTATAAAATTTCACGTTGAATGTGGAGCAGCAGCATAAGGAAGTATAGCTACTTGGCATCTGTGAGCTGCAAAAATTCGTTGTCATCAGGGTCGGTAAGTGCTGGACAAGGATCCGTGGACGTGGAACTGTTCCAGTCGATAGAGCCATCTGTGGGTGGTTATCTACTGTTCTAGCTTCCTACATTCGTTGATATCGTCTACATTTTCAAATAACAATTAATTTTGTTTACGTAATTAGACTGAAAATGTCTCTTAACTTAAAAATATCAGTTATGGTGCTCCTACGCTCTAACCTTATTACATAGAATTACATTCGGGCGGTTTATTTTAATCTTCTTTTGTTTTTATTACCAATATAATTATTCTAGAATATTTTTCTTCCCATTCATACTCATATCGTGAGGTTTCTTTCGTGCCAATTTTATTGTAACTATATACGTAGATTGAAAATAATCACATTTCTCATAGACAGTAAATTTAATAAATTATCGACAGTGTGAGAACTCTTGTAATAATTTCTTCAATAAAACTATTTCTATACATCTTGATTACACAACTTTTAACACTGTATCACTTCGGAATATGTATGATAAGAACTTTCTTGTGTTAAATTTTAACGTAACTTGTTAACATGTTACGACCTATTTTGGATCATCTTCAGAACTGGTCGTTGCTGGTCTTGGCGCCTCTTGTTTCCTGTGAGGGTGCGTTCGTAGTGTAGAGTCAAAGAGTATATGTGTTTTAAAATTGAGTTGTGTGTTGAGAATATCGTTGGGGTGTGTTTTCGTGTGTCTGTATATTTCATTTTGAGGGTGAATTGGTCGTTATTGAGGCCCCACGTTGGGCGCCATTTGAGGGTGGGTGCGTCTCGGTGTTGCGTGAGATTCACTCAGGGTAGCCGAGGTACGGTTGTGGTGTAGGATGATGTCGGGAATAATACCAAGCCGGCTACTTATATAAAAGGCAGTGTAAACTCCAAAACTATAAGTTTATTGTCGTATTCACTTGGTAAACCCTAGAGTATGTATTTCCGGCTGACTTATAATTCAATCGTTGGTCGCACTTCTGCATCGACTCTATGGCAGCTCTGAATAAGCTCTATCCGATACTATAAATTCAATATTCTGCCCAGTACACTATGATCGAAGCTCCTAAACGTTGACGAGTGGTCTCGCCGATGACAAAGTTCTAACTATCGAGTCTTCGCCGGAAGAAAGACTATTAAGTTGGGCCGCCGACACAAAAAAAAGATGTCGCTCCGTCTACACGAAGAAAAGTAGTTATCCTGTCGACACGAAACGAAGTAGTTATTCTGCCCTGTATGTAGGACCGTCGACACAAAAGGAGTAGTGATTGTGCCCTGTATGTAGGGCCGCCGACACGATGAGATGTTGTCATCATCTCCGCTCCCCGTCACCCTTATTTATAAAAACCTATCCTATGCTAAAACTAACTATCCTATTGGTTAAAAACTACGTCACTCAACCGGCCTAAAATCTATTGTCTATTGGTCCAAAGTGACCTCATAAGCTGAACCAAGATCTCTTCTTATTGGGCGCGAAATATGTCATCTCTAAATTTAGACTTTGGATTTCCCACAACATCTAATTAGTTTGTAAATCTCTCAAGAATACCCGTTCTTTGGAAAACCCAAGCTTGGCAGTATCTTTCCCACGGGTCCAGTCCAACTTTAGGATTTTACGCATCGCCGAGTGTCAATATACAATACCGCACAAGGTGGCTGTAAATCTGTCCGATGCTGACAAGTGATGAAACACCTGTGTGGGAAGCTAATTCTAACGAAGTCGCCAGAAGATCCCCGCGAATACATGTAACAAAAATATGGAGATATCACTTCGCTAATAAATCGGTCTCTCCCTCTCCTAATTCCTGCTTCAATATTGTTCTAGTGTGTTGAGTATCTAGCTTTTTGGTTGGATGTGCAGTATTTCCATGCTTGTGTTGATGTCTCTGTAGGTGTGGTTGACATTTGTGATGTGTTCTGCATATGTGGAGGTGTTTTGTAATTTTGTTATGGCTGTGATGTGTTCTTTGTAACGCGTTTGAAATGATCTGCCTGTCTGTCCTATGTAGAAGTTGTTGCAGGAGTTACATTTGAGTTTGTATACGCCTGTGTGGTTGTATTTGTTTGTGTGTTGAGATATTTTTGTAGAGTGTTATTTGTTCTGCATGCGATGTTGTAATTTAATTTCTTGAATGAGGTTGCAATTTTATATGTGTTTTTGTTTTCGTATGTTAGTGTGATGTATTTTTTGTGTTCTTGTGTTTGTGTTGTATTCTTCTGTTTTTTGTGGTTTTGTTTTGTCTTACGTATTATGACGTTGTCTATTATGTTGGGGTTGTATCCGTTTTCTTGTGCTATGTATTTGATTGTGTTTATTTCCCAAATATATTAATAAATAATTTGTAACATACAGAAACAAATTACATTAAGACATTTTAAATACTTAAATATATTTATTAGCACGGCCATCACGTAATATCACGGCCCTCAGCACTGTTAAGGAAACAATGAAAATATTTAACATCTGAACATCAGGTGCGGCAAGGTATTAAATTAACAATCATCAGGTGCGACAAATAATAAATTCCATTATTATCTTAATTACATACTTATGGGTTTTAAGGAACCCGGAGGTTCATTGTCGCCCTCACATAAGCCCGCCATCGGTCCATTTCCCGAGCACAATTAATCCAGTCTCTACCATCATATCCCACCTCCCTTAAATCCATTTTAATATTATCCTCCCATCTACGTCTCAGTCTCCCCAATGATCTTCTTCCTCCGGCCAACAACTAACACTCTATATGCGTTTCAGGATTCGTCCTTACGTGCTACATGCCCTGCTCATCTCAAACGTCTAGATTTAACATTTCTAATTATTATGTCAGGTGAACGATAAAATACATGCAGTTCTGCGTTGTGTAATTTTCCATTCTCCTGTAACTTCATCCCTCTTAACCTCAAATATTTTTTCTAAGCACCTTATTCTCAAACAACCTTAACCTCTGCTCCTCTCTCAAAGTGACAGTCCAAGTTTCACAACCATACAGAAGAATTGTTAATATAATTGTTTTATAAATTCTAACTTTCAGCTTTTTGAGAGCAGACTGGATGATAAAAGCTTCTCAACCGAATAATAACACGCATTTCCCATTTTTATTCTGTGTTTAATTTCCTCCGGAGTATCATTTATTGTTAGTATTGTTCCAAGATATTTGATTTTATCCACCTCTTCAAAGAATAAATTTCCAAATTATATTTCTATTTCGTACAATATTCAGGTCACGAGACATAATCACATACTTTGTCTTTTCGGAATTTACTTTCAAACCTATCTCTTTACTTACTTCAAGTAAAATTCCTGTGTTTTCCCTAATAGTTTGTGAATTTTCTCCTAACATAGTCACGTCATCAGCATAAACAAGCAGCTGATGTAACCCGTTTAATTCCAAACCCTTTCTGTTATCCTGGACTTTCCTAAGAAGTTAAGAAGAAAAGGATGATATTATCTTAATATTATTATCTTCATTATAATTAGGCTAATTATTGTGTTATTGCTCTTATTTTTCTATCCCATTATTGGCCAATAGTTGTTTTGTAGGACGTTAATATTGACAAATAAATAAACAAATACAGTATAAACAAATATAAAAATTCAGTAAATAAATATTATTATTACTGTTGTTATAATTAACATTATATTAGGTATCATTAACATTATATTATTATTATTATTATTATTATTATTATTATTATTATTATTATTACCTTATTCCTTTGCTTTGGTCGTGCCGGAGAATCAGTCCCATTCCGAGGCTTTCTGTTAGCTTTCGTAACAAGCTGTTTTTTACGGTGATGGGTTGTTAGCTCTTCGCCCAACCCCCAATCTGGAGGACCACTCCTTATCGGCTGTCCACGACTGTTATATTACCGGTTGTTCTGTATGGTTGTGAAACTTGAATTCTCACTTTGAGAGAGGAACAGAGATTAAGGGTGTTTGAGAATAAGGTTCATAGGAAAATATTTGGGGCCAAGAGGGATGAAGTTACAGGAGAATGGAGAAAGTTACACAACGCAAAGCTGCACGCATTGTATTCTTCGCCTGACATAATTAGGAACATTAAATCCAGATGTCTGAGATGGGCAGGGCATGTAGCACGTATGGGCTAATCCATAAATGCATATAGAGTGTTAGTTGGGAGACCGGAGGGAAAAAGACCTTTGGGAGGCCGAGACGTAGATGGGAGGATAATATTAAAATGGATTTGAGGGAGGTGGGATATGATGGTAGAGACTGGGTTTATCTTGTTCAGGATAGGGACCAATGGCGGGCTTATGTGAAGGCGGCAATGAACCTCCGGGTTCCTTAAAAGCCAGTAAGTAAGTAAGTATTATTATTATTATTATCATTATTATTATTATTACAACTTATTTGTTTAGAAATTTCTTCAAATATATAAATCATCTCACGAAAATTCCGTATAAATATTATTTTCCCTTCCTCGTTAGTACATATGCGTCTAGTTTTTGTGATTGTGAAATATCGATTGAACGAATTTTTATTGGTGATTCGAAATGGAGCAAGAGGACTGAAGACATGTTAAAACTGGTTTCTCTTCACCAAAGTTTATTATTAACGAGTGAGTTGAATAATTTCTAGAATATAATATAGTAGATGGAATATGTAGTCTCGTGTAGCCTTGGAAAATTTTCCACTCATCCATCATCAAAAGCAAATAATGGAAACGACAATTTTGCTATGGGACATTTGTATCAAAGCGCGCAGTATAGCCTTTGCACGTTTTGAGAGTTATATTTAAAACATATACCCCACACAGTCACGGATACACCGTCATTTAACATAATACGAACATGATTCACTTGTTTGAACATAAACAAATGGGAAGGAAATAATGGCAGATAGGCCTATATGCCTCCGGCCGTCACATTTAGGTGACATCCCAAGTGGAAATATGGTTTCAGCATTTTCAACTCCAAACATCGAGAACGAATATAAACCAATTGAAAACATGAAATGTTTCCTTAACAGATTCATGTAAATGTATTATGTTGCTTTAACAGCCACAGTCCGTACCACTACAACCACAATGATATGGGGATAGCGCGGATCTAGAAATACAACTCAGCGTTCAAATGATCCCTGATTGGTGTTTTGGGAGTTTTCCCGAAACGTCAAAGCAAAGCTGTGGTCCAATATGTCACGCATTGAATTTAATTTCACATTTCAAATTACTCGTTCACTGAACAACTATTGTAATTGAAGAAAATATTTGCTGAAATAACTTGACTGTTATACATAGGTACACGTTCAACATTCTTCAGAGATTACAAGTTTATAAAATTAGAAAATGAATATTAAAGATTTTATTAATTTGTCCTACAGAATAATCTCATTCACTGTGGGCTAAAGCAGGGAAATGCACTATCACCTTTACTTTTTAACTTCGCTTTAGAATATGCCATTAGGAAACTTCAGGATAACACAGAGGGTTTGGAATTGAACGGGTTACATCAGCTTCTTGTCTATGCGGATGACGTGAATATGTTAGGAGAAAATCCACAAACGATTAGGGAAAACGCGGAAATTCTGCTTGAAACAAGTAGAGAGATAGGGTTGGAAGTAAATCCCGAAAAGACGAAGTATATGATTATGTCGCGTGATCAGAATATTGTACGAAATGGAACTATAAAAGTTGGAGATTTATCCTTCGAAGAGGTGCAAAAATTCAAATACCTTGGAGCAACAGTAACAAATATAAATGACACTCAGAAGGAAATTAAACGCAGAATAAATATGGGAAATGACTGTTATTATTCGGTTGAGAAGCTTTAGTCATCTAGTCTGCTGTCAAAAAGTCTGAACGTCAGAATTTATAAAACAGTTATATTACCGGTTGTTCTGTATGGCTGTGAAACTTGGACTCTCACTTTGAGAGAGGAACAGAGATTGAGGGTTTTTGAGAATAAGGTCCTTACGAAAATATTTGGGGCTAAGGGGGATGAAGTTACAGGAGAATGGAGAAAGTTACACAACGCAGAACTGCACGCATTGCATCCTTCACCTGACATAATTAGGAACATTAAATCCAGACGTTTGAAATGGGCAGGGCATGTAGCACGTATGGGCGAATCCATAAATGCATATAGAGTGTTAGTTGGGAGGCCAGAGGGGAAAAGACCTTTGGGGAGGCCGAGATGTAGATGGGATAATATTGAAATGGATTTGAGGGAGGTGGGATATGATGGTAGAAACTGGATTAATCTTGCTCAGGATAGGGACCCATGGCGGGCTTATGTGAGGGCGGCAATGAACCTCCGGGTTCCTTAAAAGCCAGTACGTAAGTACAGAATAATCTCTGTAATATTAATTGACAAATAATATTTGAGGAGAAAAATTGACTCCGGCGCAGGAGATCGAACCCGGGTCCTTGGTTCTACGTACCAAGCGCTCTGACCACTGAGCTACGCCGAATTTAATCCACAGCACCGGATCGAACCCTCCTCCTTCAATGATTCCCTTTTGGCCTGACTCCAAGCTAGGCATATACGTTGACGTTTTATGTCCAAGTCAACTGCCATTATGCAATTAATATTACAGATATAATTCTGTAGGACAAATTAATAAAATCTTTAATATTCTCATAGCCAGCAGTGCATATTTCTGTACAGATTTCTGTGCACTTAACTGCGGAATCCCGGCCAAATAAGTCACTCAGCTGAGTGCGCCCCTTGCATAATGGCAGTTGACTTGGACATAAAACATCAACATATATGTCTAGCTTGGAGTCAGGCCAAAAGGGAAAATTGAAGGAGGAGGGTTCGATCCGGTGCTGTGTATTGAATTCGGCGTAGCTCAGTGGTCAGAGCGCTTGGTACGTAGAACCAAAGACCCGGGTTCGATCCCCTGCGCCAGAGCGAATTTTTCTCCTCAAATATCAATGGAAAATGAAGGCAAACTGTTCGTATAGAGCAGTGGTTGCCATGCGGGTCGAGACGTGATTTACAAAATAAAACAAAAAGACACCTCATTAACATATATTGATTTTGTATTTATGGACAAACACATAAACAATGTTGAACACAAAAGAAAAAAATATCAGTCAAATTAAAAATAATTAATGCGATAAATGGGCTTGGGTGGCAAAGGCTAATTGGAATTTCCCGGTCTCTGATCTGGTCAAAAACCCTGATGGAATTGATATTTAACCCTAGCGGTGACTTTCGGTGAAGTCCGGAGAGCCCAATTAGTCGAATCCACTCTCCTCACCTCCACGCTGGGCCCACTGGGATCTTTTAAGATGCGAAAGAGAGAGTGGTGTGCGGAAAGCAACGGGAAGCTGCCGCTTTTATCCTTCTCAAGAAAAACTGCAAACATGATGAGGAGACTAAAGGCTAATTCACAATGAAAATTAAACATAACATAAGCGTTAACTTAAGAATATAAACGTTACGGTAAAATCAAGATCATTCACGATGGGAACATAAACGTAACCGCAAACATAATTGGTAACCATGGAAACATAACAATGACGCCATTTCCTCATATTCTGTCTTATAATTCAGCGCTCAGCCATTGTGTTCTGTTTGCAAATCACGTAAGGATAAGCATGAAAGTTTGGAGTTTGCAAACTTTCATGTTAACATCTCACGGTAATGTTTATGTCAATGCTTATGTGAATCATTGTCAATGATCCCATTTGGTAGCCTGGGCGCAAACTTGTGTGTTTATGTTACGGTGATGTTTAATTTTCATTGTGAATGGGCCTTAAGAGGAAGGCAGGAAATAGGAAAGCTTGAAGAATGCTGGGTTTACAGTGAAAGACCTGCCCATAGGCAGAACACTTAGGTATGTATGTAAATAGACTTGTTTTTTCATAAAATAACTTTTCAAATCTCTACTGGGTATTTACTACACCGGAAGCTACCACATTTATCCTTCTCAAGAAAAGTGCAAACACAATGCGGAAACTAAGAGGAAGGCAGAAAATAGGAAAAATTGAAGAATGCTGGGTTTGCAGTGAAAGACCTGCCCTTAGGCCGAACACTTATGTAGGTATGTAAATGGGCTTGTTTTTTTCATAAAGTAACTTTTCAAATCTCTACTCGGTATTTAATACACATAGTGATAGAATTAATGAAGATCTAGCATCTGTAGCTCAATGGGCGCAAAAATTTGGACTCAGACTAAACCCAGACAAATCACAAGCTATAATAATGGGCCACCAACGAGCATTAAACAAAATAGATCTAGCCACTATATCAAATACAAAAATAAATAATACTACAATTACATATAGTAAGACAGTAAAAAATTTAGGGGTATATTTAGATTCAAATTTAAATTTTCAAAGTCAAGAGACCTACATATGTAAGAAAACTTTTTCCATAATTCATTCCCTCTCAGCCTTAAAAAGAACCTGATCCAAACTTTAGTGATGCCCCACTTCGATTATTGCGATTCTTTATTCACGAATCTAAATACTGATCTTGCCCATAGACTACAGTGTGTTCACAATATCTGCGTTCGTTTCGTTTGTAACATTAGAAAATTCGATCATGTAACACCGTCACTAGAATTGTTGTCTTGGAGTCCACTTAAAGAAAGAAGATTCTTCAATTCTCTCTTATTACTATTTAAAATCATCCACACCTCCACACCCTCTTACCTAGCATCTCGTTTTATTTACCTTTCACTACCTCGAACCCGGAACATGTACCTTCTCTCTATTTCTCTGCACAGATCATCTTTCTACTCATCATCTTTCAGCATATCCACGCCTCTCGAATTCTCTCCCTGACCACGTCAGAGACTGTCGGACAATATCAAAATTCAAATTTAAATTAAAAAATCACATTCTAGTTCGTGGAATTGCTTGTTGAACACATGTCAGGTTGCGCAACTTCACCTTAACCCATATAGTAAATATTGTAACTATGCTGTTGTAAAATTGAAAATTAATATGTAATGTATGTATGTATTATTATTATTATTATTAATATTATTATTATTATTATTATTATTTCTACTACTACTACTACTACTATTATTATTATTATTATTATTATTATTATTATTATTATTATTATTGTTATTGCCAGTTATCAATATCATCATTGCTATCTCTGTTTTCTTTCTTTTTGTTGTATTAGCTCGATGAGAGCTCTATAATGTACTTTTGACTCTGTTGACCCTCTATAGGGTTTTAACTTAATTTGTATTATTTTCATCAGAGTTTGTATTTCTTTTTTGTATTTATATGTGCTATCTGGTAGGATGGAAGAGAAGGCTTATGGCCTTAATCCTGTCAGATTAAATAAATTAAATTAAATTAAATTAAATTGATATCATTTTTGAATTGAAGGCGATTTCTCGCTTTTCTTTTGATGGCAATCATTGACTAGAACCTTATTTTTCATAAATACGACGTTGAAAATGTCACAAAAAATTTAAGAGCTTCTTTTGGAAGCTCGAGATATCCTTATTATTTATTTATAATTACGATGGAATTAGTAATTGATATATTTATGCTATATATTTTTCGTCAAAATTTTTATTCTCGCATGTTTATCATTACATATTCGTAATATGAATCTTTCCGATTTCCAAGGGAGGAAATACTGCGGCTCATCATGACGTTCGGAATGACAAAGCGGCATTGTTAGTCAATCACGTGTCGGACTAGGCGCTTTAATATCCACGCTTGAACGGTGTTACGATCCATCAAATTTAACATAAACTATTGAATTAGTTAACGAGGAAACACCTGCAGTTGATATGCTACAATATGTGAAACCACTCTGACAAAATGTCAGTCTCGTCACAGGAAAACGCCTTCGGGCATAAAATTAATTAACTAGTAATGATCACATTCCCATGAATAAATTATAAGAGGTTTATATAACTTACTGTTAAACAAATTATGTTCACACTGAATAATGATAATTTAGTGTTTATTTCATTAGTTGTCATATGGACAGGTTTTGTGTGTTCTAGTCTATTTGGTAGGGAGTTTTTAGGTGTTGGTTATAATTTCAGAAAAATAATTTAGGCCTACTACTGCCTGCTCAGTTCAAAGTGTGTCATGGCTCGCTGTATGCCGTCATGTGGCTAGCCGATGAGCCTAGAGAATTCAATCTTCCTACATTTTCGCAAAGGCGTATTACCTATGTGCCAGAGAAGTTGCCTGGCAAGTACGGCGTTCATTCTGAAGAGTACGTACCGATACGTACGGTAACACCTGTAGTGGCAGGAATGTGAACTGTTTGGAAACACGTACTGAGGTGAGTTTTTTTCTTACTGTCGCGTCGGGATATGGGAAGAGGGTTAAGACGATTACTTACGTATTTGTTGACATTAAATTGAACGGTTTTTTTTTTGGACATACCAAGTATTTTAATGTATCATTATGTAACAAATTAAAAGTTTCCACCAATGGTAACTTAATATGTACTACTTCTACTATATTACATATTCACAACATTCATTCTTAGCAATTATTCACAATTAAAACTTATGAGTAATCAGTTTTCTTAAAGGTAAGAAATATCAAAATGCTTTTACATCAGTATTTTCATCATATGAAACGTATTTACAATATATTAGGAATGAACTACTCAAAATTGTACTTCAATACTACAGTAATAAATAATCAGTATTTACATTTTCAGTTTTCTGCTTTCTTAAATTAGTACGTACACAACACCCATGCTCAAGGCGGGATTCGAACCCACAACCTTTCAGACCAAGCGATAGAGACATGCCGTGCCTCTACCGCTTGAGCCATCCAGGCCAGCAACGGTTAACATGGACACGGAGCATTTGATTTGTGTTGTGGAATGTTGCCGTACGCAACCGATGATAACAAATACCCTGCGTACGACTTGCCCGCGCAAAACACAGTTCGAAAGAGGTTATGGTGGCACACAGACCGTACAGACCGCCATCTGTTGCTACGACGTTCAAGTTATACCATACACGTTCTCAAGTTCAGATTGAACGCCTTGATTAATAGGCAACTTCTCTGGCATAAAAGCTGAAACTCGCTTCAAATCGTTGACTCACAACAGTGACGTCATGACACACTTTGAAATGAACACCCAGTAGTTATTCAATAAAAGATTACATAATAGAATATAGTAGATCTGTCGATTGACTAAAAATTTTGATTGGTTAACTGAATGTCTTTGATCGATTAATCGGTCGGTTAATGGAATTATAATCGATTTTAAACTGTGTTTTTAAGTTTGAACAAAAACACCGAATTAATATAAGGACGCTCAGCTTTAGTTTCTTCCAGAAGAAATCATACTAAAACATCGCCTTTACTATATTTAGACCTATTTCTTATCAAATTATTTAATACACACACACACACAGAGTAACAAAAATTTGTGTCAAAACTATAGGGAAGCATTCCTTGCATCTAGAGTAGAGGCGGGCAAACTGGTAATCATGATTACATCCGGTAGCGGGGACGTCACGTTCCTCCCACCAACTTCCACCCCCTCTGTAAGCGACCCTTAGTCGATGTGACGGATTGTTTTTGCGATGTTGAATACTCATAAACGCCCATTCCAAGTAGATTGAGAAGAAAAATTCTTCTGTTGTGCTCATGGAGGAAACGTCATATCCTTACTATGCAACAAAATCGTTATAGGAATGCAATATACACAGTCATTATATACATGTCATAAGAATCACAGTTTAATTACAGGTAAATAATCGTAGTTTGAAGTTTAATACCTACACTATCAAGCTAAAATAATAATATTAGCTGATCATTTTTCTGTTTTCACAAATTTTTAAACAAAATTTTGCTTTATCGTTTCTATTTTCTTTTCATTTCTCTCTATTTCAATTTATAGGGGCGGAACATACGGAGCAATTTGAAAAATTAAAAACCGAAATATTAAGTAACCAGAATAGAGAGGAGGCGAATGCCTTGATTCAAAAACAAAAGGAAATTCTTGCCAGTTACATAGTTGCATGGGAAGTCGCAAAATTAATGAAACCTTTTAGTGACGGGGAATTTGTTAAAGCATGTTTAATAAGTGTGGCGAGTGTTATGTCTCCTGAAGAAAAGGAACAATATGAAAACATTAGTTTGTCTCGTCGTACTATAGGGAGATATTTCATATCTGGTGGATGAGCAACTATTGTGTATTCACCAACTTTAGATCAGGAATGGGGCGAGGCGATATTAGCTCCCAATCACGGTAGAAGAGCTCGACCTTAATCACGATCGCATAGCGCATCCACTTATTGGCGTAGACAACAGGGATGTACATGTACATGCAATGAATAAAGGCAGCAATTATTACAATAACTTGCGTTACTAAATTTCTTGTTATGTAATAGGGCTAATTATTCAGTTATTTAATATACATAAACAAATCGCAAAGGAAAGGGTTTTTAGGAATAAAAAGAGAAATAGGAAAAGTTAATTGTATGTAAACCATTTTCTTGTTAACAGCAATTATTTATTATGTAAATATTTCACTTTATTGGTTAGGAGAAACTAGTAGGGTCTACCTGCTCCACGTGTGTGATTTCTAAGTACTTTTGAGTATTTGTTTAAAATATAATAATGACAGTATTGATTGAAATAGAGTATATTGATTGTGTGATTGTAAAATGTAGTCCTTACTCTCCAGTCGTGATTATGTAGACTAATGAGTTTTCTTAGAGCGATTTGTGAGATGCACGTAATACGAAAAAACAAATTTATTAAATTAAGATATTGAGAGCCATCGTAATTTTTGAGGTCAATCATTTAAGGGGATATGTATGATTTTTAAAACTTCCACAATTTTCGGCCAAAATTTGTGAAATTTAAACTATATAAACAGATCTATAATAATATCATCTGTACAAAATTTGGTGCAATTAGGTCTAATAGTTTTTAAATTATATTTTTAAGTATATTTTTATATTGACGTTACTAAAAAATGCTCCTTGCATCAAAGTTTTGAAAATGTTTAGTTCATATTTGTTCAAAATCCTGAAAATAGTTATTGGAATAAAAGTGAATTAGTTTTTTGAGCTTAGTAATAGTATAAGTTAAAGTGGAATCAAAGATAAAATATTGTTTCTAAATTAAAGAAACACGTAGTCTAATAAAAGTAAATATCCAGAAACAAGCAAAAATAAAACATCAAAAATACATTTAAAATAAAGAAATAAAAGGAATCTAGATACAGTCTACTGACCCAAATGTAAATTAATTTACCTTCGATATCAATTTCAGAAGGAATTTATTTCTCTCTTCTCCTGAATAATGCCTATATATATATATATATATATATATATATATATATATACATTTTTTCATGTTGCGTCTCATAATGTCGTTTTATGTTGCTTTTTTGCAAATGATATATTTTTTACTCAACAAACACTGGACTTCATCACCATGCTCGAAGCATAAATATTGCATCTTCCACTCTTCCTTGAAAGCTTTAAGCGCTTCCGTTCCTTCATGATGCGCTGTGTTCTAAGATCTGTACATCCTTTAGCAATGCTTACTAGTAAAAGAGCTCCGCGCGCCCACAGCGGGCAGAAAAGAGCTCTCGCTCTAAAGTACTAGTCGCCATCGCAAGACCGCTTTAGATGAAAGTTCGGACATGGATCTTAAGGTAATTACCATTTATTTTTATATCATCTTCTTATAATAAAATGTGTACAATTAATTTAATTGTAAAACATTGATGAGAGCATGCTTAACACACGGCAGAGATAATGTGTGCTCATACCTTATATTATGTTTCTCTTAAGTTCGCCACTGCACATCAAAGGGATGAAGTACATTCTCCTACAACACAAACTCTCCTCTGTGTGCCGGGTAGTATCTCAAGATCTGCCCACCACTGATCTAGAGCAGGCGTCTCAAGGCCAACGCATAAAAGTTGTTACAAAGAGCAAGTATAAATAACATAGTCAGCTGAAGAGATAAGCTCAGTACCCGGAGATAGCCGATCGCTGATTAATGTCACACGCATGAGCGAGCTAAGTTGTAACTGTCGTTTGCTGCACTTTTGAGTTGTACTGTCACAATAGACGGTTGTTTTCGGAAGGAATAAGTAGTTTGCAGTAATAATACTAATAATAATAATTAATAATAATAATACATTTATTTTCTAATTATATACTATCAATGAGTAAAAAGAAGACATCTGAAGCATGAAGAACCATACATGTTACGCAATTATTTTGTTTTATCTCCTGGCCTAGTTGACTCATAAGTTGTGCCTTGTTGGTATCCTTGTGAGGTTCAGACCTGTCTTCCGACAGTTGACCAAACAATAAAAATATTTCATTTCTAGTAAAGGTTTTTGGTATCCCTCTTTTTTGAGTTTATACTATATTTAATAAAATATTTTTATTGGGTTATTTTACGACGCTGTATCAACATCTAGGTTGTTTAGCGTCTGAATGATATGAAGGTGATAATGCCGGTGAAATGAGTCCGGGGTCCAGCGCCGAAAGTTACCCACCATTTGCTCGTATTGGGTTGAGGGAAACCCTGGAAAAAACCTCAACCAGGTAACTTGCATTTCGAACCCGGGCCACCTGGTTTCGCGGCCAGACGCGCTGACAAATTACTACACAGATGTGGACTATTTAATAAAGTAAAATTCAATTAAACAATAATAATAAAATTACAATTAAACTTGTTGGTTATTAAAGTAAGTATTCTTACGTTACGCTAATATTAATATATCAATTACAATAATAGTTAAATAATATATTTCGTAATGTTTTCAATAATTAAAAATAACCTAAACATCTTAGAAATTCACAAGCAATTATTTTAAATTAGAACTATTCAAATTTTAAATCTAGTCTGAAATTCTTTCCTCAAGTCCTTCAGTACATCTTTATATTTGTTACACTGGTCTTGATTCAAATCAGGTAACAATTTTAGATTAATAAAGTGGTAACAGTTACCCACTGAAACTTGCGTCTCCCACAATTTCGCTTTCCCTATGAAAGTTTTTATTTCTTCATACATTTGCGATAATAAGAACATTCTTTCCTCGGAGATGGACACAATGACTGACTGTTACATCGTAGCGGTTGCAGATATCTATTCAAACGTCGCGGTCAATAACGTCATCCGGAGATACACGAACTGGTCCTGCATCTTGTTCCACTCTTACATTGAAAAAGAGAAAGAGGAGGAAGTGCTCTGAGAAGGCCCTGTTGAGACGTCTGATCTAGAGGATAGGAATTAATAAAATTATGTTATATGATTATGGGTTCGAAAGCGCTTTATTTTCTTCTTACAACTATTTGTATAATCTCTGCTCATATTTTATGAACTGCTGGCTATTTTGTTTTTTGTATGTAATGCCATCACAACTATCGTGTTCATTACACCTCAATAACAGAATTGTGAGAAACACACAGAAACAAGATGTACGGTACATCACAAATATTTCACGTATACATCTTACTGCGGTAATGTCTTGAAGTAAGAATAAAAGTACACTACAATACAGACCCTACTTAAAAACTACAGTATATTCCTGCAGAGGCGTGACATATGATGGCTCCAAACACAGAGCATTTTGTCAATACTAATGGTTTCTTTTACCCTAAGACTTAGAACTGGCACTTAAAGAGTTCTCTAGTAATACTTTACCTAACATTATTGCTGAAATAAAAATTATTACTTTCAGATTCTGTACATTATTTATAAGCCGATTCGTAATAAATATTAATGCAAAGTTGGAAATAACTGCCATTTATAACAACGTAATGTTCGAGGACTATCACATTTCTCCTGGAACTATGCAATACATAAAGCGTAGAGAGAAAGAGGGTGAACTGAACTGCTCTCTGTAGTCTTGTTTTGCTTCCAAGACTTCCAATTCATTTTTACTGTAAGAAAACTTTATTTATATAGCTCGAATGCACTCAGTCTCTGAGAATAATAGGGAAATCAGGTATCTGAATCCTGACTTCTGCTGCAAAATTCGTTACTCAACTGTTTGCTCCAGTTACTAGTTGCTAGGATATCAATCATATATATTGGAAGACTTTCAAATATTCTTTTCTTGCAGTGCATTCAATATGAGTGTAGCTCGTGTCTACTATCGGGAGTTCAATTCCATAATAAAGACAGTGGGGCGCTTTACAGTATGTGACAAAAACAATGGAGATTTCATTGACGTTGGTTAATGCTTGGTGGTCTACTGGTCACAGTGATAGTCGACACGGATTAAATCCCCAAAATGGCTTTCTGAGGAACAGAAATATAGCTCGAAGACCCGCTTCGCAGGTTCACAGCGGGTAAAAGAAATATGTTCCTGGTGAAAGGTTCCCGAATAAATAACCTATTTATTTATTTATTTGTCTACTACAAAGCAAAACATCAATTGCAATAATAATAATAATAATAATAATAATAATAATAATAATAATAATAATAATAAATGATTAGGAAAACACGGGAATTTTACAGGAAGCAAGTAAAGAGATAGGTTTGGAAGTAAATCCCGAAAAGACAAAGTATATGATTATGTCTCGTGACGAGAATATTGTACGAAATGGAAATATAAAAATTGGAAATTTATCTTTTGAAGAGGTGGAGAAGTTCAAATATCTGGGAGCAACAGTAACAAATGTAAATGATACTCGGGAGGAAATTAAACACAGAATAAATGTGGGAAATGCCTGTTATTATTCGGTTTAGAACATTTTATCATCCAGTCTGCTGTCGAAATGTCTGAAAGTTAGAATTTATAAAACAGTTATATTACCGGTTCTTCTGTATGGTTGTGAAACTTGGACCCTCACTTTGAGAGGGGAACAGGGATTAAGGGTGTTTGAGAATAAGGTGCTTAGGAAAATATTTGGGGATAAGAGGGATGAAGTTACAGGAGAATGGAGAACGTTACACAACACAAAACTGCACGCATTATATTCTTCACCTGACATAATTAGGAACATTAAATCCAGACGTTTGAGATGGGCAGGGCATGTAGCACGTATGGGCGAATCCAGAAATGCATATAGAGTGTTAGTTGGGAGGCCGGAGGGAAAAAGACCTTTAGGGAGGCCGAGACGTAGATGGGAAGATAATATTAAAATGGATTTGTGGGAGATGGGATATGATGATGGAGAATGGATTGATCTTGCTCAGGATAGGGACCAATGGCAGGCTTGTGTGAGGGCGGCAATGAACCTCCGGGTTCCTTAAAAGGCAGTAAGTAAGTAAGTAAGTAAGTAAGTAAGTAAGTAAGTAAGTAAGTAAGTAATAATAATAATAATAATAATAATAATAATAATAATAATATTAATAATGAAAGCCTTGAAATCCCATAAAAGGCAATGGCCTCTCCAATGTAGGATAGCTCTTAGTGTTCCTACATCTGAGGTAGGGATGTGGGATTTTCTATCTATAATTCTTTTAGAAAAAAGAGACTAATGAAGTACTTTATATGGAGTATAGCATTGTATGGAGCAGAAACATGGACATTACGACGAAGTGAAGACAAGCGACTAGAAGCATTTGAAATATGGATATGGAGAAGGATGGGGCGTGTGAAGCGGAAAGACAGAATAAGAAACGAAGCTGTGTTGGAAAGACTGGGTGAAGAAAGAATGATGCTGAAATTGATTAAAAAGAGAACAAGGAATTGGCTGGGTCACTGGTTGAAAAGAAACTGCTTTCTGAATGATGCACTGGAACGAATAGTGAACGGGAGAAGAGTTCGGGGCAGAAGAGGTATCAGATGATTTTTTTTTATTGAACAACATGCTCCATTACAGAGTAATACTACATGTTATCAGGTTTTCCCTTTCCTACGATAAATATACATTTGAATTTGTATTGGTGAATACTCCCGATTTAGTTTGTTTTGCCTATTTACATTGATCATACCTAAGGGAGATACAGTGTGTCTTATCCTAAATAAAAAGAAAAGAAAGTATAAATACAAGATATGAATATATTACAATTGTGAGTTTTTAAAACAAATAGTTAAGACGAGGTATAAAAATTTACATTTTATAAAAAGTTGAATGATAAATATGTGTAACCTAACAATAACAGCATTCCTACAATTGTTCAAAGTCTACTGAATTGATGAAAGTGATGAATTGTTGAAAATGTAATTTTATAAACTGATATTTGGTAGGTGGCCAACTTGCTGTCTTCGAAATGCTGTTTCTTAGAATTTCCCTTTCTTTCCTTAATATTGTGCAATCATATTATAGAAAGTGATCTATGGTCTGACTTCCACTATTACACGCACATGTTGCACTCTCCAGATGATAGATGACATTAAAATATATGGGTCATATGAAGAGACAAAGAGGAAGGCAGTAAATAGAAAAGGCTGGAGAATGCTGGGTTTACAGTGAAAGACCTGCACTTGGGCAGAACACTATGAATGAATGAATGAATGAATGAATGAATGAATTCTTTTAGTCACTTTAGGTTTGCGTTTTGCTCGTGTTTACACCATTTCTTTTAGAATTTGTCCTTGCATGTTTTAAGGTTTTCATTCTTCTCCGACACTTCTTTTTTTACAGATAGCGTTAACAATTACATATTAACTTAAATCTATTTCATTGTCTCTGTTTTCTCTTTACAATTTGGTTTCACTTAGTTCTTCTTCTTTGTACACTGTCACTTTCACACACACATACACACACACACACACACACACACACACACACACACACACACACACACACTAGCACTTCTGAACACTTTGGGGGGCCGTATTCATAGACATTTTTTTCCGGTGGATGATCAGCGTTTTTCGTATTCATAAACCAGTGTTAGCGATATGATATGATTTGAATTCTGTATAAGTAACCAGTGGATAGCCGGGGCTAGTTTAGTACGCTCGTAGCGCGTGCTGCGAAATGTCTATGAAGAGCACTGTAAGATTTCTTTAGAGGAGTTCGTAGCCCTACCAGTCTTCTCGGTTCCTCACAGTCCTAGTCCACATGCTGCCAGCGTTTTCCCTCATCTCGTTCTCGGTTTTCCTGGCCTTTTTCTCCAGCTCTGGGATCACAAATTATTGCTGCGTGTGTCCATCGATTGTTGTTGAGTTCCATTTCGCTATTAACGCTGCGGATATGGCATCTTTCACTTGTGTCCTTCTTTCTTATGTTTGTGTTTCTGATAAGGTCTTTCAGTGTGATTTGTAAAATAATCCTTTCCCATTTTTCTCTGAGCTACTTGTAGGGATGTCGTCTGCTGTGGAGTTAGTGTCTAACTTTGTGCTCCATAGGGTAACTTAGTCGGAATCGGGTCAGTGGTTGAATCGGGTCAGTTTCAGGTATTTCTTTCCCACGGCAAGCATAAATGTTTTCTATCATGTGTTGCCTTCTATCGTCAATCAGTAGAACTTCTTCTATGTGTTTCGCGCCAAAGCTTGTGGTTAATGTTTGTGTTAAAGCTGTGAATAATAGAGGAAAGAAGACTTGTAAAAGGTAAGAGCTATTTGTAGTTTGTATTTTAAATTATCGTTTTTAAGGTTTTCGTTATTGTGCAATGAACGTAGTTCAGAATTTCCCTGAATTGTTCATAGAATCAAGTGCATTTCTTATAGCATAGGTTATGGCATTGAGGATGCTGTAAAGGTTACGCCAGTAGTACCAACCTATGGTTTCTAATGTCACTACATTTCGGGTGAATAGGGTCACACAATTACGGGTAAATGGGGTCAATGTTTGTACATGGATTTTAAGTCCATTTATTCATATATTTGTCTCAGATGCCTAGTAATATAAACAATACATCTCGTGCATGGACTGAAGTCCAAATGCAGAAAGCCATTAAGGCATTTCAAGAGGGGAGGAGTCAACGCCATGCAGCCGATCTGTATGGAGTTCCGCATTTATGCCTACAGCGCCGTCCGCAAAGCAGTGAAGATTGGCCGTTAAAAAATAAAGGTGGTCAAAAACGTTGAATCAGGAACAAGAAAAGGACCTGTAGATTCTGTTCCGTGAAATATAGTGATTCTCGCTCAGAGAAACTTGAAGACTGGATTCAATGCATGGGAGGCGGAAAAGAATGGTACCACGAACATTGTATTGGAGCCAAGAGAAAGAAGAAGTTCATTTATGGCAAATGCAGATTGAATTATTAAAATTTGGAACTTATTTCTTGTTTTTGGTGACCCAAAAGAGCATAGTAAGAGTGACCCTATTCGCCCTAATGGTTGACCCAATTTAGCCTAACTTGGTAGGGTGTATAGGGTCGTGCAGTAGAGTGAAATGAACATATACCGTTTATAGGTTTTTGTTATTATTGAATTTAACATTAATGTGATTTGTTGCTTAAAGACTAATCTAAACTTTGGTATATTTTATGTTTAATAAATACTAAGTTGTTAAGCGTGATCTTGATTTTTGTAATTTTTGACCCTATTCCGACTAAGTTAACCTATGCAGGGCGTTCGCCTACGGGTGGGGCCAGGAAAGCGGCATGTAGGCCCCTACTGATACGCCGCTTTGTGTGCGCAGTTGTTGAGACACGCTCGACAATCAAGGACATCAAGGTCGACAAGTTATCAGTTGTGAGCCAGCTGTTGCAGTATTTAACACGTACAGTGCAGTTTCTTGACACAGTTGCTTAAATATTCAGCGTGTGTGTAAAATTTGTTAACAATGCAAAACGCAAAATTCGCGCTTGAACAGAGAGTTTTTATGTAAGATGCATATGTGAAAACAGAGTCATGTAGAGAGGTGCGTAGGCAATTTGAAGTGAAATACCCGGGTGTTCCAATTCAGGATAGAGAAACTGTTAGACGTCTTGTTAACAAATTAAGGATAACAGGGTCGATAAATGCTACAATTCCTAAGCGAAAACGAAGAGTATTGACGGAATAAAAAATTGATGAAATCAGTGCATAATTTACACGCTCTCCTAATAAATCTCTAAGACGTGTCTCACAGGAAGTTAGTGTTTCAAAAACATCAGTCTTTACTGCTGCTAAACTTTTAAAATTAAAACCCTACAGAGTATAGTATAGAAAGCGGAAGCTTACGAATAGACGATTCCCGCAAGCGACACCGCAGGCAGGCCGCTTTCCTGGCCTCACCCGTAGGCGAACGCTCTGTATTAGTACTGGGAGTATATAGTTGTCTAAGATGTATTTTTTAATCTCCAATTACTGTGTTTTATCCATTGGGATAAAGTTTAAGCTCCAGAATTTTTCCCAAGCTAATGATACTTTAGGAGAAAAATCCGCTCCGGCGCCGGGGATCGAACCCAGGACCTTGGTTCTACCTACCAAGTGCTCTGGCCACTGAGCTACGCCGAATTCAATCCACTCGTAAGTTACAGGACATAGAATTTATAGCTAGTGATCTTTTAACATGCTCACATCCTATGCAATCGAACGCTTTTGCTTACATCAAGAAAAGCAACAAAACAATCATAGGCCTACTTATTATTTTTCGCGTGCTTTAGACAACCATTAAGTAATGAGGTATCAACATGGGTCCTTGGTGTGGAAACGAGACCTCTTTGGTGAATAGAAGTGGAAATATAATGTTTTAACTTAAAATATAGCACTTTCTGAATAAGACATCGCACTACCGAGAAGATCGTAATAGGCCACCAGTTTTTCAAATCACTACGGTAACCTTCTTTGTATAGTCCCGTCGCTCTTATTTCCGGCGGCCAATCACGTTGCAGGCCGGCTACATTTAAACGTGTGCGTCTTGTCATTCGCTACTGATGATGTAATGAATTTCCTATGGCTCGATAAATAATATAATCGCCCGCCATTTTGGCTCTTTTGTTAGCGTTCGCAGAAATCACACGAGGACGTTATTTGCCGTTCAATTATTTTCTCAATTACAGTGCGTTTGATTTATTATCATAGGAGCTACAACATGATAATGTTTAACGGTGAAGGAAATAGATTCCTCATCTGGTAGCTTGGCAACGAAACAACAAAAATGGCGAACGATACTACTTTATAGAGCCTTCACTTCCTAAGACGTAAGCAAAGGGGAGGAGTCACACCGGAAATAACAGCGACACGACTATAGACCAGGATAGTTCTTGCCTTCCGAAGGGGAGCAGGTACGACTCCGAAGTGAAGCATGGCTGATCCTAGCAGTGACAGAAATTTCGCGAATATTTTTAAAGGTGCTGTTCTGTATAAATCTCCTTTCCAAATTGCATTAACTCTTCTTTCTACCTATTGAGAGCTCTAGTCAATTAACAGTTCTGCTGAAAATAATGAAGTAGTCTCATTTTATTCTGATCCCCATTTTCTCTTTCTTTAATATTAAGTGACTCAATTAGAGATACTGCTAACTGTAATGAAGTTAGAGTCGAGAGTGAAGAAAAAGACGAGGCAAAGGACGGCCGTTTTACTTAACTTTTTCAAAATGCTTTTAACTTATTGTAACAGTATTTCTGAATCAGATGGCTGTTTTACATTTTAAAACTTCCATGCATAAAAATGAAAATTCTTATCCATATCTCGAAACAAAGCATGAACTGCAACGATTAGATATCGCAGGTGTGTATTCCGAAATAAAATAGTCGAATAATACGTTCTATATTTGTATATCATTCAATCCATATTTTACAATAGCTCCCATCCTTCTGGCCGGTAACTTCTAATTTTCGTACACGAGTAACGTGTTACAGTGCCTGTCGGGTATAAGTAAAATTTACAAATGCATTTGTGCTAGGGATTGTTGTGTAAAAAACTGAGTAATGCATTCCGATTAGAATGTTACAGAACAGCGCTTATAACCGGTATATTTTCGACCGATCGGAGAACAACTTCCGAGGTTGAATATCCGACCGAATATCCGATTTTGAAGCTGTTGCGCCTAATGTTTTGCAGGGTAGCCAGAACACCAGGCGCACTTCACCATACAAGAACTCTGATGACATTTTCTGACTACACAAATGGAGCAAAAATCGAAGGAAATTTATTTTTTCTAATTAAAAAAAAAAGAGTTACCTTGAAATAACCCTATAATTGATTGGACACTTTGGTACATTTACCTTCATAACCAAAAAAAATAAATCAACTAACGGACATCGGTAATAATAAAGGAAATAAGCGTAATGCATAAGGCATGTAAAGAAATGCAAGAATAAAATTAATTAGGCCTACAGTTACTCTTATTCACAAAATAGAAAAGCATATAAGCACATACTTACTATTGTAACGTTCATACGTTAAACTCAAAATGTATAGGTTACCTGTAAAAGAGTAATTTGTTAATATAGCCTATGCTATGGATGTATTATTATTATTTCATTAATAATTTATTTTTAAGGAGACTGTTACACTTTTACTATGTCATATTACACGACCAATAAAACGGTACGAAAGGACGTGTTTCAACCAATCATGGCTATTTTTCCTACAATTTTATCACTTCCCTAGCATTTTTTATTTTTATTACTTTCCTAGCATTTGTTCGCTTTTATCATTTTTGCTGGCATTTATTTCTTCTTCTTCTTCTTCTTCTTCTTCTGCCTTTCCAAGGATTGGGGTTTATCCCGTTCCGCGCCAAAGACATTATTCTTGAAACTGGTCTTTCCATCTCGTTCTCGGCCGTCCTATATCCCGTCTTCCATTCGGTTTATAAAAGAAAGCTTGCTGCGGTAGTCTGTCATGGGACATTCGGTTGACATGCTCTTGCCAGTTCTTTTGGTATTGAATTGCCTCTTGCACTATGCTACTTCTTACACCCAGTGCCGCTCTTATGTCTGCACTTCTCACTCTGTCTCTTAGAGATACTCCTAATAGCCGTCTCATGAATCTCATTTCTGAGCTTTCAATTTTATTTTTGTCTTTTTTCCTCATTATCCAGGTTTCACTACTATAAAGTAACATCGGTTTCGATACTATGTTATGCAATCTGAGTTTGACCTCCTTCCTCATTGAATTTCCTAAGTATCTGTTAATACATCCATTTATTGAATTATATTTTATTACATTGTTGTCAAGATCTTGGTTCAAATTATATATGGATAGGTCGCATCCCAGGTATTTAAAAGTATTCACCTGTTCTATTAACTGATCTTTTATAACGATTTTAGCTCTTCTGTTGTATTTTCCTTCCATAGCCATTACTTTGGTTTTATTGATAGATATTTTCATATTAAAGGTTTCCAAAACTTTATTTAGTTTTGTTACATTCTCTTGCAGATCATTTTCAGATTCCGCGAACAAAACCTGGTCGTCAGCAAATAGCAGGTGTATTTTTATATCTGTTTCTTAAAATACGAAAATCTCAGATCGTTCGCTGTTAACATTGCAGTAATCTTCGGCTCCACATACCGTGTGTTTATACTCGAATAATTAGCCATATAAGCTCCAGTCTGATTGGGACACAGAGTTTTGCATAGAATTACATCGTTTATTGGATGATAAATGACTGCGATTCCGAACGGCCTAGATACAAGATGAGAGAGCTGCGGCTTCTTTCTTGTGCTGTTAAAACCATTTAACTTGCTCGGTGCTGATGGTGTTTGCATGTTCGATTCCTTTTGGCCTACTCTTGCCGCCTGTTGAAATTTTCGCCATTTTTGATACGTTCATAAGCGATATTGTGTGGCATCTTCAAAATGTATATATCTTTCACAGAAAATTATATAGGCCTAAAATTAACTCCGTTCTGAAAAAATTAAATACCCATGTTATTATATAGATCTCTTCGAGCCCTCTACAACGACACCAAACACGAATATGTTACGTCGAACAGCGCGGAGATAAATTGTGTGGAGTGCTTCCGCGCGGCCGAAAAAAAGACATCATCTTCGGGTGTCGTCGCCAGTTTTACCGGTGCTTAATCTCAGGAAGAAAATTCTCTTAAGGGGGTTTGGAATCGCCTATTTCCACAATGTTTTATTTCACCAAGTTCATGACCCATTTTCTCAGAAACCTTCAATTATATAGAAAGATGAAACTTTTACCACATATTAGAGGAAGCCTATTGATGATTTAGACACAAGTACGTTTAGTTATTATAAAAAATTAACAAATTGATTTTTTTATTATGAAACTGAATTTTGGAAAGAAAAAAGCAGAGAATTTATTTTTTTATTTTTAACTATCCAACATGGAAATATTTCCCTGTGTTAAAAGTAGGAAATACTTACGGAGAACATGTGGTAAAAAATTGAGCTCTGTATTTTAGATAGAAGCTGAGATAATGGGTCATATGTTTTAAAAAAGGTAATTTTTGGAAAACTTCATTCGAAGTTGACAATAAATATCAATTTACAGGTGCAACATAAATAAGAAAAGATAAAAAAGAGCTCTCAGTTTTCAAAACAATAACTGTCATATCATTGTAATCCCTGAAGTTTGTGAATACAATAAGACAATAAAATAACATTTCAAAATTTCGTCATTTTTGAGGTTCCGAACATCCTTAATATCAGGCTAACGTAACGGAGTCCTTCAAGCTTGCTCACGTAGCTATATTAGCATAAAATGTACAAATAACTTTAATTGTCTTAATTTCTTCATAACTGAGCGGGTTTGATCGCGTATTTTACATGATACAAATTTTACGTAAATTACACGAATTTACGTCTCGTATAAAACTAATATTTTACACGATTTTGAAATTGAGTAATCAAATATTTTCAAAAATATGAATTAGTAAGTTGCATAATATACTTATGTGCTTGAAGACGCTGTGTTGCTGTGTTTTGAGCCACAAAATTTACATTTTGCACAGTTTTTAGTTGCAGGTTTCTTGGGAATAAAACCAAGATCGACATACTTGCTATACAAAGAAGGTCTCACTGTAGACGACGTCTTCTTCAAATTTTATTTTTAATACAGAGTCTTAATAACTTCAATATCACTGATTATAAATTCTACTGTAGTGGAATATGTCATTCCATCCTTTAAGAATTTCTAGACTACCAGATCACCATATCTCACGAACAATCTAGAAGTGCGTAATAAAAGTCAAAGGTGCCGCCTCTGAGAAAAGTGTTCTCAAAAAGGCAGCATATTTTATGTTTCCTCTTTTAATATTGTCCTCTGTGAACAGGATTTCTTCGGGCAGCAGATAAAGCAAACAGCATTAGGTCTACACACAACCACACCTGTGGAGTAACGGTTAGAGCGTCTAGCCGCGAAACCAGGTGGCCCGGGTTCGATTCCCGGTCGGGGCAAGTTACCGGGTTGAGGTTTTTCCGGGGTTTTCCCTCAACCCAATATGAGCAAATGCTGGGTAACTTTCGGTGTTGGACCCCGGATTCATTTCACCAGCATTATCACCTTCATCTCATTCAGACGCTAAAAAACCTGAGCTGTTGATAAAGCGTCGTAAAATAACCTACTACTCTACACACAAAGACCTATACATCTCCACAATGATATAAGAAATTCGGCAAGAAATATAAAAACAAAATATGTGATGGAACCGTAGGAAACATAATGATAAAATAAAGAAAACCGTCGACAGCTTTTGATGACTAGCAAACTATGGGATCTATATCAGAGCGATGAATAGTTAAGCAACACGCGGAAACACGGTGTGTTGTCGAATAATCGTTTCAAAGGTTAGAAGAAATGAAGCCTCAGTATGAAGAGCTCGCATGAATTCATGAATTATCGCATGCATGATGATAGCTTCGGAACTCTTGTAGCAATTTAACACTTTGTTTGTTTAATGAAGTTCGTCAAATTTTGAATTAATTATTTTATGTTCGACCATGCCGAAATGTAGTAATTATACACCTGGTAGCAGTCATTTAATGTATATCATTAAAGTACGCCTATTCATTAAAGTTCAGGTTTTCGATTATTCTCGGATATGAAATCGAAAGACGAGGGAAACGTCACGGAGGCTTAAAATCCAATACTGTCGCAGAAGGTTATGTTCTGTTACTATAATAATTAGCGTCAATTGTAAATAATATTCAAATAAATTCAATTTGTCATCTCGTTTTTCAATTCTAAATCAATTTCCAGGTTATATCAAAATTAGTTCATGTATTTCTCTAGATTATATCAAGATCAATGACATTATTGTTCCTCGAAAAAAAAAATCAATACTTTCGTGTCTGCGCACATCTCACAATTTACGAGCTATGCACAAGGTCACTTCCGCTCTTCAGTCAGATGCGAATAAAATGAACACTTCTGAATAATTTCAAGTTAGAAATATGGTCGAGCATAAAAAGTCGTATGAAACTTGCCTATAATGGTAATTAAGACGCTCGTATGAAAATTATGAAACGAGCGCAAGCGAGTTTCATAAACATACTCGCGTCTTAATTACTATCATTATAGGCTGGTTGCATAATGCACTATTATTATATTTATTACATAAACTACGCATTTCTACGAGCATTTTACGCGTCAAGTAGACATTAATTTTTTACACCTAACTTTTCAATCCTGGAACTGAGAGACCAAGAAGTTATAGGCATAATCTTTGTTATTGTTTGAGATTATGGTTATGATTGTGAAAGATAAATGATTAGTTTTAGAGATTTCTTCAAGTTTTATTTTCGGAAGGCGCTAGCAATATTAACCTAGTCTGCCAACTGCCCTTCAGATTTTAACGTCGAATTCTCATAATGAAATCAGACTTTCAGTGATTTCTATGCTACGTATACAAGCGCTTTCTTCTTACACCTGACAGATCTCTCCAGCAATCTAAATTAAATTTCACAAGGAAGTCGTACACCACTCTAATGGATGTCAGGGAAACTTCCATTTGGTTTGTGTCGACCCATTACCTCCCTCTATAGTCAGTGGCGTAAGCACTGTGGTGGATTACTCTAATCTTATCGTCAGATTTTATCTCTCCCACTCCCATTCTAGGCATCTCTGGTATTTTCTCTGTGGATACCGTGGTAAACCACGAACCCTAAGTAAAATTATTATGTTTTAGGTTTGTAATATAGGGATTAATCTCTTGATTATCATCCGACGCATACCACGAATAATTCCATAAATTTCTTACTGGCAGTACAGAAATGTTAAAGAAAGTAGACATTAAGATAAGTGGATAATATGCGGAGACTTAGAGGAAGACAGAAAATAGGAAAGACTGGAGAATGCTGGGTTTGCAGTGAAAGAGCTGCCCTTGGGCAGAAAACTGAATGAATAATGTCACACTCTACACAAAACACTTCATTGGTCTCTTCCTTACTTCTCTTTCCAAATGTCCGCAGAAGATGCTTCTTTTCCTATTAAAAGTTTCATTCACCACTGCTATTAAGTCGTAATATAATACTGTTTTATATAGTCTAGTTAGCTTCCAAACGATTTACGTATTTATGTTGTAATTTGAATAAGAAATATCAAGGACAGCTGACAAGCATGGGAGAAAATTAATACACCAACTCATCGAAGGAGCGCAGTTTCACTGGCAAGACACCTCTTCCGTCTTGAGATAATGCAGTCACCATCCTGTACCTGCATACTGTGTAAATCCACCACTGATATGGACCGTCATCAGGGCTCATCATCTCCTAACATGTCCTGGCCTACAATCCCACACAGAAGTGGAGCGCTACTGGGAGCCCAGAAAGAAGATGTCATATGTTGATTAATTATTGTTTGTTTAATTATTATTTTAATGACATGATAATCATTGAACCAGCCATTTGATAAATAAAAATAAATATTGTAATATTTGGAAGGCAGGTCTACATTTGTTACATTGAACTTGAAGCACATGTTTTATAATATTGTCAAAGTTTTATCAATATGGAACACTCTTTGACAAATATTCTCTATAAGATAAGCCTCTCTAAGTTCGCTACCTTAAGCAAATTTATTTTTAAATTTATGATGAAATCATATTTCGAAAATATAAAAAATTGCGTTGCAATATTGATACTAAAGAGCATCTTCAATCATTTTTTTGTAAAGAATAAGGTATTTCCTTCTTGTACAAAAACAAAAGAAACAGGGGAATGCAACTGACAAACTTAGGACGGATGTGTTCCCTAAGTTCGCCACTTGTACGCTTGTTGTAAATTCAAATAATAGGCTACTTTGATTTCATCAGACTGCAGATGTAATATATTTTAATACAGAAAAAATGGTCATAGCAGGAATGAAACAAAGTTTTTTCATTAATAAATTATCACAGGATTAATAATTTTAGTAGTCTTTTACCTATAAAATATCTAAAATATCATTCATTTAAACACTGAAATTAAAATGTAATCAGTTATTTAAACTGCCAATTGTTTAAAACAATCTCAGAGAAGCAGCAATGAATTATCCTAAGTTAGCCATGGAACAAACTGCAATGACGAAGTTAAGAACATTTAATAATAACGTCATAAATTAGGACATCTTTATACTAATAGTACATTATGTAACGAGCATATAATGAAGGTAATTAAGAAGTGAGTATGGATATTTATGAAACGACCTTGACCAATGTCCCGTATGTTGTGAGATGTTGGCAAACGCGAAAGTATTGATTTTTTCCGAGGAACAGATGTTCACATTGACCTTGCTAGGCCATAAGAACCTACATAGATAACATTGAAATTAAATTAGACATTGAAAAACGAGATGACAAATTGAATTTATTTGAATATTATTTACAATTAACGCTAATTATTATAGTAACAGAACATAACCTTCTGCGACAGTATTGGATTTCCAGCCTCCGTGACTTTTCGCTAATTCTCTTTCGATTGCATATCCGAGAATAGTCGATACTTGTGGTTTTATAACGGTAGAAAGCTAACCTGTCATTGGCTGAACAGTTGTAACCTGAGTCGTCATTGGCTGAAAGACCTGACCTTTAATGAGTAGGTGTACTTTAATGACATGCATTAAAGGTCTGCTACCAGGTGTATAATTACTACATTTCGGCATGGTCGAGCATAAATGTAATTATAAAACTACAATCAGAAAGTACACAAAACAGGCTTTTATATTACACCCTGTAAACGCATTACTTATTCCGTTGATGAAACGGGTACATAATGGGCAAGTCTTATATCGGAAACCACATTTAACACAATATGGCGACTACCTCATAGCAAGAGATATTGGTAATGCACCTTGCGTATTCAACAAAGTTCTAACGCGTCATGCATCAAGTTACTGCTTCTACCTTTTGGCCAAATATCGTATTTTAACGAAAATGACGAGTGGCGAACTTTGGAGACCCGGTGAACTTAGAGATACCTATCTTATTTATCAATCTTTGGAAATTTTTTTTACGAAGTAGTAATAGTAGTAGTAGTTTTATTTTTCCTGGCAGAGTTAAGGCCATAAGGCCTTCTCTTCCACTCAACCAATTTCAATAATT
The DNA here is from genome assembly GCA_025594305.2 of Periplaneta americana. Classification (NCBI taxonomy): domain Eukaryota; kingdom Metazoa; phylum Arthropoda; class Insecta; order Blattodea; family Blattidae; genus Periplaneta; species Periplaneta americana. The sequence continues at coordinate 173,509,218 of JAJSOF020000005.1, forward strand.
TGGCCTACATGAAATACAAAATTATGTGACAGAATACAAACCAACACTAAAAAGATAGCTTAGAGATTACATAAAATATAGTAAAAAATAACAAATAGTCAAGCTCAGTTACATAATATAAGGAGAATATAAAATAAAGTAGAGAATTACAAAACGTAGATGTGTGGCTCATCACGACCACTGACAAATTTCTCCTGCGTTCAATGTTCAAAAACGTGGATAAAAAACCCCAAGCGAAAGATACAGACATGGGCTACGAGAAATTCCAGAATTCGACCACCTTCACACACTACGAATGGATACATGATCCTGAGAACATCTGGTACGTACAAATGTGGGACTGGACGCAGAGGGAATTCCAATGCTGTGGAGTGAGGAAAGCAGAAGACTGGAAGAAATTTCGCGAAACTCTGCCCGATTCTTGCTGCGCCAAGCTTCCATGTTTCAGTGAAGGGCATTACGAAGCCTGCTCCGAAAAGTTCAGGAAATCCTCCGAAAAATTTATGAGTTCCTTATTTTACATTATAATCGTTATGGTTGTGCTGCAGGTTGCAGCTTTCATTCTAACTTTGTTCATGTTTCATACTTCATAATTTATTGTAGCCTTGTACTGTAAAATTACACAAGTGCAACAAAATCACAGTAATCACTTATTATATAAGTGAATGAGTGAACGGAAGAAGGGAAAGATGAATTGATGTTTAAATAAAGAGATAAAGCATACATTTAATCAAAATCATTTACATAACATAAGAGAAATATATACAATTTATAAAAAAAATAGGCTGCTCGAGATAAATTTGACGACTAATTCACTTGAGATATAATATACAGTTAATATACTAATAGGATAATACATGTGGGTTACAAGACATAAAATGTTGAATAGCAAAATCGTTCTATATAGCACACAGATACAAACGATTACGTAATATGTCAAGATAATGAGAAAAGGAGAAAAAAAGGATGAAAGAGGAGAAAAAAATAATAACTTGGTCATTTAAGATTATTTGGAAACTTCCACAATAGTCTAGTTCTGTTCAATAAAAGCATTTCTAAGTAGGGTGTACTTACAAGATTTTATACTCCGACTGCTCCTGATTTCCTGTAACAAGAAATTCCAGGTATTTATTTATTTAATTAATTTATTTATTTATGTATTTACTCATTCACTCATTTATTTATTTATTTATTTATTTATTTATTTATTTATTTATTTATTTATTTATTTATTTATTTATTCCGGTGTAGTTAAGGCCATCAGGCCTTCTCTTCCATAACACCAGGAATACAAATACAATAATAGAAATAAACAGAGAAAAAATACACTATATACAAAGTAAAGCTGCACAAGAAATAAAGAGAGAGAGAGAGAGAAACACTATAAACAAAGTAAAGCCATACAAAAATAAACACAGGTTGCAGTCACACAAACTTTAAATGAATGATTACAGTAAGTATCATAATTAATTGTATCCTAACTAATTAACTAACATAAACAAGAAACTTGCAATTTTAATATAGATTAAAAAAGAAAAAGAAAAAAAAAAACACAAATCAATACTTCTAGCAATACCTAAAAATATTAACTAAGACAAAATTTTCCAATTTAATTTTGAATTGTGACAAAGTCCGGCAGTCCCTGACGTCATTAGATAACGAATTCCAGAGGCAAAGTATTTCTACAGTATAGGAAGATGAGTATAAAGACGTTCTATGACGAGGGATAGAAAGAAGTGCTTGATGTCGGTTTCGAAGAGATGTAAGAAATTGATGATGAATTGCAAGAAATATGTGATCATATAGAAGTAGCTTTATGAAGACAGGTGACCTTATTTTTCTTCTACAATTACATTACATAATTTCTCCGCCTTTCCTCCGCTGAACTGACATCCGCCTAATACACGGACATACGAATCTTGGTGACGCCACTGCAACCAGCACGCAGATGTGGAGTTGAGCCACTGTTCCCCTGAACTTTCTTTGAATGTGTTGGACGCCGCGGTGGTCGTGATTTCCAGCAGCGGGAGAGCAACTGAGGGTTGTCAGGTAGAATATAGCGCCGACAGTCGGACAAGTGGCTATTAACGTTGCGCACAGCGGTGCCGGGCTTGCTGCAGACACTTGCGTAAGTGCACCGACCAACCAACAGTTTTATGCCCCAACTACGGATGACAGCTTTGTCGTCTTCAGCAACTCGCGGCCACCGGGATCTACTGAGTAAATTATCTATTTCAATTTTGAAAAGGCAGTTGTTAAAACATGCCATTACAAATTAACAAAGAACTCGGCGAACCTTGCCCCAAACCCAATGAAAAAAATGCAAATTCTGTGGCACTTAATTTCGGTATTTTTACCGAATATCAGGCTAATTTTGACTTATAAAAGGAATATACAGAGTGTTCTGAAAAAAGGTTCGAATATTTAGAGAGGAGGTAGTATGCATCAAAACAAGAAATAAAAGTTTCAGTGCAGTCTCAATCCGGCATCGGTATTTCAATCCGGTGTGGCTTAGTGGATAAAGCGCCACCACGTAAAGCTGGTTCGAGGGTGCCGGAGTGTCGGAGAGAATTTTTTCCGTTCTATCGATTTTTCACCATATGGAAACGCAGAATTACTGCACTGAAACTCCATATGTACTTCGGTACATCATAGTAAAATGATAAAGCATCAGTAATTACTTTGTGATTCAAAGCGGCGCCTAGTTCCGTCGGACCCCGGCCACTTAGTCACTCGTAATGAGTGCACACCTGTACTTTTGGTTGTGACACGGTACACAAAGGCCAACAAAGGGGAACACAGCAGGTAGAACTTAAAAATAAGAGGGATTCAACCCGCCATCGGAACTTGAATGCGGTGCGGCTTAATGGATAAAGCGTCAGCACGTAAAGCTAGAAATCCGGGTTCGAGTCCCGGTGCCGGAGAGAATTTTTTCCGTTTTCTCCGTTGTGATAGCAGTTCCCTTGATTGTCCTCTGTGTTCGTTCCAAAATATGAGTTTAAATTTTGCGCAGAAAAGAACATTTTTATGTAGCCTAAGTTGACTGCTGTAAAAACCTAAAAGAAATGCTTCCAATAGAATTTCTAAAATAAAATATTACCTCTTAGATAATTACTCGGCATTGTCGGCAAAATTATGTATGTATTTATTCACACTGCAATGGGTATATACCCGGTGGCAGTGGCAACTAATTACACTCAATAAAGACAATAATAAACACAATTAATAAAAAATACAATTAATAATAATACTAATAATTAATTATACTACATTATCGGCGAAAATTCTCGGTGTTTTTGTCAGCCGAACAACGATAGGTTCCTACCACATGTCACCTCTTGGTTCCATCTGAGAACTCACTGAGCTTCGCTGGATTAAAATTTAGTACTATAACATTCGTCAATCAACCTCGATACAGAAGCTGCTGAAAATATTGTCCATCTTGTGTGGTACATAACTCACGTCACTTCATTCACAGAACTTGTTTCATTAAACCTATTCACTAAATTTTGTATTCTTTTTCTACACGGAACTGGCGGTCAGGAAATTTACGTCTAACTTTTTCCATTGTTCCGCCACACAAATGTATAACTTGCATTGTATTGATTAAAATAAAACAACTTATGAAATAAAATCCTTATCAAGAAAAGTATAATAAAAATGTTCAAGAAACCTACATGGGGTACAAAGTACCCCGCGCGACTTCTTATGGCGAATAAGTGGATTGGAGGGTTCAAGTACTCGAAGTGGACTGTTATTTTCTTTCTGCAGGAATAGGAAATGTATTCCATTTTTTTAATATGCTTTTTTATATAAAAATGCTCTACTACATTAATAAACTTGAAGATGTTTACAGATGTTTACTGGAACAGCTTACCTGCGCCAATCTTTCAGGTAGGTCCTCTCAAAATCAATACATTTAAGGAAAGGTTGAGAAGATTAGACTGAAAATGTAATTGTAGGTGCATTGTAATTATTTAAGTTGTGTCATGTAATTAATTAAGTTTATGTATAATTAATTAAAATGATATGTAATTAAATTGAAATGTAAATAAATTAAGGTGATATGTAATTAATTAAGATGATATGTAATGAAGTTGATATGTAATTAATTAAGGTGATATGTAATTACTTAAATTCGTAATAGTTGGGTGAAATAGAAGTACTTATAAGCTAGCTTTACTTTTGCTTATTGTAGGCATTATTATAGTATAGTTTTTATTTATAGTCCTAGGATAATTGCATCTATTTATTTATAGTTAGAAGTAAATTTACGTTTATTTTATTTTTTCTTGCTGTAATTATTGCATTATTGTAATGGTATTATTGTATATTATATATCACTGCCACCGGGTGTATACCCAATTGTAGTGTTAATACATACATACATACATACATACATACATACATACATACATACATACATACATACATACATACATACATACATACATACATACATACATACATACATACATACATACATACATACATACATACATACATACATACATACATATTTCCCATTAACGAAATGGAGTGAAATTATTGAAACTGTCCACGATGGTGGCAGTGGTTAGAGTGGTTTCTGTACCTTCTCTTTTTAATGGGTTATTTTACGAAGCTTTTTGAACTGCTATGATTATATGGCGTATGAATGAGATGAAGGTGATAAGTCCAGCGAAATGAATCCAAGGTCCAGCGCCGTAAGTTCCGCAGCATTTGCTCTCAATGAGTTGAGAGAAACCCCCAGAAAAAACCTCAACAGGTAACTTGTCCCAACAAGGATTTCAACCCAGGCCCGCTCGTTTTCCGGCCGTCAGTGCTAACCGTTACTTCACAGCGGTGGACAGTTTCTGTACTGATAATAATAATGAATATTGATGGTAAAGGTGGCGACTACAATGATGATGATGATGGTGGTGATGGTGGTGAACTGCATTATTTCCCTTAAGGATAATGCACGTGGGGATTCCATGTCTTCAAGCACTAGTCAGCTGTCACCGTCAGACAACACAAGGATTGTGCAAGTAACAGTGACGCCCCATTCCAGTTGTATTATGTCTGTTTTGTCGGCGCGAGAGTCTTCAACTTAACATGCACTAACCACACACTAGGCTGCCCAGCAGCGTTTTCAAAAAGACTCAACAGCAGGTTACGGATAAACAGTTGTTTGCTTTAAAGAACCTTCTTCAGTGTCCTCGTTTTTAATCTTCTGCTGAAACCCAAGCACAGCAATCGCATTGCAGTCGAGTTCAATTCCAGGAAAATCAATAGAGATTTATAGGCCTATCATTTTCAGAAGTATTGATTGTCTATATTTTCTATATATTGCGTACTATGTTGAGTGTGATGACATGGAATCATGCTCACCACATGATTAAAGAGTTACACTGTTTGAGATTCTAGTCTATCGGGTTGCATCTCAATCCGCTCCCATTTTACCCACTCGGCTCCTACATGTGATGTTTTATAATATATTCCATGGTTCTCACCTATTATGAACACATATTCCTTCCCATTTTTTGCAGACTTCGGACTCCATACCGGAAGTCGATAGGTACAGTACAGTTAAAAATGTGTTGGTTTTATGGTTTGTACGTTGTAGTCTACGAGTATGAACTGGTCGTTATATTTTAAAAAAATTAGGGTTTTCTATCATACCGTTCGTTATGAAACTCCAACTGGCCTAATCATTCAAGTTTTTCTAAGCAAATCTCTTTTGCTAAGTCGAGTCGAGTAATGTCACCAATTGACCAATAACGTAGTCAACGAACTTCTGTGTTTTTCCTACGTAGTTTGAAGGTCAATGGTTTTTCTCTGGCTGCAGGTTTCTATTTATATTTCTAATTATATTTATTTCAATACAACCACAAATTGAAATATGTTGTACCCTATTAAATTTGCTAAGAAACGCTTCACATCTATTCGTGGTAAGAGTAGACTACAGGGAAACGAACATTCGGTCCACATTTTGGGAGGAAAGCGGCAAACCGGTTCTATATAATTTGCAAAAATATAGTAAAAAAACTTTGTCAGTGATATCACTAATTAATGTGATGGTCAATAAATCTTCAGTAAAAAAGTTCACCACGACTTCCGGTTCTAATTTCCTTGTCACAGGAAATCAGGAGCAGTCGGAGTCTAAAATCCTTTAAGTACACTCTACTTAGAAATGTCTTTAATGAACAGAACTAGACTCTTGCGGAAGTTTCTAAATAGTCTTAAATTACCAAGTTGTTATTTTTTCTCCTCTCTCTTCTTCTTCTTTTTTTCTCTTTTCTTTTTTTATTATCTTCATATATTACTTAATCATTTGTGTTTGTATGCCATTTAGTAGGACTTTGCTAATCAACATTTTATGTCTTGTCACCCATATGTATTCTCCAATTAGTATATTAACTGAATAATATATCTCAAGTAAATTAATCGTCCAATTTGTCTCGGGCATTTTAGATCTTATAAATTGTGTGTTTGTGTGTGTGTGTGTGTGTGTGTGTGTGTGTGTGTGTGTGTGTGTATTCCCCTTATGTTATGTAACTGATATTGATTATGTGTAATTTTCTACTTTATTTTATATATTATGTAACTGATCTTGAAAATTTGTAATTTTATATTATGTAACTGATCTTGTCTATTGTAATTTCCTACTATATTTTATGTAATTTTTAAGGTATTTTCTTTTGTGTTGTTTTGTAATCAAATTTTGTATCTCATGTATATTATTGAAACCTGGTTGAGTGGAAGAGAAGACCTCATGGCCTTAACTCTGCCAGGCAAAATAAACCTACTACTACTACTACTACTATTAAATATGGCAGTCAGAATAAATGTTTTAATACTTTACCTATATCAAGAACCCTTTATCTAAACCCACTGACTGAATCTTCCTCCTCTTTTTTTAGAAGTAGGATATTACTAATGCTCCATTGCAAAATATGCAATGTTACCTTTAAGAAAAAATTAGATAAAAATAATATTTTTTTAGAAGTAAGATTTTCACTAAAAATAAAAAGTAAGTTTATGAGAAAACATTTGTATTTATAATGTGTAATTTATGATATTGTTATTCATATTCAGTAATAATTTCAACTCCCTAGCTAAAAAATTGTGGATTTTTAGAAATTTCAGTAGCGCACAACCTTAATAAAGAGCGGTAAAATCAATGTCTGTAAATAAAATGTTATAAACTAATGATAATAAAAACAATAGGCCTAATAAAACATTTCAATAATTATCAATGACTCTAGTAACAAAAATTTCTGTAAGTATTGTGTGTTTGAATGTATTTATTTGGGCAATGTTTCCTTAGGAAAATTCTGTATGCGTCATACGTAATGTTTACAGCATAAATTTCTTCCTCGACATGAATAATTACTCTATTATTTCTAGCGATAGAAAAGTACACAGAAAACCAGGCCCCGTTTCTCATACTATACAAAAAAGTTTACCAATACGGCTCCCTTACGGACCCGTGTTTGCTTCGCGATAATAAAAAAACAAACAAAGTCTCATTTACATTTTTAACAGCTGAATAGTCAAAAATAACAGTGTTATGGCAACCGCGCGTAAACTTACATTACTAATTAATTAAGGTCATGCTACTCTCAACATCGCCGCTAATGTAAAAACATAGCAATAGCGTGTGATATTAAAAAAAAACGAAACGTTGTTTCATCACAAATACAAATACTAATTGATGAATGTTTTGATTCTCGAGTTTATAATAAATTGCATCATTATGTAACAATTATTGTGAAGTATAGAGATTCTATTACGTCGCAAAAAAAGTCCAATTAAAATTTAGTAATTGACAACATATGTTTGTAACTGAGTGAGTCTGAGGTATGACCTAGGACAAATTCTTGGAGATTTCTTGATATAGACCTACGAGAGCAATATGACTAGTGACCTGCGTTGTTATTATTATTATTATTATTGTTATTATTATTATATTATTATTATTATTATTATTATTATTATTAAAATACTTTCCCTAAACAGGGATTTCCTGAAAGACAAAGTATACCATTTACAAAGACAAAATTTTGAATAGCACATATTAGAAATTTTTTCCTCAGAATGTGAGAATAAACTATCTTAACTATACTTTACAAGTGCGTTCGGAGTCCTACATGGCCCTAATTTGGAACAACAACAGACTTGTTTTTATTTGTTTTCAATATTAACCTTAATCTTTTGCCCGTATTTTCATTTCTTTTTAGTTCCTTTACATCTGTTTCATTTGAATGCACTGCTCGATTCTCTTACTTTTCTTCTCATTTTCTCCTGTCATCTTTTGTTCTTTCCTCTTTCCCTTTCTTTATGACTTTCATACTTCTTTTTATCTTCTTTGAGCAAGTTCTGCATCTTGTCAACTGATGTCGTGTCACATGTGTAGAAAGAGTTGTCTCCAAAAAATCTGTCATGGCTGGGACACAATAATTACGATTAATCTCGAAAACGTCTTTGTATAGCAATGTGAAACACTGTATTCATAATGTTACTGAGGAAAAGTTTACTTAAACCTAACTTCAATTTTCATCTCCAATTTATTTTCTAGGAAAAGTTATTTGTCACAGGCGGGGCATTGAAACAAGCACTATAATATGCACTAATTTGAGGAACATAATATTATTATTTCGGCTCAAACAGTGGACTATCTTCTTTCATTCAGCACAATAAAATGGTTAGCAAATGGTATGAGGAGCTTTATAGACTACAGTAATATTAACTTACAGTACAAAATCCAGTTCAGGACTACAAATTTCCACTACTCTCATTAAACCATAATTTCTTGATAAATTATATCCATATTATTTCTTTCACAGATAACTTCAGTGTTGTCTCTTGCATAAACTTCAAAATTCGATATGATATAAAATGTTTAAAAATTATATATATATATATATATATATATATATATGTGTGTGTGTGTGTGTGTGTGTGTGTGTGTGTTTTTCAATTTGCACAGTAATTTCTTAAGCAATATGGAAATGGGTACTGTATTACATTCAATATTGAAATTTTGTTGAAACAGAAGAAATGAATAAAAAAGTTTTTAAATATAGTAAACAATATTGAACATAACAAATATTAAAACATTAAATATCATTAAAAGAATTCACTTCCGTACGAACAACGCTCATGTTCGGGATTTCAATATTGCATTACACATAGGCAGAAAGATGTAGGAAAAATAAACAAATTCAAGTAGAATTGAAAAATTGTATAGATTAGAAATAATATGTAGGCTATATGATGAATTAAAATACAATTATTAACTTATTTCAGAATCTCTAAATATGTATTATATAAAATTGTACCTGAAGTTAAAAAATATCCATTTAGGCCTACGGGAAACAACAAAAAAATTCATAATAATTGTCTTTATATTAGTTAATTAACTCGATCACCAGACAATGATCGTTTTCATTTCTTAGCACGTTAATTTTGCACTAATTAAGTGAACTGCAATATGCTGCCATCTAGTGAGCAAAATTAAAAGTGAGAAAGTTTATAACTAATAGTCACAAATACATAAAATTAATATTTTGCAATTAATTATCTACCAGTAGACTTTATGTTAACTTTCCTTAATAATTCCTTTAATTTTTAATTTAAGTTTCGCAGTGCTTATATTTTCCAAGTCAGAGTGTTGAAAATTGAAATTATTATATAATTTAAAGACATAGTTGAAGCCATGTTATATCACTTGCTGTTAGGATTTAGGCTTTGTGAAATGGAATAATATGTACCTTCCCATTATTATTAGCATATGCCAATATATATTGACATTTTTCTTGTTCTTATGAAAGTCAGTAATGTAATATTTATTTGCATATCTGCTCCAAGTTGGAATCGTTAAATTCCTAATAAAGAAGTTTAGTAGGGTAATCAATAGATTTTTTGCCATGTTTTTATTATTTTCTCTTGAAGTAAGCCCATATATTATATGTAAGCCCATATATGTGTGTTTATTTTAAATATGTATAGCCTAGTGATTTTAATTTTTGTTTCTTGAATAGGTTAAGTACTTTCACATATTACAACTTACTTACTTACAAATGGCTTTTAAGGAACCCGCAGATTCATTGCCGCCCTCACATAAGCCCGACATCGGTCCCTATCCTGTGCGTTGTGGGTCCCTATCACCACGGCATGGCGCGTCCTCAGGTTGCAGCTACCCTCCAGATATGGAGGGTAGCTGCGAATATATTGAATAAGCAGTCATGGACAGCCGATAAGGGGTGGTTCTCCAGCTTGGAGGTGGGCGAAGGGCTAACAACCCATCACCGTAAAAAAACAGCTTGTTACGAAACCTTACTTTCAGATATACAAATACTAAATATGACCTCTAGCTGTCTTACAGCTTTATTAATGTGTATTGCGAACTGTACTTATAAATTTGTAGTTGCTATAGGCCTAAATCTGTTAAATCGACACAAGAACGTTGAAAATAATGTATGAAAGTAATATATATGGAACTGAAATCTTGTAAGCTTCTAAGTGTGTCAAAATTATGTTATGATACTGAGTCATGATTGTTGAGATAAAATGGACACAAGATTTTGGAGAATGGCATTAAAGTTATCTCTGTTCTACCGTAACTCAAACGTGTAGAAGAACGTCCAGCAAATAAAATAGGAAACATATGTATGATGAAGGATGGATGGAGCATGCACTGCGTCACAGATGTGACAGTGACACAATGTCCAACACATTAATGTGCAGAGGTGCACTCATTACGAGTGACTGAGTGGCCGTGATCCGACGGAATGAGCGCCGTCTTAAATCACTAGAAGATTACTTTTGCATATCATAATTATATTACGATGCACCGAGAGTTGGCCACTACTGTTCTCCAACCAGGAGATAATCCGTGAGAGGAATGTGCTTACTATTGCGTCATCTATTGGAGCGAAGTAGATAGATAATATTAGAGTTATAACGTCAGTTTAAAAATCATGCTCTCTCCTGCATATGTCATTTCCTGTATGGAGAGATTAAAAGACCAGGAGATTAACCGTGATCTAATTTTGTAACTAGGGTAGTATAAAAATGTGTATATCAGTGTTATTGTTTGTGCTGTGAGAGCTAGCCAATAGAGAAACGAGTACCCACGTGTGTGACCTTATGACATCTCATGACATCAACATTCATTCACAGCATCGCCCCGCTCCCTCTCATTCCCTGGAGACTTTCTCGTGGTTGGAGTACGGTAGAGGGAACGTAAGAGGTGGTGGACCTTAAACTGAGAGGATTCAATCCGGCATCGGAATGGGAATCCGGTGTGGCTCAGTGGATAGAGCGTCAGCACGTAGAGCTGACGACCCGGGTTCAAATCCGGTGGCGGAGAGAATTTTTCTCCGCTCCATCCAGTCTTCATCATATGATGACGCAGAATTTATGCATGGAAATATCATATGTACTTCGGTACATCGTAATATAAAATAGGAAACGTTTGTACAGGGACATCATTTTATTTTTACTTGCATTTTTATTGTATCTGCATTTCTGAATGTACTTCACTCTCACCCCTTCATTAATGTCCTTGCTCCCGTCAGACACACAAACTTACGGCCGCTGTTGCATTCGAAGTCTTCAAGCAGTGAAGTAAACACTGCAGTGTATAGTGTGTTTCAGAAATATGATTGCGTTTTCTATAGAAGAAAGAACCTATATTAATAATATCGTACTAAAAAATTATATTCAAGAAACGATAAATTCAATTTCAGAGAATATGCTTCAAAATGTTTTTAATAATATGCGTACTGAATTGAAGCCTGCATTGTAATGAACGGCAACCATTTTCAGCAACTTGTTTAAAAATTCAGATTAGCTTTTTTTGAATTGAGGTGGCTAGAAGCAAAGGAATGCTAGTGACATTTGTAATAACATGAGTTAAGTGCATCCAGTGTAAGAAAAAGTATCTAAAATTTTAGTAGCAAAGGGATATTTTAATCGCATCACACATTAAAATTTAAATAAACAATTTCACCGATTTTACGAAAGCTTAAATATTTAAACCCCATTTTCTCAAAAGTAACTTAAGTGCACTTACAGCCCTTTACTTATGACCCCTTCAATTTAAATGCACTCTCTATATTGTATGTTAACATCAATAATTAATATGCTAAATAAAGTAGACATTACATAACGAACGTAGCCGCCTGAAAAGTTGAGTTTTGAAAAAAATGTTACTACTCTACTGTATTTTGATAAATTCCGTAAAAGTGATGATCAAACTGAAAATCGTAATATCGTATTTCCCTACAACATAAATGGATACACTACTTTTCTCTCCTCCTATACCTAGTAAAATGATTTGTTTACATATTGCACTAGTAACATCAAACTCCTGTAATGGAAGGGGGAAACAGTGTTCCCGAGTATAGCCAGGTTAATGTTAAAAATGTTGGTAAAAATAAAGTGATGTCCCTGTATACAGCTTCTATGGAATATATGTATTTCAATCATTGTTTCCGCACATATATCTTGGTAGTTATAAGCAGACTGGGACTGTTTCTTTTTCAACCCTTTCGCGTTGTTGCGTGGTAGGACAGGCAGTGATGGCAGGCGCGTTTCGCACGGCTGGCAAATTGTTTTACGTGCAATTTCATTAGCGCGCGTGAAGGCTGCATATTTTATAAGACAAATCATAAGTTGTCTCCTCCGAGCAGCCCGCATCATCATCACGCTAGGCTCTGGCGCTAAATAAGCCGGAGGGCATTTCTCTCGACTCAGGTATGTGTTTACTCACTCGGGTAGCCTGTGCAGTCAGCAGTTCGAGGTAACTCGACACGAGGTTGGGGGTGAGAACAAGATCCCGGAGCGACAGACGGACAGACAGGCCGTGATAATAGATCGCATCTATGCTAATGATAACGAGCCGCTATGGCTTGTTCAAAGCATCCTGCGGGGCAAGAATGTCGTGGTGGAGTGAGTTGGGTTTGGGGGGGAGTGTGGGAATAACAAAGGAAATGGAAGAAACCAAGGAAAAGGCAAGTAAATGTAGGGAAGTAGGAAACATAGAACAATAAACGGAAGAAGAGCAAAAGAAGATGAAAGATCGAGTAAAAAGGAAATAGCGTAGCAGGTAGATAAAAGAAAAAAGTAAGAGGAAAAGGAGAATTATGTGCGTTAAAGAAAGAAAAAGACTGAAAGACAAAAAGATAAATCACAGGAAAATAAAAAAGAAGAAACGAAAGAAAAAGTAACAATGAAAGAAATAAACAAAGGAAGAAATAAAGAAAGAAATAGAGATAGAGAGAAAAACAAACAAACGAACAAACAAAAGAAAAAATAAAAACAAGAGAAATGGATTTTCTCAGAAGTTCACACAGAAAAAAGTCCTCTATTCTGGTCGAAATTTCTTGAGAAAATTTCGTCTTCATGAAGATTAGAACCAGGTCTCTAATAAAGTAATCTAGTTTAAACTAATCTAAATTGCTGCTAATACAATACAAAATCATCAATCAATTTTTCTCGTCATGTTTAGACACTATACACAATTTCTTCAAATTAGATTGACTTTTAAGAATATTAATCATAATTATTACAAGAGAATGAAGGCTAATTGAAGGCTTCAGAACCATAGTGGGCCAAGCGCCATTTACTAAAACCGTGGAAAACAAGGGTTAAAACATATAGCAAGTAATATAAAGTATACACATTCAAACTAAATGATATGTCAATCTTCATTAAACTATGGTATTCACTTAACTTTAACCCTTGCTTTCTCCGTTTTTAATAAATGGCGCTTGGCCCATTATTGTTCTGAACCCTTCAATTATGATTTTCCGGACTCCGATCGGGTCAAAAACAATGCAAGAACTGATATTTAACCCTTGCGGTGAATTTCGGTGAAGTCTGGAGGGCCAAATTATTCAAATTCACTCTCCTCACCTCCACGCTGGGGTCCCCTGGAATCTTTGAAGATGTGAAAGACAGAGTGGTGTGCGAAAGGAAGGGAAACTGCAGCATTTATCTTTCAAAAAAAAAAAAAAAAAAAAACTGCAAACATGGCATGATGAGTCTTTCCACGGTAATGGAGAATGCTGAGTTTGTAGTGAAAAGCCTGCTTTTTGGCAGAGAACTATGAATGAATGAAAGAAATTCATTATACAACGTATGGTCTCAGGATTATTAAAATTATTTCAATGTATAGGCTGTTTCCAAATTTTAGGTACAAACTATGGGGATATACAGAGTGGATGGTAACTTCTGCACCAAACTTTAAGAGGTGGTTCTATAGGGACATCATTTTATTTTTACTAACATTTTTAATATTAACCTGTCTATACCTTTAGAGAACCGGAAACACCGCTTGCTCCCCCCTCCAAGACTGGAGTTCGATGATACTGGCGTAAAACACAAATCACTCTACTAGGTATAGGATGGAAGAAAAGTAGTTCATCCATTTACGTAAACTAGGAAATATCGCGATTTTGAGTTTGATCATTTTCATTAGGTTTTTCTTTAATCAGAGTACAGTACTGTATTAAGAATAAGTGCTTCTACTCACGACGTGAGTTATCCATGCGAACGTATTCATTATGCAGTGTATATTATACTGTATACAGCACATTAGCGTACAATATAGAGAAAGAAGTTAAATTGAAAAATAATCATAATATGAATATTTAAACACAATTTTGAAAATGGTGGCCGTTCATTTCGATACAGGCTTCAGTTCTTTTGTGCATATTATCGCACTATAGACTATTGCATCTAATTCCAATTGCCAGTTTCGTCCTTCGTACTAGTAACTCATGTTGAAATAATTCTGTATCTACTCTACGTACTGTGAATTCAATCTTGACTTCTGCCCGACCCGAAAATATAAAATTACTCAGACATGCTATCTACTGTCCGTCCAAGTGGTTATGCCGCAGGATTGTAGAAAGGGAGGAAATCACGTGACAGTTAATTACTTAACGAGGCCCTTTTATTTAAGTTAAATTAAACAGCTGTATAATAGCCTTATTACGTAAACGACCAATTCCTAAGAGAAATTAATGTTTTCAGAAAAGAGCTAAGACAGCCCAGCTTTTACAGAGGGGCGAGCAGAAGCAGGTAGGGGAAATCGGGATGCGACGTAGGCAAACGGACAGTACCTGTGCGAAAATATGATTCAATATTGAAAGCTCTTTCGTCACTGGAAAACGCGAACATATTTCTGAAACGTACTATACTCAGTAACTCAGTACTGCTTACTATCTGCGGTCTTGGTTCTGTGTGGAGTTGGAACTTCCTTAGTAGAAGGGGTGGGAGTGAAGTACATTCAAAAACTCAGGTACAATAAAAATTGAAGTAAAAATAAAATGATGTCCCTGTACATGTCAAATATAACAACATTTTTATTACACTTTTACTTCGATAAAGCACCGTTAAGCAAGAACAAAACTTGTCTTTGCCCAATGTTTGCAGCGCTGTACTGAGGTAACGGCCCGAGAGAAATGCCTCATTGCTATACAAGCAGATAGGTAAAAATAATATGAACAGTTTATGTCTTGAATATTTTTTTGCAAATTAAACAGTTTAGCCATGAATTTAAATTGAATAACAGCGAAAATAGATCAAACACGTCGTGCAACGTAGCGCACTTCGCGTATTACCGACTGAGTACAGCAGAGGGGGAGGGGAAGGTAAGGAGTGCAGACAGCGCTTGTTTAGAGTTATTGCAACAGTCGTGATGTTGCGAAATGCACCATAGAAACATAACGATTTCCTCTAAAATGTCAATGTTAAAGAAAAAAACTTATTTAGATTTTACAAGTCTCTCTTCATGATCTAAATTACCAGTTTCATTTTGGTGCAGAAGTTACCATCCACCCTGCATATCGTATACATTCGAATATTCGTGGAGTGACTCTAATGCGTTGAAAATCATTGATAATGCGTTCCCTGAATTCCTTAACAATATCATCAGGTCTCGAATACACAAAACATTTCAAATATCCCCAAACAAAAAATCCAGACTGTTAAAGCCTGGGGACCTGGGAGGCCATGGTGTTGGTAAGCCGCAGCCGATACATGTATTACAAAAATTTCTGCGTAAGAACTCCCGTTAAAGTTCCGTCATGCGTATACCACAGCAACTGTCTTTCCAAAAGAGACACATCATCAAAAATGTCGCGTAGCTCATGTTGCAAAACATGGAGTTATGCACGACCATTTAGTCAAGTAAGAAATGAGGTTACAAATGTGCCAGGTGTATTTAGTTGGTGATCATAGTGATGACATCGTATCTCGGGAACAATTAGTTTCTGAACCTATGTTTATATTAATATAAATATAAATATAAATATAAATTTAGCTTCCCTTAGGAAAAGGTTGCCAGAGTTGACATTTGTGTAATGGTATTGAGAGATTCATTATTCATTCTACACAATCGTTTGTATAATACTATGTAATTCTTTTTTCACTTCATCTCATTACTCTTCAATGTATTTTCATCTCATGTTTCTCCGAACTCAAACTGTACTTTATTTTTAAATTTATCATTGTTCCGTATTCTCTCCGCAATCATATTGTAGTTTTCATTTAACCTCTGCTTTGTATTTTGGATCCTAGTGGTCAGCCGTAGATTTCGGCCAGATGTCCCAAATTGTGGAATTTGTTGTTGTTGCATATAATTTGGAAACACACATAAAAGGTAAAATTATATACATTTGAAACGGTTAGGGAATCGAATATACAAAATGACAGAAAAATTTACATCTAAGTAGCGTTTGTTCTCATTTACAGTTAAGAAAGGGGGGAAAAATGTCATCAGATAGGTTAGAATGATTTGAATGCCATATACCGCGAGAAAAATAATACTTTTTACCTTGCTTCATCATCCCTCAACTTTGTAGTTATAATTGTGGAACACCCTGTTTATTTCACGATTGTCGAGGCAATTAACAATGGCTGAAGGTACAGTAACCTCTAAAACAGAAGATTGACCCAATAGAAAAATGAAGACAGAGAGAGACTGAACTAGGAGAAAGATGAAAACACGTCTCAGTACAGCACAATGGGTATCATTGAATGATTGGCTATATAGACGCATATTCAATTCAGAAATAAAATTCAATAGACTGAAAATTCTCAGAAAAAAATAGTAATAATTAAGTTGTAGTTAAAGTGGCAATCCTAAATCACCTGCATGACGAAGCGGCCCTAAGCCTAGTTGGTTTGCTTATAAAAAGTTTGATAAATGAACGAACGGGTTGCTATCAGCATCTCCCACTTCATTATAGTCAGTAAAAAAAAAAAAATCGCCTGTGATCGTATCGGGAACCCGACTCAAAGAGTCTACTCTGTGAAGCATGGAGGCATTGTATGGAGGGGGCAACTCGGCATTGGTTCAGCAATAAAAAAATGCATGCAATTCCCGCTCTGTAAGATAGAACTGATATTATTTCGAATTCTTTTAAGATGCTTTACTTAACAAGTAATAGCCTATTTACTGCAACACAGGGTGCAAAAAGTTCTACATGAAAAAAATATATTTGCTGTCATGCTTACGCTATAAGTTTAATTTTATTTATTGTTAGTTTTATCACTATTAACATGCTAACCAATAGGAAAGAATTGTACTTTCGGCGTAGCAAGTGATGAAAGTCTGCACTCGGCTATAGGCTCGTTTCCCGTATGAGTTTATTAATTGGTTGGAATTTTCCCAAGCTTTCCCGGTCTGTAAGAATAATGCCAGATAACCTAACGGCAAACCCTCGATCTTATGTATTCGAAATATCACCATAGCTAGATAACCTCAAATGTGATCCAACGTCGATAAATGCTTGATTAAAAGGAAGAAATAAGTCAAGTAAAAATTTTTAAAAGACAAAAAAACTGTAATTGGAACAGATAATTATGACTATGATAATAATAATAATAATAATAATAATAATAATAATAATAATAATAATAATAATAATAATAATAATAACCGGTGGAGTGTAAGAGAAGGCCCTATGGCCGTAACTGTGCCAGTATAAATAAATAAATAATTATTATCGGTATTAAATTAAATTAATAATAATAATCATCATCATTTTCACCAAATCATCATCATCATATTATTATTATTGTTATTATTATTATTATTATTATTAATAATAATTATTATTATTATTATTATTATTATTATTATTATTTACTTGCTTACTTACTTATGGCTTTTAAGGAACCCGGAGATTCATTGCCGCCCTCACATAAGCCCGCCATCGGTCCCTATCCTGAGCAAGATTATTCCAGTCCCTACTATCATATCCCATCTCCCTCAAATCCATTTTAATATTATCCTCCCATCTACGTTTCGGTTCCCCAAAGGTCTTATTCCCTTCGGCCTGCCAACTAACACTCTATATGCATTTCTGGATTCGCCCATATGTGCTACATGCCCTGCCCATCTCAAACGTCTGGATTTAATGTTCCTAATTATATGTCAGGTGAAGAATACAATGCGTTCAGTTCTGCGTTGTGTAACTTTCTCCATTCTCCTGTAACTTCATCCTTCTTAGCCCCAAATATTTTTCTAAGCACTTTATTCTCAAACACCCTTAATCTCTGTTCCTCTCTCAAAGTGGGAGTCCAAGTTTCACAACCATACAGAACAACCGGTAATATAACTGTTTTATAAAGTCTAACTTTCAGATTTTTTTAACAGAAGACTAGATGACAAAAGCTTCTCAACCGAATAATAACACGAATTTCCCATATTCATTCTGCGTTTAATTTCCTCCTGAGTGTCATTTATATTTTTTACTGTTGCTCCCAGGTATTTGAATTTTTCCACCTCTTCGAAGGATAAATCTTCAATTTTTATAGTTCCATATCGTACAATAATCTAATCACGAGACATTATTATTATTAGTATTATCATTGTTATTATTATTATTATTATTATTATTATTATTCTTTTTTTACATAATAGGCACAGAGGCCTGTTCCGGCTCAAAAAATCTCTCCATCTGATTCTAGGATGACCGACATTTCTATGACCTTCTGGTTTATAATACAGAATATTTTACTTAGATATTCTAGTAGGATCCATTCCCAATTAGTGATTATAGCAGCTATTTTTATTTGAAACATTTTTTTTATTTAGGTTAAATATATTTAAACTATACAGAGCTGCACGCATTGTATTCTTCATCTAACTGGGAATATTAAATCCAGACGTTTGACATGAGCAGGGCAGCATATAACGCGTACTTATGGGTAAATTCAGAAATGTAGATAGAGTGTTAGCTGGAAGATCCGAGGCGTAGATGGGAGGACAATATTAATATAGATTAGAGAGAGGTGAGATATGATGGTAGGGACTGGATTAATCTTGCTCAGGATAGAGACCGATGGCGGACGGCAATGAAGCTCCGGGTTCATTGAAAGTAATTTGTAAGTAAGTAAGAATGATTTTGGATTATTTCGTTCTCACCTCTTCATATGACATATCATACCCAAGATAATTAAAAAAAAACTTATTCTACTGGTTAATTATTTATAATTATTTCTGATGTGATCGTTGCTTACCTTCAAAGGCCATTACTGCAGTTTTATTGCTTGATATGAATAAATTATTTTCGGAATATGTATGGTAAGACTTTCCTGTGTTAAATTTCAACGTACCTCGTTTACATGTTTCGACCTATTTATGGGTCATCTTCAGAACTGGTCGTTGTTGGTCTTGGCGCCAATTGTTCTGTTTCCTGTGAGGGTGTGACCTATGAATAGGTCGAAACATGTAAACGAGGTACGTTGAAATTTAACACAGGAAAGTCTTGCCATACATATTCCGAAGTGATACAGTGTTAAAAGTTGTGTAATCAAGATGTATAACAAATTATTATTGTTAGTAATAATTATAATAATAATATCAGTAATAATAATAGCAATAATAATAATAATAATAATAATAATAATAATAATAATAATAATAATAATAATAATAATAAATTTATTCCAACTCAACAATGTAATTTTATTATCTCAACAATAATTATCACTCTTTACAATTTAATTTCACTCCCGTTAACAATGGGATTTGCTCTCCGCACAGCAACACAGCGTTTGTTATTGCACTCCACAAACGACAATGACAATTTACTTGGACTGTTAACAACAATGAACTGTTAATCTTAACTAATATTCACAAAGTACTATTTACAACACAGAACTGTCAGTTCTCAGTTCACATCTCGTTTGTCTTGGCTAGTTCTTCTAGCTCAGTCACTCACGTTCACAGAATCTCGAACCCCAGACCTTCAGAGACGATCCGCTGAACTTCGAACTCAGGTCCCCCAACTGCGGCCCGCTGCACTCGAACTCCGGGCTTCAGGCTCCACAGTTACGGACACAACTCAAGTCGCGCTCTGGTCTCGAAGCTGGCTTCACTGCTACACTGACTTTAACAACACTGATTGACTGACTGACTCTAGTTCACTCGCGTTTCTTCTTTTATAACTAAACCATAGTTACGAGAAATTTCTACGGGTGTCCTCTCGAATTATCTGGATATCTCCACTGGGACGGACTTCTGGACGATTCGGGAGGGTCCGTTCCCCCTTCGCTCCGCACGTAGCAGTTTGCTTCCTTCCTCACTCGGCAGTAGCAGATGCGCGCGCAACCTCCCCTCGCCGCGTTGCCGTAATACACCCCCTCTGCCCTCTCAGCATGCAGATGCTCCCCGTACCAGCGTTTCGTCTGCCGCGCGCCCTGTCGGACACGGGTTTGAACCCCGGTGCAGCTGTCACAATATCTTCACATATAAGCCTTCATAAGGTCAATAAACACGAGTAGCCTGTATTCAGTAAATAGTAAGCTATAGAAGGGCTACCTTCAAGGGTTAAGGATGCTAATTAACTTGTTAGAGTAAAGTATGTGATTGAAAAGTTGGTAATGTATTGTCAAGTCCTATAAAGAAGTCAAAGTTATAACAGTCCATATCAAGACAGTTTTATTACATGATTTCATAGTTTATAGCTCTTTATGGCATGACTGAGAGGAGAAGAAATCCTGAACGACCTTTCTGAGTACGAGCACACGCTGAATGCATGAAGCTTGCGGCGATTATACAATAGACTTCCTTTTTAACATATAATTTGTTATGATTATAATTTCTAATCCTTTTACAACTGTTGAACTGCTAGTTAGGAGCACGCCGACTTCATTTAGCAGTACTAAGGAGAACAACAACCTGCTGCTGTGAAAGCAGGGCAGAGGAGTTTAAGGAACGTGTCCATAAAGCACAAGATAAAGTCATCATTATTATAATCGCTATCAGCATCTTATCAAATATGCAAGTATTATCTAGATCTGAATTCATACGTTTTCCTTACCTACATTTAATTTTCTATTTTTTTATACATCTTGATTACACAACTTTTAACACTGTATCACTTCGGAATATGTATGGTAAGACTTTCCTGTGTTAAATTTCAACGTATCTCGTTTACATGTTTCGACCTATTTATGGGTCATCTTCAGAACTGGTCGTTGTTGGTCTTGGCTCTACTTGTTCTGTTTCCTGTGAGGGTGTTTTCCTGTGGTATAGTGTAGAGTCGAAGAGTGTGTGTGTTTTGAAGTTGAGTTGTGTGTTGAGAATTTCGTTGGTTTTTTTTTGTCTGACTTTTCTTTCTTTGTATCTTTTTTCTTTGTGTCATATCTTCTTTTTGTTCAATTTATTCTTCATTTTTCCTACTTATCATAATATTTTTTCATATATATTTTTCTTTTACTCCGATTCACTTACAGTAGAACCTATATTATCCGTGGTAATGAAGGGAGTGGACTGAACGGTTAATCGAAAAAGTCGGATAATCCGTACCATAAAATATTTTCATAAACTAAGCATATAATACTTGGTTTCATAATTTGAAATTCCTGCCATACTGAAACTATTGGTGTCTTCATACTGCACACTATACAATGTTATGCTGTTTATAACTAATGAAAACAGTGAAGTGCAATAATACGTAACACTTTATTTTATTCTATTAAATTGCGCATATTTCTAATGCATTCTGATGCGCTATGAGCCACAGTTTTTCCTTTCCCAAACAGCTCAACACTTTTTCTTTGGACATTTTACTCAAATGGCCAGATGATGCATAGGTTTGCAGTTGTGTGAAAGTTCTTGGGGTCATTTCTTTCAAAGCTGTTAGTGACTATTTTACAAGTTGTGAAAAACCTCCTCCCAAAAGTGTTTCTACTGCCGGTAACGGTAGCATTCCTACTACACAGGCCTACTGTGTAACGGTAAAGGCTGGTAATACCCTCCCGTAGAAAAAATGCGTGTTAACATACTGTACAGTACTTAGTATTTTTCTGCAGCAAAAAAATAAATAGCGACAGAGAAACAATCGGATAATCCACCAATCGGTTAATAGGGTGACGGATAATCGAGGTTCTACTGTATTTTTATACCTAGTTCTTATTCGTTTCCTCATTACTTGTTTGTTTCTCTTCTATTATTCCTTACGTTTTTTCTTCTTTCTTCCTCCTGATCAAAACGAAGATTGTGATTACGGTATATGAAAAAACTAAAAAAATTATAATTTTCACAATCCTATCCTCGATAAACAACCAAGTATTGACACAGCGTCATTAAATAACCAATTAAAAATATCAAATTTTATCAATGACTTCCACAGCCTATTGATAGTCATAAAATCATAGACTTTTTCTAAGTCTATAAATACCATATGTAGGCCTATTTCTTAGCCTTTTGATAACATATTCTCAGTAATGTGGCTGCCATCATGGAGAATTGCTCCGAATCAACAGACATAATACGGTTCGTTCTCTCATCGCAACTTCAATCCGTCAGAATGCTTCCTATGAGGTTTATGAGGAGGTTGGTTGCGTCTCTTCTGATGGGGCTCTACTAGACGTGCTGATATCATCATAATTGATCGGCAGAAAGATAAGGGTGTCATTCTCGATCCCACAATCCATTTCGAGATGCACGAGCAACAGCCACAAGAGGTGTGTCGTGAAAAACAAGTCATCTATGAGCCTTGTTGTCAGCATC
Source organism: Periplaneta americana (assembly GCA_025594305.2). Classification (NCBI taxonomy): domain Eukaryota; kingdom Metazoa; phylum Arthropoda; class Insecta; order Blattodea; family Blattidae; genus Periplaneta; species Periplaneta americana. The sequence continues at coordinate 173,532,244 of JAJSOF020000005.1, forward strand.
TTGGAGCACAATACCACATCACACATTGGACAGTTTTTGGGCTCATGTTCGGTGCCCGTGACACGATCCCACGACAAACTTTAAATCAACTTAAACAATTTAAAAATTTCTGATGCAACGATTAATGCCATAGGATCTCATGTATTAAAATCATCCTTAGCTATAATTAGTAATCATTTGTACCCAACAAACTTTTATTGTATATGATTTCCTATGTTTTCGTATCATTTATCTTAATGTTTTCTTTTTCCTTTCAAATTGTCACACAATTGTTTTTAATGATTATTCTTTATGAATTGATTAGTAGGCCGATCTATTCGAACGCTTATTTAGGGCGGCTTTTTTTTTGTAAAAAATTAACGATTAACAAACATATTGTTTAAACATGATTTGTTTGCTGTAAAACCTCTTTGTCCTAAATACTGGAGATAATTTCTCGTCTTCTTGAATCAGAGAATTGATTTCCATTGGAATTAGGGAACTTATGTTTGATGGTATAAAAACCGTAATTTTTCTCTCTCAGATGCTGTTAATTATCTTGAACTGAAGTTGGTCGTAAGAAAAAATTATTCAGAAATATGTATTGCCATAATAGATCATTTAATTTGTAGAATATAGCTTATATCCTCTCAAATAGTTACAGCGTTCAATATTTGTCAAAATATGAAAATAATAAACATTCTTTCTATTACTACGATCAAGAGTACTAACCAATTAATTTTTCGTTGCTTTATTTAAAATATGCACGTTGTTCTTTTTTAAATCCATTTCACAATCGCCTGAAGAAACGAAATGAAATTATTTTCTACACATGCGTGAGATTATTTGAATAATTCTTCAAGCAGGAAAAGAAAAGAAAGTTGAAATTATAGTTATGTGAGATAATTGCTATGTCAACTTAAATATTTGAAGACAACGGTGACGTCCTACAAAAGTAATTCTGTAATAGAATTTTTGTTTGATGGTAGCAGCTGGATATAGCTTGAGGGAAAATATTATGTGAAACAAAAACAGAAAGAAGAATAATCTATTTAATTACCAAAGATAAGTTATAAATTATTTGAACGCAACCTGTTTCTTTTCAAAGCTAAGTAAAGATTAATCCATTTGATTTGTAAGTCAGTAGAAAAAAATATAAAAATTACAAAGCAGAAAAAGTAGTTGTTATAATTCAACAATTGTTCGTAGAAACATGAACTACTAAATGACCAGTTGTCATTGAATGCGCAGGTAGTACCAAGCTTTTGTGAGGGAGCGACCTTAATGTGCCGCTGTTGCCTGGAGCGACCTCACCCGGGGTTGCGTGATGTGCCAGTCGCTGGTTCATCACTTCACCCGGCCAGCGATAGATAATACCGCCACGAGGAGAGCCGCCACAAAACACACAGTCAGACAGAAGGATGGACGGACAGGGACTGCTGGAATGCAAGGGGCCTTGGTCCGAACATCTAGCCTCTCGTAAATTTCCACTTCCTGTCCAGTTTCCAAAAAAACTGATTGACTTGTATCAAAGTCGGGCTTTCATTCAAGTTCATTTCCAATTCAACGATTTCTTCTTCGTTAAGAATGACTGAAGGCCTAAATAAGAGAAAAACTTCAAATGAATGGCGACACTTTCAAGGTAAACCAATTCACAGGCGAACTTATCAAGGTTACTCACGTGGCAAAAAATAATGCTATCCTCAAGTAGATTAAATGATTATGGCATGGTGGGTGAGTCAAAAAGGACTAAAGGGACTTAGCTCCACAAGCTATTTTGACATAAGAGTTTAGAATTTTCCCATCCTTTATATTTCAGATAAGATTAATTAAATTTAGGCTATATCTAAGTACCATTATCCTGAAATAATAAATGATATCCAAAATGCAAGTATGATTATGTTACAGATTTTATAGTTTTATCCTGACATAGGGACTAATTCACTCTAGCCATCACCGCGATTATTGCTAACTGCTTCGAAGATCAACCCATTGACTGACTCGATAACTGAATGAATAACATACAGTAGATGAGTAGCTAGCTGAATATTTGATTGACTGACTTGATGACTGAATGAATAACTAGATGAGTAGCACGCTGATGGATTGACTGACTTGGTATGTGAATGATGTTTAGATCGCTGACTTATTGATTGACTCGATAAATGAGTGGATAACTACATGGTTAGCTAGCTAATTGACTCAATAACTAAATTAATAATTAGATGGATAACTCGTTGGCTAATTGGTTGACTGACTCAATAACTGAACGAATAACTATATTGGTAGCTTGCTGACTGATTGACTGACTCTATAACTGAATGAATAACTAGATGGGTAGCTCGCCGACTGATTGACTGACTCTATAACTGAATGAATAACTAGAGGGGTAGCTCGCTGACTGATTGACTGACTCTATAACTGAATGAATAACTAGAGGGGTAGCTCGCTGACTGATTGACTGACTCTATAACTGAATGAATAACTAGATGGGTAGCTCGCTGACTGATTGACTGATTCTATAACTGAATGAATAACTAGAAGGGTAGCTCGCTGACTGATTGACTGACTCTATAACTGAATGAATAACTAGATGGGTAGCTCGCTGACTGATTGACTGACTCTATAATTGAATGAATAACTGACTCTGACTGATTGACTAACTCGATAACTGGATGAATAACTAGATGGGTAGCTCGCTGACTGATTGACTGACTCTATAACTGAGTGAATAACTATATGGGTAGCTCGCTGACTGATTGACTGACTCTATAACTGAATGAATAACTAGATGAGTAGCTCGCTGACTGATTGACTGATTCTATAACTGAGTGAATAACTATATGGGTAGCTCGCTGACTGATTGACTGACTCTATAACTGAGTGAATAACTAGATGGGTAGCTCGCTGACTGATTGACTGACTCTATAACTGAATGAATAACTAGATGGGTAGCTCGCTGACTGATTGACTGACTCTATAACTGAATGAATAACTAGAAGGGTAGCTCGCTGACTGATTGACTGACTCTATAACTGAATGAATAACTAGAGGGGTAGCTCGCTGACTGATTGACTGACTCTATAATTGAATGAATAACTAGAGGGGTAGCTCGCTGACTGATTGACTGACTCTATAACTGAGTGAATAACTATATGGGTAGCTCGCTGACTGATTGACTGACTCTATAACTGAATGAATAACTAGATGAGTAGCTCGCTGACTGATTGACTGATTCTATAACTGAGTGAATAACTATATGGGTAGCTCGCTGACTGATTGACTGACTCTATAACTGAGTGAATAACTAGATGGGTAGCTCGCTGACTGATTGACTGACTCTATAACTGAATGAATAACTAGATGGGTAGCTCGCTGACTGATTGACTGACTCTATAACTGAATGAATAACTAGAAGGGTAGCTCGCTGACTGATTGACTGACTATAACTGAATGAATGACTAGGGGTAGCTCGCTGACTGATTGACTGACTCTACAATTGAATGAATAACTAGAGGGGTAGCTCGCTGACTGATTGAGTAACTCGATAACTGAATGAATAACTAGATGGGTAGCTCGCTGACTGATTGACTGACTCTATAACTGAGTGAATAACTATATGGGTAGCTCGCTGACTGATTGACTGACTCTATAACTGAGTGAATAACTATAAGCTCGCTGACTGATTGACTGACTCTATAACTGAATGAATAACTAGATGGGTAGCTCGCTGACTGATTGACTGACTCTATAACTGAGTGAATAACTATATGGGTAGCTCGCTGACTGATTGACTGACTCTATAACTGAGTGAATAACTAGATGGGTAGCTCGCTGACTGATTGACTGACTCTATAACTGAATGAATAACTAGATGGGTAGCTCGCTGACTGATTGACTGACTCTATAACTGAATGAATAACTAGAAGGGTAGCTCGCTGACTGATTGACTGACTCTATAACTGAATGAATGACTAGGGGTAGCTCGCTGACTGATTGACTGACTCTATAACTGAGTGAATAACTAGATGGGTAGCTCGCTGACTGATTGACTGACTCTATAACTGAGTGAATAACTAGATGGGTAGCTCGCTGACTGATTGACTGACTCTATAATTGAATGAATAACTAGAGGGGTAGCTCGCTGACTGATTAACTAACTCGATAACTGAATGAATAACTAGATGGGTAGCTTGCTGACTGATTGACTGACTCTATAACTGAATGAATAACTAGATGGGTAGCTCGCTGACCGATTGACTGACTCTATAATTGAATAAATAACTATATGGCTAATTCGCTGATTGGTTGACTGACTCAGTAACAGAATAAATAACTAAATGGTACGGTAGCTCGCTGACTGACTTGATAACTGGATTAATAACTACATGGGAAGCACGCTGACTGACTCGATAACTGAATGACTGTGAGTAGATAGTTATCTCTTTGACTGATTCACTGACTCGATAACTGAATGAATAATTGGCTGGCTGCATAGCACGCTAAGTGACTGACTGAGTATTTGATATTTGATATTTATTATATAATAGATCACAGACAAAGTACATACAAATAAATCAATTTAACCCTTACATTACACACTTTACAACAATTTTACACAAAGATATAGTATTATTTAAATACAATTTCTACAATTTACATATTTACATGTTTTTGTTTTATCTTGCACTTGCTTTTAGTTTTGTGCAAGACTCAACTCATTCTAGAATAGAAATAAAATAAGTTTTAAAAACCTATTTGTTTGATAATTATTTATTTATTTATTTATCTGACTGACTGACTGACTAACCGAATCAACGAAATATTTATTTGATAAACCAGTCGATTAAACGATCGATTAGCGAACCGACTATAAGAGTTTTTATTTGGTGAAAAATGTGTTTTCTGGTATCAGACTATATTACATTCTCTTGCTTTTTAGGGAATAGAAGAAATCATATTGACCTCATTTGTTAGTGAAATATTGTACGTACTGTACACGTGTTCATTAGCGATGTGAAAAGAGTGTACCGTTAAACTGTAACGTGATAAGCAATTGTACCCGCGGCCCTCGTCTGACATAATGGAGGTCGGGCGTGTGAAATGACAGGCCAGATCAAATACTTGCCTTCGGTCACAAACAAACAAAATTCGGTAACGACTGTGTAATTCTAATTGCCATCGGTCGTTTCATAACAACGTGCTGATTAAATGAATCACAATGACGTCACTGAATGTATCGCAAATACAGGATACATCGTTATTATTAAAATGTTATCATGCTTTATCAATGAATAACATTAAGAGTAATCAGGATCCGTCTGTGCTTATCTGTTTAACAAATATTGGTTGTTATAATACTTGTCACATTAGTTTATTCAGTTTTAACGTTTTCGGCTTGAATAAGCCATCTTCAGAAAAGTTATTATATATGCCTAATTACATGAATGAAATTGGTACATGTGTATATAATACAACATAGATGAATCAGTTGAAATTATAAGTCTCTATGGTGATAAATATTGAACATTAATTGATTAAAATATTAAAACAAGGGTTATATGAGCCATGGTCAAAGGTTATTGAAATACAAAAATATTAAAACATGTGCAATAATGTTACAATTACTATAGGGTAAACTAGGGTCTGTTGGACAGTCCGGCATGTTGGACACTCTGTACTTTAACGTGTTACCTCGCCACTTGTGGGCACCACATTCTGCTAGAAGTCAATGACGGAAGTAGCCCCACTCGTGGGTACTTCCGTCATTGACTTCTAGCAGACTGTGGTGCCCACAAGTGGCGAGATAACACGTTAAAGTACAGAGTGTCCAACATGCCCGACTGTCCAACAGACCCTAGTTTACCCTATGTTGGACCCTCTGTGGTAGTGTCCAATACTGATTAGAATGAACTATATAATTTCATTTAATAAACTCTGTTTCTACCAAACCATATCAGAATTTCAATCATATTCAGTACAACTGTCTCGTGCGTTCGCGTACGTATTTCGCATCGCGATATTTGTAACCAGATTTATGTAACTTACATTAAGTTTTTTATAGCTTTAATAGTATTAAGATCCACATATGTACTTTACTTTGTTCTTGTATGTAACCTCCTCATTATGTTTGTTATAGGTATCACATTTTGATTCATATTTTCTTTCCGCTTTACAGTTGAATCACCTTCATTCTAGTCAGCATTGGACACTACCACAGATGGTCCAACATATAGTAATTGTAACAATATTGCACATGTTTTAATATATATTTGTATTTTAATAACCTTTGACCATGGTTCATATAACCCTTGTTTTAATATTTTAATCAATTTATGTTCAATATTTATCACCATAGAGACACAATTTCAACTGATTCATCTATTTTGTACTATATACACATGTACCAATTTCATTCATGTAATTAGGCATATAACTTTTCTGAAGATGGCTTATTCAAGCCAAAACGTTAAAAACTGAATAAACTAATGTGACAAGTATTATAACAACCAATATTTGTTAAACAGATAAGCACAGACGGATCCTGATTACTCCTAATGTTATTGTATTAGCTTATCGGCCCTCACTATGCCTTTTAAATTTATCAATGAAGCTTGCAAAGCACTGAACAAGAACTTATAACATTATGAGAGTAGCATAATGAATATGTGATATGATAAAAAGGAATAATTTCAAATTAGCTCTGTAAGGTTTGATAAAGAACGAGTATCACGAAAGAGACGTAATCATAATCATCATCTTCTCCACTTCGATTAGGCATCTTCTCCCTTCTGGCTTCACATTTGTCTCTAGGTTATGACAGCATATATCAGACTACTGATGTAAACACTGCCACAAATTCCTTTAGTAATCTTTAAGTGTAAAATAAAGTTATAACCCATTTACAATACGTGAAACCATATGATTTATTGGGTTCCGCAGAATACACTTTTATATTGTGCAGCTTTGCTACATGTTTAATTTAATGTTCTCGAAAAAACTTTAAATTCTGAATATATTAATTATTGATCGCATTAACTACATTATTAAAAATATTCGTAATAATCTGATCTATAGATCAAGTGAATTAATGTATGGTAAACTAGGGTCTGTTGGACAGTCGGGCATGTTGGACACTCCATACTTTAACGTGTTACCACGCCACTTGTGGGCACCACATTCTGCTAGAAGTCAATGACGGAAGTAGCCCCACTCGTGGCTACTTCCTTCATTGACTTCTAGCTGAATGTGGTGCCCACAAGTGGCGTGGTAACACGTTAAAGTATGGAGTGTCCAACATGCCCGACTGTCCAACAGACCCTAGTTTACCCTAATATATTTTTTTCCACCTTGTATCAGATACTGTATATTATAGCTGCTTCAGCGGCAGAAAACAAGCATACATAAAATACAAAGAAAAAGAAATTAATTTATCGAGTAATGGAACTTGAGAAGTGGTTGTGATATTTTTATGCTCTCCTCACATAGTCTACGGGGCAAAAAATCTAATTTGAAAGCTTGATTCTAAATGTGATAGGTAGTACTTGAAATCAAAGTATAGTGCATTTATAGAGTAATGCAAGTCCTCCCCAGAACACTCAGATGAAATTACATCATTCATCCGCGTCTAACGGGTTCTCTCTCAGTAATTGGCATGAAGGTCCTGATCGTTTTCTAATCGCTCTCAGAATTAGAAGGCTGGAGTAACAAAGCTACAACTAACAACAAAATATCTTGTTTCGAACATCAGTTCACTAACACTCCCCTATAATGACTAATGTCAGAAAATCAGTTTGGATAAATGGACATTAATGACAGAAGTAGTAACATTAGGGAAGATTGAAGAAAGCGGAGTAACTTTACCTGCGAGACAAACAGGATGCTGTGGAGACGAAGAGAAAGTTACTGTATGAAAATATTTAATAATATTTTTCAATAAATTATTATCGTATTGATACCTACCACATCTTATTGTAGATCATTAAGTTTTTTTTTTTAATTTTATCATGGATATTTCTAACATTAATTTACATTTTCTTTTTTCTTTTGTTCATTTGAATTGATTAGGATGCCCATATTTTAAATCCGAGATTTGGACAGCTATCGATATGATGATACTACCCTTTCCTATATACAAGTAATTACAATTTGTCGTCCACACCTGTGGAATAACGGTTAGCGCGTCTATCCGCGAAACCAGGTGGCCTGGGTTCGAGTCCTGGTCGGGACAAGTTACCTGGTTGAGGTTTTTTCCGGGGTTTTCCCTCAACCCAATATGAGCAAATGCTGAGTAACTTTCGGTGCTGGACCCCGGACTCACTTCACCGGCATTATCACCTTCATCTCATTCAGACGCTAAATAACCTAAGATGTTGATAAATCGTCGCAAAATAACCTACTAAAATAAATAAAAATTACAATTTGTCGTAAGCAAGCACTTGAATACATAGCTAACAGATATTAAGTACATACTGGAACTTAGAAAGGCCAATGAGTTGCAGTATTTTGTATAATATGTTAATTGTACCTATTTTTTTTTACATTAGGCCTACTTCTATAAATTTATGCAAATTATGATTATAATAATTCTTAATGATGAGTGTGACTTATCTGTTATGTTTATAATGATTATAGTAGATAAATTGGATAAATTGATCTTTAAACTATTGATAATGATAAACAAGTTGACGGCAAGAACAGTAACTAAAATTGGATTTTTAACAGTAGAAAGGTGCTAAGTGAAAAAAATACATATATATGTACAATATTTCACTAGAATGGTGCAAATTGCCAAAGGGTATTACACATCAACAGGGCTAGGCCAATAGAAGATTGTAGAGCGTTATTAAGACCACCAAAATATGGCAATAGCGCGAAGTTACCAAGGCTCTCTCATAAAAAATGGTGAATGTGCCATTTGTTTTGATTTCTCTCAGTTGTTTACTTGTCGTGTTAATAGTGAAGTTAAGGCAAAATACATTATACCGTGGTTTTTTCTACAAACAGGAAGATCAACGTAGGTGGATCTTAAATACAACATAATGCGTAGGTAATGTAGGACTATGAATTACATAGAGACAAAGGTCTTATTAATAAACCGTATATAGTTTTATACGAGACTTATGCAGGGTTGAGACAGAAAACGTTACTAATAAACCATGCATAAGCAATGAATGTATAAACAGCATGTAACTATACATGGGAGTTGCTTTGCAGTAGGTATATAATATACGAAACCCCTTGTTTAAGCGTTGTAGTATATAGAGAAAAAAAATGGCCGTTCCTCTAACAGCTGATCGTATCGATTGTCATTTTATGATGATGATTGCCTTGTAACCACAGAAGAACAAACCAAAGAGCACAGAATAATTAAAATAATATTACTGTAGCTGTAGTCTTTGCTCAAAATATAGTGTGGTAATCGATCAGACTAAATTGTGCGATACTTAGCGCGGCAACCTAGTGTGCACTATCGGCTGGAACAGAGAACCTCAGTTATTCTAATATCTTTTGCAATGAAGTAATGACGAAACTATGAAGTAGGTATGTAATAGTTGCATTGCTATAGAAGATGCATGTAGTGATTATTAATTTATAAGTAAGGAATCTATACCCGACTTATAAACGAGCTATTCACTGAATAATTTCAAGAGAAAAATTGTTCCGGGGCCGGGTATCGATCCCGGGACCTCTGGTTGAACGTATCAGCGCTCTACCAACTGAGCTACCCGGGAACTCCACCCGACACTGTCTCAGCTTTTCCCTTTATATGCACACAACTCGCGTGGGCTGACGAAACGCCAGAAACCCACATCGAGTGCTCGACTTGGAATTGTGGTTTTCTGTTAACGTACACAGTGACGTATATATTATGCAAATCTAGTCTTTCAGGTAAAGCTCCCTGTAAAGCAGATTTGAATAATTTCAAGGGAAAAATTGTTCCGGGGCCGGGTATCGATCCCGGGACCTCTGGTTGAACGTACCAGCGCTCTACCAACTGAGATACCCGGGAACTCCACCCGACACTGTCTCAACTTTTCCCTTTATATCCACACAACTCGCGTGGGCGGACGAAACGCCAGAAACCCACATCGAGTGCACACAATCTCTGTGTGACTTGGAATTGTGGTTTTCTGTTAACATACACAGTGACGTATATATTATGCAAATCTAGTCTTTCAGGTAAAGCTCCCTGTAAACCAGATTTGAATAATTTCAAGGGAAAAATTGTTCCGGGATCTCTGGTTGAACGTATCAGCGCTCTACCAACTGAGCTACCCGGGAACTCCACGCGACACCGCCTCAACTTTTCCCTTTATATCCACAGAACTCGCGTGGGCTGACGAAACGCCAGAAACCCACATCGAGTGCACACAATCTCTGTGTGACTTGGAATTGTGGTTTTCTGTTACGTACACAGTGACGTGTATATTGTGCAATTTTTCCCTTGAAATTATTTAAATCTGCTTTACAGGGAGCTTTACCTGAAAAACTGGATTTGCATGAGCTATTCACTGTTAAACGTTTGTACAAGAGTTTTTATTAGGAGTTTGTTATTTACTTATTTATATTTATTTCATTTATTGTAAGACCCATAAAATGTAGTCTATTACTTCTAGATGACACAGCTGGCTTGTTTTAAACTTTTCAATTCCTAGTGTTAAAAATTCAGAAAATGGGGGAAATATCATTGAATTAGCACGTTTTTCTTTTTTGTATGTGACATGAAAATGCAGAATAAAATGCAGTGAACTGACACCCAAGTAGGAAATAGGTATATTTTCTAAGTGATTCATGGATTTAGCGGTGGCTGAATGGTCAGACCTTCAGACTGTCACGCAGGCGGCCCGTGTTCGATTCCCTGTCAGGTCTGGGATTTTTTCATTGACACTTGTGGCGGACAAGGTTGCAGTTGGGATTTTTCCAGGAGTTCTCCCGTTTTTTCCCAAATTAGGTATTTACATCATTCCGTCAGCATTTCTCCATTTCATTATCATTCCGTAGCGTTCCCCGAACGACGGCCGGCAACGCATGGAGGGGCTGGCCTAGGGACGAGTGGGGTTGCCTGCTCGAAACCTGGACCAGAGAACCTTATGTGGTCGGCCGGTGTGGGTTTGGAATGCGTCACCAGAGGGCTAGCGCAATAGATCTAAATAAGGTCGCAGTGCCGCCCTCAGTTAAATTCAATTCAATTCAAGTTATTTATGACCAAAGCAATCAACACTACCAACATTTCTGCTGGGTCTCTTTACTATCATACCAATACAACGATATCAACATAAAACGTATAGTAATCATGATGAAGTCCAAATTGTAAATAAAGGTGGTTTGCTTTCAGTATCCATAACCACTTTAATGGAAGTATTTGCAGAAATTAACAGATCTGTGAGTAATAAATGGATCATAGTACCTAAGAAATTTTTATGCGACTTAACAACTTTCATAATTTTATGAAGTTTGTTTGTCCTTCATTGTGATAATTTTAGTAGTATCATCATTAAGGGGAGGCAGAGGTGAATGTTTCAAAATCCACAAAATTTATCCGATTTGTTTGAAATTGATCATGGATACTAAGTATGTTATTACTAATGGACATACCAAGTTTCAACTTTAAGTACAATAGTTCTGTAAATATTAATAATTTCATAAAACTTTATATTGTTTGATATAAAATGCTTCATGCACCATATTGTAAGAAATTTTCAATATTTGTTTTTATTTATATGTTCAGAGAAGGTATATAAATAATGATAAGTATTAGTTTATTATGGGAATAATATAGTAATACCAGTTATCTTGGTTTTAATTTCATACTTTTAAAGGGCACAAAATCAAAAACTAACATCGGAATATGAAAATAAAGATAATAAAAATGGAAAAAACCAAATTTTCATATTTCTTCAGTTTTGTTCGAAAATTTCACCTCTGCCTCCCCTTAATAAACTATTAATAAAGAGATATTCAGCTAAAGCGAGAATCGAACCCACGCCCGAGCGCAGCTTCCGATCAACAGACAAACATGCTATCACCTGAACTACACCGATGGTATGTAATATAATGCATTAAGTAGTGAGATAAATTACGAATTCTTGGTACTAGATCCAAAAGTTTGTAACCCTCTTGTAGATGAAGTCTGTAATTATTTATGCGAGAAAAAAGTAACCCACAAACAAGATACCAGGAATAACATATAAAGTAGGTCTAAACATCCATCTAGTTTAAAAGCTAAGCTGAAGTACTAATTCAGATTTTAACCTTTCATGTGAATTAAGTTATAAATTATTCCTTTTCCAGATTTCTCCCTGTGAATTAGAATGCTGTGTGTTTTAAAGCAGTAAGTTCTATTAATAAATAATGCATTACGAAGATGAGCTAGCCTAAAGCGCAATTCAATGTTATACCCTGCTGGTTGGAAATGGTTGAAATTCTCAGAAAACTTAATGCATAACTCTATTACAAATACAAAACTTTTAGTCACAAAATTCTTTGCTTCTGATAGGACTAACTGTATATCCTAATTCTCCATTCTTCTTATTTAAGCCTAAATGCTCATCACATATTAAGATTAATATCACACTGTGGTTGAAGTTCACAACAATAATATGTTCTCATTCTCTGAAAGGCCTTTAGCGGTCTCAATTTACTAGTAAGGTGTGTCATATTACTTTGCATCTCTCTTCCCTGTATCGAAATGACACAAATTCTGCTTAACCATTGCATAAAATTGTAAAAATTGTAGAAAATTACTAAATTGTAAAACCGTAAAGATTTGTAAAAATTGTAATTGTAATATTGTAAAATTTTGACTTGTTCCATATCTTAAAGCTTCATTGCTCATGTAAGATCTATGGAATAAAATGAACGAATGAATGAATGAATGAATGAATGAATGAATGAATGAATGAATGAATGAATGAATGAATGAATGAATGAATGAATGAATAACCCAGACAGTTTAAAATGACATTTCTTCAGATCTTGTGAGAGGTTAAGGCGATGAGCTACTGAAAGTAGCCGAATTTTGACAAATTTTATAATTTTTTTTTTTATTTTCGCGCTAAAAAATTTACGACTTCATGAAAATTTTATATAAATATTTTAATCATAAGTATAGGCCTAATTTTATCTTTTATACTATCACTAGCTGTACCCGTGCGCTCCGCTGCACCTGTTAGAAATCAGGAACAACAACGCTATAATCTGAGGCGGCGCGGCGGTGAAAATGTATTGTATTGTTATTTAAAAGTCTAGTATATCCTTAAAATAAATATCAGTCCTATCAAAATTTTATATAGAATAAAACTTATCGGAAATCATTTTTAAAGAAACGTTTGTTATGTAACATTTTTCACAGAAAACAATAATAAGCGAAATATTTCGATTTATTTAATTCAGGCCCCTTTAAATAAAGTATTTTGAATGCCATATAGCCTAAAATGTAAGTTACAACGAACTTAATTTATATTTCAATTTTCATCGAAAGCCCTTCAGCCATTATCGCGTGAAAAGGTAACAAACATCCAGACAGACAGACAGACATACAAACAAAAATGTCAAAAAAGCGATTTTCGGTTTCAGGATGGTTAATTATACATGTTAACAGCAATTATTTTTGGAAAATCGAAAATTACCAGAAAAATTTTGGCTACAGATTTATTATTAGCATAGATTGGTAGAAGTTGTGTTAACGTACGTGTTATGTGTAACCAGAACTTCAAATTTAATTATCTCAAAAAATAAATTTTTTACGTTTTCAACCACACGTATTCATTTTATTTTTCAGTGTTTAAAGCTAAAGCGATGAAACTTGGCATACTTATTCATTAATATCTCTGTTGTGAAACGCAGCATTTGATTGCCTGTTTTCAACATAGTTTTATTACTAGAGAATTATACGTAAGGCAGTATTATTTTTTTATTAATGTTTGAACATAGATGAAATTATTTTTTTTATAAATGAACAAATTAGAGTAGTACATTACTAATGTTCCATTGTACAATATGCAGTGTTATCTTTAAGAAAAATATTAGATTAAAAATAATATATATATTGTTTTTTAGAAACAGGATTTTCACAAAGAAAATTAAATAAATAATAACTTTAATTTTTTTAATTGTTTGTAATACACAAGAACTGAACAGACTGCAGTGGACTATAGTGGACTTTATGTTGTCAGCAAACAGCTGGGTACATTAAGAAGATTGAATTAATTGTTTTAAGACAAGATTGAAATTTAGAATGTGTGATTGTGATATTGGTATGCATATTTCAACTCTCGAACTAAAAATTGTGCATTTTATAAATTTCATAAGCGCATCGCCTTAGTGTGTGCAACACTTTTATAGGCTTCATTAAATTCAGCGGAAAACCATAGATATTGTAATAGTAATCAAAATCCTTAGCATATTTCCCAGGAAAAAATGAATCCAACACCTCTTTGTTATAGATGTATAACACAAAGTAAACCTGGCCGAGACAAAATTACCAGCATCTATTTCTTAACACACCAAGTTCCCTTGTTTTGCAGATAGATTTCTCCGCGTGCCAAAGTCTCGATAAATTAAAAAAAATAAATTGTTAACTGCCTCCCATTGGAGGTAGCCCAGAAGGACTCAGTATACTCTTCTACATGAATTTTACAATATTAAATGTTTACATAAATTTTGTTGACAGAAAATTAAAATAAACCTATATGAAATATAAAGTGAAGAAAAAGAAATTAAACAGAGTGAATATGATGACTCAGAATTTGGCAAGAGCGTTTCAAAACTGAAGTTATGATGTCAGTAGTAAGTGTCTGTGGTAGTTCAAAAGTCTTCCTGAAGTTTTCAAAGAACTTGGGAATCACACCACGAGCTCCAATAAGAAGACTAAGGCTGTTTTCGAAAATAAAACTTGTTAAAAAGGTTTACAAAAAATCATCCAAAAACAGTAGTGCTTATTTATATTAAAACATACATTCATACGCATACATACATACATACATACATACATACATACATACATACATACACATACATACATACATACATACATACATACACATATTGTGCAAAGAAATATTAGCGTTCATGCTATAAATTTAGAAGAGTAAAGTTAGGATAATTTAATCTAGGATAGATAAGAATAGGCACTAGATATAGTGAAAGACTCAGATTTTCATAACAAAATAACAAAGCTACATACGCCAAGAGAGTGACAGAAACGAGGCATAATGTATTACATTGTATTACCTGATTGTGTTTTTCCGAGGTTTTTCCCAACCATAAGGCAAATGCCATGTAATCTTGTGGCGAATCTCGGGCCTCACCTCATCTCACTACATCTCACCAAAATATTGTAGAAAATTGTAAGAAATTGTAGAAAATTGCAAAATTGTAAAATATTGTAAAAATTGTAATTGTAATTGTAATCTTGTAAAATTTCGACTTGTTCCACATCTTAAAGCTTCATTGCTAATGTAAGATCAATGGAATATAATAAATGAAATGAAATGAAAGAAATGAAACATACAGCTAGCAAGACATGCAGTATCACCAGTGGCGTAGCGTCAATGTAAGCTAAAAAGCTTAGCTTCCCAGTTAATAATAATTTCATAATAAACCTGCAGTTTATGAACAAAATTATTTATTAATTTTAATAGAGTTTATATTTACGCGTTAAATATTGTGATGCGGCAGCTCAGGATGATTTGTGATGCAGCAGTAAACAAGAAGCCTGCACACACCAGCTTCCAAGCAGACTGGTTTCTTCTGTGTAATCCACCCCGCAGATTTTCCATGCCTTTCTAATTAAACTACCCTAGTCGCAAGGCTCGCAAGAAGCTAGCTTTAACATTTAAAATAAGTAGTTTCCGAGTTATCCCTTTTCGTCAGTTGTGTTCAGTTGAAGTGTTAGTGTGCATTGTGGCTGATATAATAAATTATGAGCGAAATAACAGTTTTTGACGCTAATTTACTTGAATTTTTTAGGACAATTCAGGACTGACTTACGAACAAAAGTGTGATTTAAAAAACAAATGACCGACTCCCTTGCTGTCATTGAAGGACACAACCAAAAGACAGACGCATACTTACGTAATGATACTAATATTGTGATTTCTCTAAGTATGACAGGGAGTAAGCTAATGTTATACGTATACGTGTCTATTTGTTAGAGATATGTGTAAACCGTGAAATCATATTTTACTACGTATCATTTGAGGTCATGCCTTATTGGTGTTACTTACGATGTACCAACCAATCTTCGACTGCTGACTTGAAATTGACTACTATTTATTTTAAGACTGTATTTTTGTAATACGTTTTCTCATAATGCATGAAAGACAACTTGAGTTAGCTTCCCATGCTCAAAATTTCATGCTACGCCACTGAGCATCTATCACCTTTATTGTAATGGGTCATGCTGATGAACTAATATAAAAAATGCATACATACAGACGTGGACAAATTATTAACAAAATTGACGATTTTTTGATAATTCTATTTACAAAATTTGACTTTTCAATTTAGACTACAGTTGACAATTTTGCATATTTCTATCATTACAGTAGATATAAATATGCAAAAATGTCAAATGTAGGCTATTCTAAATTGAAGAGTCAAATTTTGTAAAAAATATATAATAAAATCTTCAATTTTGCTAATAATTTGTAAATATGCAAAAATGTCAACTGCAGTCTAAAGTGAAGAGTCAGATTTTGTAAAAATATATAATAAAAATCTTCAGTTTTGCTAATAATTGGGAAATATCCAAAATGTCACCTGTAGTCCAAATTGAAGTGTCGAATTTTGTAAAAATATACAAAAAATCTTCACTTTTGCTAATAGTTTGTAAATTTGCAAAAATATCAATGTAGTCTAAATTGAAGAGTGAAATTTTGTAAAAAATATACAATACAAATCTTAGATTTTTCTAATAATTTGGAAATACGCAAAGATGTCAACTGTAGTCTAAATTGAAGAATCATAGTTTGTAAAAATATTTAATAGAAATCTCCAATTTTGCTAATGATTTGTCCACGTCTGTACATACATACACACATTCATACATACATACATACATGCATACTATCCTATACAAGACTGCGATGCACTACAGTATGCTACACACATAAAGAGATGTGCACATTCAGTTAGTTGATCTTAAAACAAGTGCCTTACCACTGGGATCGTTCCCAGAGGCTCTGAAGAGGATAGCAGAGACAATGAGCGGTTCTCCCTTGTTTGGTTTCCACCCCCAAACGTGCCGCAGACGTAAGTTGATCCCCAGATTCCCACCTGGACGCAAGGCGCCACCTAAGTGAGGTAAATGTGTTCTTGTTAATTAGAGGCGGGTTACTTTGGCCAAAGTTCAAGATTGAGGGCTACCGCAGGTCGCGTCCGGACCATAAAACCTTCCACCTCGCCAACACGAACAATTTCCACGCGGCGATGCCTTTTTAGTTGTTTCGTTTACTCTACACCTTCAATGGTAATTCTGATTCCTCCTGCAAAGTAAACTCTAAATCCCGTTTAGCTTGTTAATGGAAAGGGAGGCGTAACTCCGTTGCTAGCTTTAACTGGTGGTCCCTTTCAGGAACATTTTTAAGTTCGTATAAAAGAGATACAACTATTTCAAGCTGACAGCCGAGCAATAGAGATAAAAACGTTGTCACTCAAAAGCAAAAGATAATGGTTTTTGGGTGGTCCAATAGTTTTTATATTGTTAAGCTAGTAGATGAATTCGTTCCAATGCTTTGATTTTTCCAATTAAATTTTAATTAGTTGGAACATTTAAGTTTCATCTACTGTTAAATCTGTTATTTTTTTACAGAGTAAACCTTTTGTTTTTTTATTTCTCTGAAGTTCCTCGAACGATTTAATAATTCAAAAGCCGTTTTAATTAATGTGGTTAGGAATTTATAAGATCAATGTCAGAGGAAGATTAAGACTGAGTTTTCCAATGAATGTATGCCGAACAACTCTCTCCCACTATTGTTTTTATAACTCGATTGGTATATCAAATATAAGAGAAAAAACAAAGTCTCAATTCCATGAATCTTTAACATCTGATATCGTCAGTCTTTTCATTCTTCAATGAACACAATGATAATAAAATTACAAGAATATAATGACTTGAGATGTTACTTGCTCATTCCAAACTTTCTGTAAACGTGAAACTTTTGAAGTACAGGAATTATGATGCAGGCTCGTATTCATAATTGGTCTCACTGGGGAAATGCCCGCGAGAGTGAGTTCCTTTCCCCATAAGATCCATATATCTTAATGTCGTCTATCATCTGATATCTTCTTCTGCCTCGAACTCTTTTTCCGTTCACTATTCCTTCCAATGCATCCTTCATTAGGTTGTTTCTTCTCAGCCAGTGACTCAAGGAATTCATTTTTCCTCTTCCTGAACAGTTTCAGCATCATTCATTCTTCACCTCAACAAAGCTTCATTCTGTCTGTCCACTTCACATGCTCCATTCTTCTCCATACACACACTTCAAATGCTTCTGTTCGCTTCTCTTCACGTCGTCGTAATGTCTATGTTTCTGCTCCATACAATTCCACACTCCTTACAAAGCACTTCACTAGTCTCTTCCTTAGTTCTGTTTTGACAGTAAGTCTTAATTATTGTGTTTTAATTTTTTAATTGATATCACAATTTCGGTTATGTTAATTAATAAGTTGAAATAGAGTAATTAAGACTTTATATGATAAAAGCTTATACCTCCAATATCAAACTACTAATAAACAATATGTATAAAATTTTAATTAAACTCTAAAATATAGCTTCCGAGAAAATGGTATCAAAAAAGAATCCGAATTTTTCTTTCCATCGTTTAATTACTGGCAACAGAAAGAACATAATCCTATAGCGTTTACTTATTTTGGCTATCAGTCAACTTATCACGGTTAGTTTTGTGATTGGTGAAAGATTTGAATGTCTATCTGCTATAGATCTGAAGAAAATTCAATTTTTTATGAAGTAAGGTAAAGTATGCGGAACAGCTGACAGTCATTACTAAGTGTCCTTCAACATGTAACAAATATATGCTTAGGCTATATTGTAACATTTTGTAGTCTACTCCATTTGCACCTTGATTGCCGCGATCAGATCCCGAAATTTGTGTCTAATTCTACACAGCAAAGTAAATGCTTTCCGAAACATCAATGAAACAGCAAGAACTAGTAATAAATCTTATGTGTTATAGTTATGTTTCTGTAATAGCTAGGTAAATAATAATGCAATAACTAGCCTTGATAAATTTGATAGGATTAAAAATTTTGTAGGTAAGCTAAAAAGTATTAAGTGGTCTGAAAAGTCATTGCAATTAGTTTGATTTGGTATATCGCCGGAACGAGATGTACATTAGTTACCACCGGTTGCTCCAAGAATCGATAAGTGCAACTTAATATTTTAAGAAAAAGATACCAACTTCTAGACAAACTTGTTTAGATCTATAGATTTTTGATTATGTAAAAAAAATGAATTTATGAATAATCGAAAGAAATATTACAAATATTTTAAAGAATCGCATGTAATTTTATGAAATTGTACGGAGATCACACAAAAATGCAGGTAATCATGTATATTTCTATCGAAAAGTTTTTTTTGTCAAGTTACTCTTCGTCAGAGATCATAGTCTATATTTCCATAGTCAGAATTTACCTATTTAGGACGCTTTTCAGACCTTTATTGTCTTCCTGTACGATATTTTAAGAGGGAAAGTTAAGATTTATTCGAGAAAAGACTTTTTTGCATTCAGTGAGCGATATTAAATCCTGCTCTTGACGGTACTTCTCAGACTGTAATACTTTCATGTCATTAGGGATTAAGGTAAAGGTTGGTAAAATTGTGAAACGGGTAATATTGTGATAGTTCTAGTTCTTTTTGAAAATTCATTACAGTTTTACTGAGCGAGAGAAGGACCGGTTTTGTGCAGAAATTTGTCCATGAACATTCCCTTAATATGTTGACGTAAAAGAAACCCATCTTCCTCTCGCTCAGTAAAATTGTAATAAATTCTCAAAAAGAACTATCACAATATTACCGACCTTTGCCCTATACCAAAATATAAAACTTATGTAGGAAGCTCAATCTGAAGTTAAAGTATTTCTCACTATTTTTGTTAAAAACATGACGTTCTTTGTAGGTTGATTTATTTATGTAAAAATTAAATTTTGTGCGTTGCAATTACTATTAAGAGCACTGAATCATCACTCCCTTACTTCAGAGTTATTTTGTAGGAGAGATAAAAATAATAAAATATAGTTGTTGTGTGTATGAAAACTTAAATGCCTAGATGTGAAATATAGAGGCCGTATTCAAAGACATTCTTAACGTGAGCTTCTGGTGGATGATCAGCGAACTAACGTTTTTCGTATTCATAAATCAGTGTTAGCGATATGATATGATATGATATGATATGATATGATATGATATGATATGATATGATATGATATGATATGATATGATATGATATGATATGATATGATATGATATGATATGATATGATATGATATGATATGATATGATATGATATGATATGATATGATATGATATCAATCCTGTACAAGTAATCAATCGATAGCCGGGGCTAGTTTAGCACGCTCGTGGCACGGGCTAGCGAAATGTCTATGCATAGCACCCTAGATTTCGTTTGTATTTTAGAACACGTTTATATGTTTATATCAAAATCAGTACTTTAGTATGATAAAAGGAAAATAAATAAAATAATAAGACAATAAAATGAAGATCAGTGGGGATTAAAACTCGTACACTCTCTTGTCATGATATCGAGTATTATATTTTCATTACAATATATTACATTCTAAATCTTGAGCACATATCTCTTTCAACAAGAATGTTTTGTCTGATCGTCTGATAAGCTATTATTTTGAATGTATCCTTGAATCTTTCCCGTTGGCTACTTTCTAAGATATGCTTAACCACAAGATAAAGGTACAAGTTTAAGGAAGTATATTATTAAGGATTTTAACTGATAAAGTATCTGAAAATATATAAGGATATATTTCCACACCAGGAAAGGATCTTCAGGTCAAGTAAGATTCTATTTTACAGCTTCAAAGTGTGTAACGTGCCACACCCATTATTGAATGCATTAGCATGAACAAATGTTAGCGTGTGAAGTCTCATTAATAAGCTGATTTAATCTTTTAATCAATTTTATTCGTATTATCATACGCATACACTAATACATCTCTCAGATCTTAAATGTGAGGTTCTTATAGTAAGTTATCTTGAATTACCACCTTACTCGATAGCGTGTTCTTGTTCTATAAAAATTAGTAATTTTCAATTACGGAAGGAAGGGTGTTCAACAGCTATATTTCATCACACCCGGTCGTTAGATCTTCTAAATTATGGTAATTTGATAAATTATTTTATACTGTTAAAGAAATTGAATTCATTTTAGATAAAGTATTTATTCATAAGTTTCAATAGCGGACGTCAGCATGTTAGTGTAAGCACGCGTTGAAAGTGAAATATTTTTTCTTCTTCTTTTTTTTGTAATATTAAATAAACTTATTGTTATTCAGAAAATTTTAAAGCATATGTCCATGCGTTAGGTATCACACAATGCGGTACAAACAGAAAATACTATAATTACTATTTGATCGTCGGCAAATAGTAAGATGTGTATAGTAGAATTTCCTGTTATTTGCACACTCAAACACTGCTTTTAGGACCATTTCTCTAAGAATATTGTTAGGCATACACAATTTTAAAAGGGTTGCAGATACAAATGTAATTTTAACATAAGCCCTTATTTACAAAGAAAACTTTATGAATATAATTTTACATTCCTACTGAATTGATAGTATTTTCATATAAGAACTAGGCCTACATAACTTCAAATACTTGGGGTGTACTATAAGTAGTAACATGAACTGCTATCGAGAAGTCAAATAAGATAGCAGTGAGAAAGGGAGCTTTTAATAGGAAACGGAGCATCTTCAGTGCACCTCCGGGAAAAGAGCTAAGGAAGAGACTATTAAAGTGCTTTGTGTGGAGTGTGACATTGAGTGGCGCAGAAGCATGGACTTACGACGAAGTGAAGAGAATCGACTGGAAGCTTTTGAAATGTCGATATGTAGAAGAATGGACAGTGTGAAATGGACAGACAGAATAAGAAATTAAACTAGGTTGGAAAGAGTGGATGAAGAGAGAATAATTCTGAACCTTATTACGAAGAGAGAAAGGAATTGGCTGGATCACTGGCTAAGAAGAAACTGCCTAGTTAAGGATGTACTGGAAGAAATGGAAAACCGGAAAAAAGTTCAGGCAGAAGACGATGTCAGAGGATAGACAACTTTAATATAATAATAATAATAATAATAATAATAATAATAATAATAATAATAATTTATTTATTTATTTAATCTGGCAGAGCTAAGGCCAGTAGGCCTTCTCTTCCGCCCAGCCAGACTCTAATTATAATTGAATGGTTACATAGTTATTACATTAATAGCCTATCTAAACCAAAAAACAACATGAAAGTAAATAATGAAATTTGGATAAGTAATGTTAGTGTGACAATAATAAATACTGGTAAGAAATAATGATGATGATGATGATAATAATAATAATAATAATAATAATAATAATTAATATTATTATTATTATTATTATTATTATTATTGCTATTATTACAATGAGATAATTGATAATTTAAATATTTATTCTGTGATATATACAACCATTAATCATTAAGAAACCTGAAAGAACCATTATTGTTAACAAGAATTGTTAGAAAAATATTTCGTTAATCTACGTTCTTAAATTGGTTTGATGTCTGACAGTCCCTGATGTTACTCGGTAGGGAATTCCAAAGCGTCCACACCTGGGGAGTAACGGTTAGCACGGCTGGCCGCGAAACCAGGTGGTCCTGGTTCGAATCCCGGTCGTGGAAAGTTACCTGGTTGAGGTTTTTTTCCGGGGTTTTCCCTCAACTCAATTTGAGAAAATGCTGGGTAACTTTCGGTGCTGGACCCCGGACTCATTTCACGGGCATTATCACCTTCATATCATTCAGACGCTAAATAATCTAAGATATTGATAAAGCGTCGTAAAATAACCTATAGTAGAACCTATATTATCCGTGTTAATGAAGGGGTAGGCTGAATGGTTAATCGAAAAAATCAAATAATCCGTACCATAAAAGATTTTCGTAAATTTAGTGAATATGCTTACACACTCTAAGTTCCTCTATGGTCTTGTATTGAATACGCTGATTTAAGTGTGGTTGTTAACAACGGGTTAAGTTGCAAGGAAACTCCTTATAATGGCTGTCTGTCGGAAGACAGGAAGAGTGGACGTTTCATGTTGTAGATTTACGTACCAGTACTTTATATAGTTTATTTATTAAATTGCAAAAGTTGTGATTCCAATCTCGTATTCTGAGATGAGCCACAGTTTCTCGTTCCCCAAACCACTCTATTTCCATTTTTTATACTTAGTACAACACGATTTCTTTTGATACCCGTGGAAGAAATTCATATAGAAGTTATACAGTACAACAACTAGAACAGCAGACCGTACTGTGTAATGGCGAAATCTTGTAATAATCCTCTCTCGAAAAAATAACGTGCTAATGTAATGTATAGAACTTCATATTTTCTGCAGAAAAAAGAAGCAAGAGGAAGACAGTGGGATAATCCGACAATCGGTGAATGGGGTGATGGATAATCGGGGTTCTACTGGACTTAAAAAAATTCCAAAGCCGAGGAACAGCCACTGTGAAAGAAGATGAATATGAGGATGTTCGGTGGGAGGGAATGGATAATATTGAGGAGTGTTGTGATCGTGTGTCTAGGCTATGATGGGTGGATAAATTTTGAAAACGAGACGCAAGATAGACAGGAGTGGAGAAATGCAATATCTGAAAGAGAAGAGAAAGACAGTGGATTTTCCTACGATCTTCTAGATGGAGCCAGGACAACACTTCGAGGGATGGTGTTACGTGATCAGCCCGGCGAATATTGCAGACGAAACGGACGCACATATTATGAACACGTTGTAGTCTCTGCGCCGAAATAACGCTTAGGTCAGTAAGCAGAATATCACAGTAATCGAAGTGGGGCATCACGAGTGTTTGCACTCTTATCGTATGTGGAGACTCAGAGGAAGTCAGAAAAAGGGAAGATTGGAAAATGTTGTGTTTGCAGTGAAAGACCGGCCCTTGTGCGGAAGCCATGCATGAATGAATGTAATAAACAGCCATAAAATTTTTCAGCAAAGAAGAGAAGTAATGTAAACATTAGTTTATTAATATGAAATTCATCGAAAATGAGTATTAACTATTTGTAACGTTAAAATTGTAGTTAGTTATGCAGTACTAATATTAGTAGTACAAACATGACTACATAACAGCAGCTAATTACAGTACTATATTTTTACAGACTGATACTTGAAAATTTTTGGTAGTAGTAGTAGTAGTAGTAGTAGTAGTAGTACAAGCATGAGTACATAACAGCACCTAATTACAGTACTATATTTTTACAGACTGATACTTGAAACTTTTTGGTAGTAGTGGTAGTAGTAGTAGTACAAGCATAAATACATAACAGCACCTAATTACAGTACTATATTTTTACAGACTGATACTTGAAACTTTTGGTAGTAGTGGTAGTAGTAGTAGTACAAGCATGAGTACATAACAGCAGCTAATTACAGTACTATATTTTTACAGACTGATACTTGAAACTTTTGTAGTAGTAGTAGTGGTAGTAGTAGTACAAGCATGAGTACATAACAGCACCTAATTACAGTACTATAATTTTACAGACTGATACTTGAAACTTTTTGGTAGTAGTAGTAGTAGTAGTAGTACAAGCAAGAGTACATAACAGCAACTAATTACAGTACTATATTTTTACAGACTGATACTTGAAACTTTTTGGTAGTAGTGGTAGTAGTAGTAGTAGTAGTAGTAGTAGTAGTAGTAGTAGTACAAGCATGAGTACATAACAGCACCTAATTACAGCTAATTTTTACACACTGTACTTGAAACTTTTTGGTATTGGTTAGTAGTAGACTGATACTTGAAACTATTTTTTACAGACTGATACTTGAAACTTTTTGGTAGTAGTAGTAGTAATAGTACAAGCATGAGTACATAACAGCACCTAATTACAGTACTATATTTTTACAGACTGATACTTGAAACTTTTTGGTAGTAGTGGTAGTAGTAGTAGTAGTAGTAGTACAAGCATGAATACATAACAGCACCTAATTACAGTACTATATTTTTACAGACTGATACTTGAAATTTTTGGTGGTAGTAGTAGTAGTAGTAGTAGTAGTACAAGCATGAGTACATAACAGCACCTAATTACAGTACTATATTTTTACAGACTGATACTTGAAACTTTTTGGTAGTAGTAGTAGTAATAGTAGTAGTAGTAGTAGTAGTAGTAGTAGTAGTACAAGCATGAGTACATAACAGCACCTAATTACAGTACTATATTTTTACAGACTGATACTTGAAACTTTTTGGTAGTAGTAGTAGTAGTAGTAGTACAAGCATGAGTACATAACAGCACCTAATTACAGTACTATATTTTTACAGACTGATACTTGAAACTTTTAGGTAGTAGTAGTAGTAATAGTACAAGCATGAATTAACAGCACCTAATTACAGTACTATATTTTTACAGACTGATACTTGAAACTTTTGGTAGGTAGTAATGTAGTAGTAGTAGTAGTAGTACAAGCATGAGTACATAACAGCACCTAATTACAGTACTATATTTTTACAGACTGATACTTGAAACTTTTTGGTAGTAGTAGTAGTAGTAGTAGTAGTAGTAGTAGTAGTAGTAGTAGTAGTACAAGCATGAGTACATAACAGCACCTAATTACAGTACTATATTTTTACAGACTGATACTTGAAACTTTTTGGTAGTAGTAGTAGTAGTAGTAGTAGTACAAGCATGAGTACATAACAGCACCTAATTACAGTACTATATTTTTACAGACTGATACTTGAAACTTTTTGGTAGTAGTAGTAGTAATAGTACAAGCATGAGTACATAACAGCACCTAATTACAGTACTATATTTTTACAGACTGATACTTGAAACTTTTTGGTAGTAGTGGTAGTAGTAGTAGTAGTACAAGCATGAATACATAACAGCACCTAATTACAGTACTATATTTTTACAGACTGATACTTGAAACTTTTTAGTAGTAGTAGTAGTAGTAGTACAAGCATGAGTACATAACAGCACCTAATTACAGTACTATATTTTTACAGACTGATACTTGAAACTTTTTGGTAGTAGTAGTAGTAGTAGTAGTAGTAGTAGTAGTAGTAGTAGTAGTAGTAGTAGTAGTACAAGCATGAGTACATAACAGCACCTAATTACAGTACTATATTTTTACAGACTGATACTTGAAACTTTTTGGTAGTAGTAGTAGTAGTAGTAGTACAAGCATGAGTACATAACAGCACCTAATTACAGTACTATATTTTTACAGACTGATACTTGAAACTTTTTGGTAGTAGTAGTAGTACAAGCATGAGTACATAACAGCACCTAATTACAGTACTATATTTTTACAGACTGATACTTGAAACTTTTTGGTAGTAGTAGTAGTACAAGCATAAGTACATAACAGCACCTAATTACAGTACTATATTTTTACAGACTGATACTTGAAACTTTTTGGTAGTAATGGTAGTAGTAGTAGTACAAGCATGAGTACATAACAGCACCTAATTTTATATTTTTACAGACTGATACTTGAAACTTTTTGGTAGTAATGGTAGTAGTAGTAGTACAAGCATGAGTACATAACAGCACCTAATTACAGTACTATATTTTTACAGACTGATACTTGAAACTTTTTGGTAGTAATGGTAGTAGTAGTAGTACAAGCATGAGTACATAACAGCACCTAATTACAGTACTATATTTTTACAGACTGATACTTGAAACTTTTTGGTAGTAATGGTAGTAGTAGTAGTACAAGCATGAGTACATAACAGCAGCTAATTACAGTAATATATTTTTACAGACTGATACTTGAAACTTTTTGGTAGTAGTAGTAGTAGTAGTAGTAGTAGTAGTAGTAGTAGTAGTACAAGCATGAGTACATAACAGCACCTAATTACAGTACTATATTTTTACAGACTGATACTTGAAACTTTTTGGTATATTTTCTGTATTCAGATTTTCGATAGCTCAGCATGACCCATTTCCGAAAGGACTTCGATATATGGAAGTTCAACTGTATGTTCATGTTTAGATACAATACTACTGTATTATAAAAATATACAACATTTAATATTTTATTTTCAATATTTTTTGTATCTTTAGAAAGAAATAACGATAAGTATGGATAATATTTCAAGAAACAAAATTTTTGTACAATAAAAACAACGTTATTCTCTAACATATAATTCAAATTATTTCGCCTGAGAACTGTACAATAGAGAGACAGTTACAGTGCAATTGGTTGTACCCATGTTTGCTTGTAACTGTGTTTTCCTAGGAAAGTGATATGTTCTCGCATTCAACAAAGCAAGAGAAATACAGCGAGTCGTAACTAACATCTGTTGACTTTATGGACCAGAATGAACAAAAATATCCATGTCGCACAATTGTGTGATCACTATGCAAACATGGGATGCAAATGTACATACAATATTTTCTCCAGAAAGAGAAAAATAATATTATCACTAGTTACATCGTAATATATTTAAGTGTAAGGTCCCTAACAGACAATTACACAAAGAAATATCACAGGTATCCATATTTTTAGAGGAAATATATTACCAATAGGCTGATGTGTTTATTTCGATAGTGCTTACACAACACACCAGTACTATTGAAAACACTATTTTCAAAATAATTAAGTAATATGCAAATCTAGCTTATTAATAAAGTATTAGTGTATAAAAAATAAAATTAATTACACTCTCTTAATGCAACAACACAGAAAAATGTTCTGATTCCTACATTTTATTTCATTTATTTATTATTGCTAGTAAATTTGAAATGAATACAAATTAATAAATGCAATCAAAGATAATCTAGCCCACTCCTGAATGAGTAAGACTCGTGCTCAGGAGGGGATTCCAATACAGACAAAATAAAATTAAAATTGAGAGTGAATACAGATTAAATAGTCTTTAATATAGTTAAACCCAAACTATAAATCCAATACAATTTTTTTTAAGTCAAAAGTATCCAAAATCAATTTATTTGTGTTAGGCCTATAATATGAATCTGTATGTATCTGAATCTGTATCTGATTAAATCACTAATAGTGCTTTAATTTTCTTACATTGATTATATTCACGATTTCATTTCATTACACTTCTTCTTTTCCTTCAATACATAGGTTTTATTAGCTAATACGTTTTTTATTTCCTTATATCGAATATTTTTCAACCCCTAAATGTTTAAAAATTAGTTCTTATTTCTTTACACCGTAGGTTTTAATCAGGCCTGCAGAACTGTAGCCCTTGAGAGCGGCTGCTTTCCTCTCCTCTTTTACCCCACCCACCTTTTCTACCTGTGCGGTCACGGCGTTCTAATTACACTCGGCTGCATCAACATTCATTCTCGGGGCGGAAGTCGATCATCCCCAATAGAAGTGGATTGAGGCTGACGTCATAGTTCCCCCTACTTTGCGAGTTCTGCAGGCCTGGTTTTAATGATATGTTTGTACATCTTTCTAACCCTCGCTGGAAAACATTCTACGTCCATACACTTTCGTCTCATTTCACTAGTGAGCCTCTGTTACTTTCTTCCGATGTTTCTCTCAACTGCAAGGCGAATGCTAGATAATTTCACATCGAATCCTCGACTGATTTCTTAAAATGTTCCGCTAACACCAATGCAACCTACATTTCGTAAACTCGTTGCCATTACAGTGTCATTAAATAATGGAATAGAAATAGAAATAACGGAGGGGATAGAGCAGAAGAAGCATAATAGAAGAAAGAAGAGAGAGAGAGTAGAAGAAAAATATACACAGAAGGATGAATAAGAAAAAAAGGAAGGAATGCGAGGGAGAACAAAAAGAATTGGAGGAAGTAATGCAGCAGAAGAAGCAAAGCAAATAAAATGAACAAAAAGGGTAAGTAGGAGAATATGAGCAAGTGAAGAAATGCAGCAAGAGAAGAAAAAGGAACCAGAAACAGGAATTAGAGAAGATGAAACGGACAAAAATGATATGAATATAATCAAATCTCAAAGTCAAAATGAGAAGACACTGTGTGATAAAAAGTAATTTGTCAAATGGAAAAATAATATATTATTTTGGAATGACACGTTTAGGATTATGACAAAAACAAGGACCACAACAAGAATAACGATAAGGACCAAGACAAATACAATAATAATCACGACATGGACCACGATAAAAATTATGACAAAGACAACAAGGACCACGATAAGGATCATGATAAAAATAACAAGAACTACGACAATGGCAACGACAAGTTCCACGATAAGGATCACGACACGGACCACGATAGGGACCTGTAACAAGGATCATGGTAAGGAACAAGACATAGACTGCAATATGGGTGACTTTACTACTACCATGACAAACATCAAGAACCACAACAAGGATATTAACGTGATTCTTCTCGTGATCCTTATTGTGATCCTTTCCGTGATCCTTATCATGGTCCTCGTGATCCTTACCGTGGTACTTGTCATTGTCCTTGTTGATTTTGTCATGGTCGTTATCGTGATCGTATTATTTATTGTGTTTGGTGGTTATCGTGATCCTTGTCGTGATCCTTATTGTGATCTTTGTCGTGATCTTTACCGTGGTACTTGTCATTGTCCTTGTTGTCTTTGTCATGGTCGTTATCATGATCGTGTTCCTTATTGTGTGTGGTGGTTATCGTGATCCTTGTCGTGGTGCTTGTAGT
The DNA here is from genome assembly GCA_025594305.2 of Periplaneta americana. Taxonomy (NCBI): domain Eukaryota; kingdom Metazoa; phylum Arthropoda; class Insecta; order Blattodea; family Blattidae; genus Periplaneta; species Periplaneta americana. Next base: position 173,562,129 of record JAJSOF020000005.1, read on the forward strand.
GGTCCATGTAGTGATTCTTTAACGTTGTCCATATCGTGGTCCTTGTCTTTATTGTGCCTGTTGTCGTTCTTCTCTTATCATGATCCTTGTTGTCTATATCATGGCCCTACATTTGTCATTCGAAAATAATATTATTTTCCCCTATTTTTCAAATGGCTTTTGTGTCACATAGTATAAGAACTACAGTACTTTAGTTTTAACTAATAACGGAGACAGAGATATGTCTTCCAATATAAGTTTGACATAGTAATAAAGAAGAGAAATGGAGTGCCCTTAATAACAAATATGAGGTTCAGTTTTATAAGATCTTTCCAATATAATTTACGATCTTGAAGTATATAGAGTGTAAATGAATGAGTTTTACAGACTACAAAAGACTAAAGTGGATACGAAATAGGTCACGTATCCATTATAAACATTATTATCGATATTTTATGAAGCTATAGTGATGAAATAACAAATACTCTACATTAACTAAAGTATAGCTCGGGTAGTGATGTAAGTTCAAAGCATTTTTTGTATTAAATAATTGTATTTATTTATCACAGAAGCTTTAGAAGTGGCAGCCAGCGGCATTGACACCAAAGAATGTTGCGTTCCTCTCTTGCTTGCTTTTGATGTTAGTGGCAGACTCAATAATTATGATATAAGAACATAATTATAAAATAAAATAAAAAAATCATTAACTTTACATCACTACGAGAAAGTTAGTTCATCTGAAGCACATATTCATTTATTTTTATTCAGGTAATTTGCCTTCGGTCGCAAGATTTTAACTAGCGAATGTACAAAATAAAAGTATTCTATTGTGAAATTTTGACGCCAGCGTTTTTCCAGGTAGTCTGAGGATCTTCTTTCTCTTCGTGTATGCTATAGATCGGGGGATCTTTGTGAACTCATTCTTTGAAGATGGGATTTCCAATTTTGTTGCCATTGGTGGACGTATTCTAGAGGTGACTCAGTTCTGAGTTCATTAAAAATATCAATATTCCGTTTCAGGTCCCAATTTTAATATTTATCCTGTTGTTCTGTACATGAACCGCATTTCAGAGGCTGTTATTCTGATCTCATCATAATGACCATGCTTCGCGCCATACCTAAATAGCTACGGGTCGTGTTAAGATGCTGAGATGTATTCTAATGCGCTTATGAACAATGGACCGTCTCATAACTGTATTAATAATGCCTGTTGTTCTGTTGTACCATATTTAATGATTATAGAGAGAATAAAGATATTATATTCGAGGTGAGAAAAGTTATTTATTGTCTCAGTTACCTTCTTATAAACACAAATCTTACGTTGTAGTGGTTCTTTTTCACAAAAGTCATAATTTTTTTCTGTCTCTTGATATTTTCATATTGTAAATTATAAATCGATCATCTTCTAGAGCAGCCGCGGCGAAAATGCAACTCACGAGCACATTGTGGCTCGCAGTGCTTTCCTCTCGCTTCCTACCTACAACCCCCACCCTCTCACTCAGTGGAGTCAAACTCCGTTCTATTTGTATTTGTCTCGGACCTGCGAGTGGCGTATCGTCGCAATATCTCTCTCGAAACCATGTACCTCTATAAAAAACGAAAGTTTCAAGTAGGATGGGAGGATGCATTCTTTTGCTTACAATATGATGAAAATATTAAATGTATGATTTTTGCACAAATATTACTAGGAAAACGGTTGTATAACATAAAACGGCATTATAAGTTACTACATGTTACTGATGAAACATTAAAAGGCTAAGTGTTATTATTATTATGATTATGATTATTATTATTATTATTATTATTATCATTATCATTATCATTATCATCTCTGTACGTCGATTCTTTTACAGCAGATGTACGAATAATGCGGTTAGATCTTCAATTTAAACTCACAGATTTACAATGTGACGTTAAATGAAAGCTAGATGTAAGGACTTGACAGATATTGAATTTTTCAAATCTTTGGAAAAAAGTAAATATTTGAAGCTTCGTTCTTTCGCTTGCCATGTTCGCTGTAACTTACGTTTGTGAAAAATTATGTTCAACAATGAAAATAGTAAAAATCAAATTTAGATCAGACTGACAGACAAATACCTTCGTGATCAACTACGATTGGCAGTAAGTGACATAATTCCTGATTTTGAAACTTTGTCGCAGAGACATTCTGAAGACAGTTAATTTTATGTTGTGATAATGTGTCCTATGTTTTCTTGTTCATTTCTTTCTTCGTTACACGTCCTAAACATTAACTTCCCCTTCGGTTGTCCGCCTCCCTCCATAGGTGCTATGCACGTTGCAGCTTACACAGTGGCTCGGCGCACCATGGCCTTTTCGCCACGGCTGTTCTAGAGTGTCGGAAGGTCTAAAACGTCTGCAAAGTGAAGTGTTCCATCTACTCTCAGTTTTCTGTGAATTGGTGTATAATCATGCTGTGCTTGCCTCCATTCTATTATTATCCTATTCATATAAATTATGAAAAGGACATAGTCCACATCTTATCTAACTAGAGTATTGATTTCATTCCATTCAAACATTTTCCCATTTAATTTTTTCGAAATTATATTTGTTTTACATACTTCATAAATATTTTGAATATGCTGTTGTGAAACACCATGATTAGCTAAAATATTTAGTAAATGAAATTTATTCACTGTGTCAAAAGCTTTCAAATTCTACAAAGAGATATATTCGCCAGATTAATAAGCATTGCTATTATTATTATTATTATTATTATTATTATTATTATTATTATTATTATCGAAGTAAAATATGTTTAGAAAACAAAATTCTGGAAAGGGCAATTAAATTCAATTACTTCGGGTACAATTTATCTTTTCAATCTGAAAGGATATATCCCAGAAAACCAACAAATACACTAAAACTGTGAGCATAAACAATAATGTTTTCAATCCTGCAATTGTTCAGAAATGTACCCGTTTATGCCTGTATAATATTCTCGTAAGTCCAGTTTTCTTATGAAAGAGAGGCATAGAACTTAAGATCTCATGATATTAGCGGAATCACAGCATGCGAGATGAGATTCATGAGGAGGACTGCGGTATAGGCTACACTAAATTCGACCACAAGGGGAATGAGGATATCGTGGAGGAACTGTAGGCTGAACCAAGGATGCGATACATTTGGGATATCAAGAAAACTGAAAAAATCACGTCAACAGAATGAGCATAACAGATTTTCAAAGGCAATCTTAAATTATCTACAAAGGGGGAAAGGATCCATAGATAGAAAACTAAGCCTAATAGTTGTCAGGATGATGATGATGATGATGATGATGATGACGATGATGATGATGATGATGATGAGGACGACTGTTATTATTTATTATTATTATTATTATTATTATTATTATTATTATTATTATTATTATTATTTTATAGAATCCGTAAGATTGAAAATTATTTCCAAGATGCAATGAACTTACACAGATTTAAAAAAAAAAAAATCGAATCAGTGTTAAGATTAACTGTCATGGAATACAACATCCATAAGTAGTTACATATCCAATTTCTTTGTAACTGACCTACATAATCTATTCTAATACCGGCATGAGAAAATAGCTACCTCATATGTTTCGTAGGCGATGTTTTAATATGTAAGCTATAGATTACAGAAGCGTCAACCCAGACGCATATCAACGAGGAAATCTGCATATTATAGCCTGTTAAATGCGTGAGTTATTGCTGGGGGCGCCTCCAAATATCACCAGTTCATAATACCTTCCTGCGGTGCACAATACAGGACGGAACTGATCCATAGTTTTCTGATAATTTATGGCTCCACACTCCCATAGTCAGGATTTGAATTTCTGTGCTTCGCAGCTCAGTAGTTCGTGTTGTAAACTTTATTAACATTTGATTCTTTGCGGTTAGCAATCAGTAGAACGTTTGTAGTTCCATACTTTGTATTGAGATATCGGTTAGATTTAATGATACTAAAAGTGAAGGTTACTTTGGAATTTCCTCTTCGTTAAGATGAGATCAGAGGCCCATATTACCAATGTCAAATTATTCATATTTAAGTATTTACAATAATCCGTGGCGCTACAGCCGGCTGCTGGCCTCACGGCCACATGACGAAGCAGAAGTGAACGATCATTCAACCAGAATGGAGGAATCGTGTGGTTAGCACAATGAGCCTCCCAGCCGTTATAGCTGGTTTGCGTAACCAGATTTCGCTACCTATCGTAGCTACCCACGTGCATCACAATGCTGAGTGGGCACCGGTCCCATACACTGGCCTAAATTTCATAAGAAAATTTCTTCCCCCATGAGGTCTCGAACCAGCGCGCATTCCATAACGCAAGTCCTAGAGAAGATGTCTTAGACCACGACGCCACGGCGAGGGACATTTATGTATTTATATCAAGAAATATTTTTATGAAATTTGTATTATTTTTGTCATTGTTTGTATTTGTTGTTATTGTATGTGTTATCTGGTAGGATGGAAGAAAAGGCCCTATGGCCTTAATCCTGTCAGAGTAAATAAACAAATTAGTAGATGGATATAAGATGAGTTTGATGATCAAGTTTTCTTCTTAAACATATTTTAATATTTTTTTATGTAGTAATATTAATCTTGCTCAGGATAGGGACCGATGGCGGGCTTATGTGAGGGCGGCAATGAACCTGCAGGTTCCTTAAAAGTCATTTGAAAGTAAGTAAGTAAGTAAGTAAGTAATTAATATTAATGGGCGAATGGTATTCTGTGATAATCCACCTCATTCTATAATTCCATACTGTATTATAGACTGAACCAGGAATAAAATTATGTTCTAATTAGGTTTACTGGCATAAAGCGATGCAGTTGAAAAAATTTGTACAGAGTTTTACGTAATTTAATATATAAGTAGTTAATATGAAAATTCCATTTTAAGTTTTGATCGATGAAGATATCTAAATATTTCACATGGGTTGATGGGAGTAGTTTAGGACAATTGCAATTATTATAGATATTTGCACAATTATTGCTATGAATTTTTTAATTATAATTGTTTTCCACTTTCTAATAGCGTTTCACTTTCTGCTCTTCGTATAGTATTTTTTTTCATTTTCTTCCTTAGGCCAGAAGCTGCTTGTCATTTCAGCCACAGTCAGGATTATTTGTACTGTTCATACATATATCTATAGTTACCTGAGCTGGTGTCACGTTACGACAATGTCATCATAATATGTGAGTATAATTTCAGGTTGGACAATCCAAAAAAAATGAGAACAGGAAAACTTTCTTGATACGCACTTAGACTTTTGCACTTAAAAACGGAATGAAACTCGTAGCCATGCGTTGAATTCCGCTGAGTGAAATATTTCCTTATAAATGACGACCGAATTGTGACACGGACCTCTGGCCGTAGAAGTTGTTTTGTAGGCTTGTCGTTCTTCGCAGTCACGGGCTATTCCTTCTATGTTTTCCTATGTCCCCTTCTCGACCTTCCTTCCGAATTCTTTGCATTCTTTTACTGTCGTGTGTAATATCAGTCAAATAGCTGACGAGCTTTGGAGCTAACATAGCCATTTCAAATCAATGCAGTTACCTTACCAAGAACACGAAATATGAGCGTCATTTTTTAAAGAAACTGGGTAGTGCAGACGATCAAGAATCACATTTTGTTCTGTTTGTACCTTAAAAATGTAACCTTTTCCCTAAATAAACAAATTGTAAGTTTGTATTCTTTCGAGTACAATAAAAGAAATAGTTACAACTTCAAAAGTACGCGTTCAAATGGGAAAAGGTTGATACTATTTAAAGATGAGGTCTGAAAGTTTCAATTTATTGTTGTTGTTAGATGAGTCATGCATCACGCGCATGCGTAGATAATTTCATTTGATAAATCTTATCGTACTTTGCGTCTTGGGGAAGAGTTAGTCGCCATGTGGACACCACAGCAGAAAGTCTTTTGTGTGCTATCATTAGGAGAACAAAAATCTGTGATTCGTGTGCAGCGCGTGTTGAGTCATTGGTTCGAAGCCGTTCCAAAGCATGTATCAATAATGAAATGGGACAGGCAGCTCAGAGGAACTGGAAGTTTGTTATCCAAAGCAGGTAAACATTCAATGCGTAAAGTGTCTCAGGAAGAGGATCACCTTATATCGTATGGCCTGCCAGATCACCAGACCTAACCACCTGATTTTTTCCTGTGGTTATTTGTTAAGGACCAGTATGTGATTTGGCAGACTTACAGAAAAGAATTTATGCTGCTGTCAACATAATATGTTAAAAAGGTAAAATTTCCTTGTATGACGGATGTCACCGTTTTGACACTGGTATCGTGTCTTCGTCAGCGTCTGTTGGACTACTGCTTGTCTTGCTTCTAGTTTCGTTGTATCCTATGATGAGGGTATGTTGTTTTGATGGTCGTGGGGATTGTTTGTATGTTATGTATTATTAAATTGAATAGACCTAATGTATAATGTACTGAATAAAATTGTAATTGAATATTAATTATATGTTTTGGATATACTATTGTGTGCTTGTATATTTCTAATTGTTCTAATATGTTTTTATCATGGATTGTTTGGTGTGATGTGCTATCTCCATACATATCTGATTTTGTTATTGTAATATTATAATGAGGTGTTCTGAGTAATTTGACGTAGTGTATTGTTTAGTTCCGTATTGTTTTAATATGCTCATCACTAATAACTATACACTCACTCATTCATCCACCCACTTACTGTTTCTTATTTCTAACGGTGAAAATTCATATTTGGTAACAATTCATGGGACGTTTTTGAAATTCATAACTGGTTATTATTGAAAACAAGCATTATAGCCTAAAATGTTGCACAACACTGGAGATAATGAAAGTAGTTTCTGATGACTAAACACTAATTTTATTTTACTGAATTGGAAGGTATTTCTTCAACAGTAATTCCACTAGAGGTTTTGATTTATATAGAGAAAATAAAAACTCGAGTGGAATTTAATTGACCATTATACCATTAGAAGAAATAAAGTAGCCTACTCTAAAACAAGAAAATATTAATTGACTTACAAAATGAGACACAAGATGAACATTTAGCTTCCTCCATGTTTCTTTTCCCTGTAAGTGAAGATGACATTATTTTTTGGTTAAGAAGTTAAAAAATAATGTTGCTCCTGGTATAGATGGAATTAAGAATAATACTTTCAAAATTATTATCAAATATATATTAAAACCCATGGTTCATATTTTTAACTTATGTTTTGTGCAAGGTATATTCCCAGATGTTTTGAAATGTGCCATAGTAATTCCAATATACAAATCTGGAGATAAAAATAATTTAAATAACTATAGACCTATAGCTTTACTTCCAACATTTTCAAAATTGCTTGAAAAATGTTTAAAGAATAGATTAATAAATTATTTAGAAAAACATAAAATCCTCTCTAAAAATCAGTTTGGTTTCCGCAATAATATTTCTACTGATGATGCTCTTATTAATGTTACTGGAAAAATTATCAATGAACTAGATATCGGAAACAAATGTTTTGGTATTTTCTTGGATCTACGGAAAGCTTTTGACACTATCAATCATAATTTACTTTTGGACAAACTACATACTATTGGAGTTAGAGGTAGCTATAGTTTTAAAATTATTCCAATCATATTTTAGTAACAGAAGGCAAATGACCAAAATTGAAGATCAATTTAGTGAATAGAAATATATAGATATAGGTGTACCGCAAGGAACAATTTTGGGACTTATTTTATTTCTAATATATGTTAATGATCTGCTAAATATAAATTTAGAACAATTTAATGGATCTATATATTCATATGCAGATGATACAGTAGTTATTTTCAGTGGTTTTTCTTGGCAGGAAGCATATAGAAATGCTAATATAGGTGCTAACATTGTTAAAAAATGGCTTAATTCCAACTTCCTTTCTTTAAATATATCTAAATCAACTTTAGTTCCTTTTTCGTTAACAGCTACCAGTGTTCCAAATTTAAAATTTAGCGATAAATATAGACTAATAATACACAGTGAAAATTGTTTAGATCCCAAAAGTTGTAAATGTCCTCCTCTGAAAGAAGCCACGCATGTCAAATATCTGGGTATCATTATTGATCAGAATTTAAAATGGCCTCATCACATTACTTATCTTTGTAAGAGGTTTCGTAAAACAATTTATAAATTCGTTAATCTTCGATGCTACTTACCTATTAAGTTTGTATTACAGACACACAATTATGTCACAAGACAAAATATTAATTCAACATTAGTAGAACCTAAATGTCTCACATCTGCTGGTCTAAAGCATAGCATAAATTTTGGCCCTCGGTTGTACAATGCTTTAACTAAATTACACCCAGAACTTCTAACATGTAACGCACTAACATATAACAAGAAAATTAGAAACGTGTTAATATCTTCAATTTGATTAAATAAATTTATAGCCTATGTGTATGAATTAATCAACCTATATTATATTTGTATTCTATAATTTTGAAATATATATTAGTCCTACTTTTCACGTGCGATATTATTCTTCTCTAGTGTTAATATTATATTATATAATTCCATCGCCGCTGTAATTATATTTTAGTTCCTATTTTATTTCACTTATTTATTTATATTATTATTATTTTTTTATTTTAATATTATATCTGAACTGCGAACGAGCACGAGCGCTGCTCATTCGGTCTCAAATTTTGTTAATACTACTATATCTTCTTTTTATATTGGTTGTATTATTTTTTTGTATTTCTCTTTGTTTTGTTTTGTAATTATATTTCTTTATTATTATTCTGTAAAAAAATTCTTTTTACTAATGTTAGATTCACCAAAACGTTTCAATGGAACCTCCAATTTCAGTTGACTGTCTATGTGGGAAACAAATGATCGCAAAGGATGTTTTACAGTACTGTAGAGAATTTACAGTTTGAAATGTTGGCAAACAAAGGAAAAAATGCTAAGGATACGATAAAAACAAACAAATACTAGGAAAATAATAAAAATAAATAAGTACAAGGGAAGTGATAAACTTGTGCGATAAGCAACCATGACTGGTTGATAGCGTCCTTTCGTACCGTTTTATTGGTCAAAAGTAATGTGACGTAGTAAAAGTGTAATAGTCAACAGTAATCTCACTAGACGTTTTGATTTATCTAGAGAAAATCAAAACTCGAGTGGGATTTAATTGACTATTACACGATTAGAAGAAAGTATATAAAGATTAGAAGTAACGAAGTACTCCAATACAATAAAATATTAATTGACTTACGAAAATACAACTGTCTTCAAATGTATTATTGTACCATCTCAACATTACAAATATTACGCTAGATGCATGCTAGATGGCAGTAGTGTCTTTATACAGACACTGTAATGATTACTATTCAATAAATCTCAATATTAAACGATCTCTGATACGTGACTATCCATAATATCATATAGCAGAAGTTCTTTTTATCCTCTCAGAGCAGAGGCTATAACATAACGTAACTAATATACACAAGTGTTAGAAAAGTTTTAATTAACGACGATGACATAAAAAATAAACATGAATAATTTTAAAAGGAATAATTATTGAATGTACAATTTTCAAATTTGAATGTGGTTGGTGGTTCAATTGATGTTATATTGGACGTGTGCGTAATAGAAGTGGAACTCGTTGATTTAGGCCTACATGGTGTGTTCAACTTATTCAGAATTTCCGAATGAATAATTTTGAAAGGAATAATTATTGAATGTACAATTTTCAAATTTGAATGTGGTTGGTGGTTCAATTGATGTTATATGGACGTGTGCATAATAGAAGTGGAACTCGTTGATTTAGGCCTACATGGTGTATTCAACTTATTCAGGATTTCCGAATGATGCTCTTCATTTATTTGTAAATCGGATTTCAGAAGATGCATAGGTATGATCAGTGATTTTTATTAATTCTTGTTCTTGAATGCCAATGCGAGTCATATTTGAAACTGCTGTGCATCGACTGGAGTGGTTTGTAATTTTACATATATTTTTGACGTCCAGACCAGCGCAGTTTCAAATGTTGGCAAACAAAGAAACAAATGCTAGGGACGCGATAAAATTTAAAAAATGCTAGGGACGCGATAAAATTAAACAAATGCTAGGGACGCGATAAAATTGTGCGATAAGCAGCCATGATTGGTTGAAATACGTCCTTTCGTACCGTTTTATTGGTCAAAAGTAGTATGACGTAGTAAGAGTGTAATAGTCATGATAATATCATCTCATGAACTATTTAGTTTCTACACAAATATTTACTCTCTTGTTGCCTGTACAGTATATATATAAAGAGAAACTACGTCTGCTTTCAGTATTCGTAAAAAATCTTGTTTCAAGTGACGAGAAAGTGGAATATTACGAGGGAAAATATTTTTCGTAAATAAAGAGGTGTCAGTTGTACTGCTTACATTTACCTATCTGTTAAGTTGTAATTTGCCGGTGCTACGTTGCATATATGCCCTCAGTCTAATGAAGTAATGAAGTGTTTCAACCTAACTGGATGTGAAGTTTCACTCCCACAGAAATAAAATTCTAACCTGTAATTATATACGAAATTATATTTCAAAGCCTCTTGTCATCAACCCCGTTCCTTTTACATAAGATGTCAGTCATAAATATTTTAAGAGCTGATTTCTGATTGGGTGGGTTGCATCTATATCACGTCTTTGTTTTTAATTTCCCTCTTAAATTGGAATTCGTCCCGCTTGTTCGGGTGTGTTGGGAGTCCCGGCAATTAGGGTGCAGTCTAACCGCGCGGCCTCATTTGTAAGTGCAGTGGGTGTGGTGTGTGCTTGATTAACGCCGATAGCCGTTTTATTAATTCAATCTACAAGGTGTTCAGAAAAATAGTATGAGGTGGACAACACCAATAGAAGTGACAAAAACACATACAATTCCGAACAACAGAACAACGGCATTCAATATTTACCTAATCCTTGTGGTGTGGTCAGTGTTTGAATTAACTATTACACTTTTTTTTTATTTATTGAGTATGCCCCAACGACTATAACTCATATGTAGGGGCTATACAAGAACACATACATAATATGTTATACAATGTAATTGAAAACGTCATTAAACTAAAGTCTGTGAAAAACAAACAATAACACAAGAATTTGTTAAAGAAAGAAAGCAAAATAAGAACAAATAGTAAATAACATAAAGTTTTGGGCAGAAAGAAGAAAAGTTTGAAACCATGAAATAAATAAATCAACTGAGAATTAAAATAAATAATCTTCCAAAAAACGTATTTTTGAACAATTCTTAAAACACCGGCAATTTGGTAAAAGTCTACATTCTAAAGGAAGTTGGTTAAAAGTTGTTGTTAAAAATGGTTAAGTCCTTTCTTTCCATAAGTTACCTAGCTATGCTGAGAAAAATATATATTGTCTTTTTGTCTTGTTAAATAAGTATGTATATCTTTATTAAACCTCATACTATTTTCGATCAATAAAACGGTACGAAAGGATGTGTTCCAATCAATCATGACAGTTTATCTCTACAATTTTATCAATTCCCTGTCATTTGTTTAATTTTATCACTTCCTAGCATTTCTTTGTTTTTATCACTTTCCTAGCATTTGTTTGTTTGCCAACATTTAAAACTGCAAATTCTTTAAAACATTCTTTGCGATCGTCATTTGTTTCCCGCATACATAATGAATTAATAATTTGGCTTCCAACATCACAGAACATACAGAAAGGAGCTTTATTTGAGGAACTGTAAAGTTTGTGAATAAACAAGGTACAATACAGTATGAAGAATTTTACAGCAGGTGTTCCAAATTACATGAATGCATATCTCTAGTCTTCTCCACCAACACCCGCGAATGCGTTCGAGAAATCCTGGTTCATTAATAATAATAATAATAATAATAATAATAATAATAATAATAATAATAATATAAATATTGATAATGATAATAATAATCATCATCATAATTATTATTATTATTATTATTATTATTATTATTATTATTATTATTATTAATTTATTTATTTATACTGGCAGAGTTAAGGCCATAGGGCCTTCTCTTACACTCTACCAGGTCACAAAGTCTTCATTTGCTAGAATGCGATGCTGCAATTCTTCAGGTGTGGTGATGTCTGTTGTGTACACTAGACTTTTTGCAGGACTCCATAAATAAAAATCCAAAGGATTTAAATCCGGTGATTTATATACAGGTCCTCCTCTACCTATCCACCGTACATCATATTCTCTGTTTAAATATGTGTAGGAAATGGGATGGGGAGAGTGGAGCATATGTACGAGCGGTTAAACTCCGTTTACATTTCTAATTTATATAGTTTAACAATTTCGATCTTTAAACTTAAATAATTTGGCGGTATTTTAGTCTTTTTAGAGGAATCTATCCCTTAATCGATAATCCGTTATGAATGTTGCCGCTTTAACGTATATCCAGGCGTTCGGTTCTCTGGCGACCCCTATCACCAAAAAATGGCATTATCTCATAAACGGTTAATTTCCGGACCCATGTTTAGTGGAATGTTTTCCTTCTCTCCGTCTTTACTCCTCATCCCTAAATTGTTTACCATCACTTTTGAAACACCCTGTATATAGAGCCTATTATGTACACATACGATGGTAAAGTAAAATAAAATAAAATATAGTATTAAAGAAAATATATTTTTTATTTTATTACTTTACACTGAGTGCTGACGTTCACGCAATCATTGTTACTTTATTAAATCGCCTGTTGATTTTATAAATCAAAGAGAATCTGTGAACGTGGGTTGTCAATATCGCGTATCTTATACCATGTTAACCTGACATCAGGTTTGTGGGAGTGGGCTATTACTTTGACGCCTGTTTATTCATGCAGTTCCATTAAGCTTCACATGGAATTAATTCACTATAAGTAATTACATTTTCAAATAAACTAAACGTCAATCGGAATTTCACTTTGATTACAAACTAGTAAATAATTTGTTGAGCGAACGTCTGAAGAACACCTGATAGTTAATCACTATGAAAATATTCAATGATCCTTTGTTTACATATGTATACATATACATAAATTTAAATAAACTCTTAACTGTGGTGGTTCTGGTAAACACTCAATAAATTATCTCACAATATCGACAAAATATAAATACCACACACATGGAGTTGTGTGTTTAATATCACTACTTTCGAAATGTTAGACACACACTATGCAAACAACTGTTTTGAAGTATCTCAGTGTACGGTGTAGAGGTTTATCAGTTTACCAATCTCGCTCTGTTGTTACGGGTGTCCGTACTGTGGAGTCTGTAAACGTATACTGTCCTCATTTGCGTGTCAGCGCTTCCGGCTATACAAATACAACGGATCTGACTTCGATTCCCTGGATGAATGTCGCTTTTCTTATGTTTATCTCTTATATGTTGCCGCAAGCTGTGATTTTGTGCTATTGTAACCAACTAATAATAGTCTTTTTCTTTAGCATACAGCCTTCACAGCTTTGCTCATTGTTTCCTCAAGAATAACAATAATAATAATAATAATAATAATAATAATAATAATAATAATAATAATAATAATAATAATAATATAGTATGTATTTGTTCATACTGTAAATGAATAAATACCTGGTGGCAGTGGTAACTAATTACACTCAAAAATGACAATTAGTAATAAACACAATTAATAATAAATCAATAATTAATACTAAAATAATAGTAATAATAATAACAATAGTATAACAATATTAACAAGGAACATTCTAAATTAAATGAAGCATGATCACTTAAAATAACATTTAAAGTAAATCTAATTTGTATCTTAACTCTAAGTTCGAACTAGAATCAACGAGTAGAGTAAGGGAGGGTATTGTCGGATACCATTTTGATCTTTCAAAATAAAGGTAATTAAAAAAGTTAGAACTGGAATTACTCAGTATTATAATAACCTCTTGGGGTTCTGCAGATTGTACATAAGTATTAGGTAATTTACATAATATGTATTTGCTGTATAACTTTCAAAGACAAAACAGAAATAATATCATCACTGACAGAATGGGAAGCTAATGTCGGATACATTAGACATTATTATGTAAGAGGTATGATAATGCATTTAAAATGATATATTGCATATCAGAAATTATTACAATAGTGTTCTGTTTAGCCAACTGATATGCAAGCCTTTTAACATCATTTCTAGTTCATCCAAAATATTTTCTCTCCATCACTTAATTAACTAGCTTAATTAAAAACGGCTTTGGTGGGCTCAGAGTTGGACCGTACATAAAAATAATGCTGATCGTAGTTTGAATCTTTTGAAAACCCATTTTCTAAATGGGTTTTACCGGCTTCAGACTTCCATTTTCTTTAGACTGAATCTCTTTTTTTTTTACTTTAGGCATCAAAAATATCAGAAAAGACAATTCGTTACTTCATACAATTAATTACTTACATTAATTAAAAATACCCAGGAGTAAAAATGTAGTAGTTTGTTATAGAAAACATATAAATGGGTTTAAGGCAGCTTTTATGTAGCGAGCAGCATTGAAACGACAATGCCCTCGGCTAGTATCCGACATTGCCCTCGGCTAGTATCCGACATTGCCCTCAGCTAGTATCCGACATTGGCCGACTCTTCACAAACAGTAAAACAAGCCAGCTGCATGAAACATGTTGTCGATAGCATTTCTGCAATTAGAGAATTAAGAAGCCTTATCTATGGTATATCAAACAGTGCATACCATGTTGTGTAAATATAAGAATAACTTGTAACGAATAAATCACATTACTTACCCTCAAAAAGTTTATTTATTTTTTTTTGCAGTCACGTTGAAAACACGCTATTCACACAGAGTGGAGCACTCAATAGTAATGGCTATTCATGCAGATGTTCGTCTACTTGTAGAGAACGTAATGCATTATTTTCACATCAGATTGCACCATTCGATGGAAAAGAAATATGTTATCCGATATTATCCGACATTACCAGACCTATCCGACAATCCCCTCCCTACTCTATGATATGTTCATACATGCACAAGTACCGGTACCTTTCAACACTATACTCATTTTGCTGTCAACTCACACTCACTGCACTGGAACTAAGACACATTTCACTGATACTATCCTGATTTCACTAATATTTCAAAAACATTTCACTATTAAAATACTTTGCTCTACCACTATAAACTACAAAACTTCACTGACACAAACACACTTCATTGACACAACACACTTTGACTAACACAACACACTTATTCATTGATACAATACTTCAAATAACAAAACATCTATTAGTGTGCATAATATACTACCGTCTGTTATCAAAGTCCTTAAGCCTATTTTAAATACATTTTTGGTTAATGTTAAAGCATTCCAGTCCCTGATAGTACGATTGAGAAAAGAAAACTTTCCAGTGTCCGTCTTCTGTTTTCTTTCCCTCAGTTTATGTGAGTGGTCGTTCCTTGAAGAGTAATTTGGCGGCTGAAACCTAGTTTTTATTACTCTCCAGGCAGGCTCACCTCTGTATGTTTTGAACATTGCAGTAATAATAATTTCAATACTAACCTGTAATACAAGCCACGAGGAAACAGAGACGCTAGCCGTCCTATAGCCTGAGTAAAGCTAGAACAGACTGTCGCTCTAATCCTTGTCGATAATCGAAATTTTCGCTGAAAGATATCAATAACATATTTTTTCTAGTATGGTCAGCTATTCCTATTGCTGTACCAAAGTATTTTCATTAATAATTTTTGTAAGTGATGATTCCACTCTGTATAGATGCAAATGTTTCAGGACATGACTGTAGAATGAGCAATAGGCTATAACTCTTAAGTATATTTGAAGCATATTGTAAAACGCAATCCTCTATTTCCAAAAATTAAGCAGAATTAACTAAGAAGTTTAATCCTTGCAGCTGAACATAATACAGATGATGATTATGTTGACGCATTCACATAGTTTTAGGCGAGATAGTGAGGAACATACGAATGATTTTAATCTACAGATTCAAATTCACATCGTCATATCTTTCCTTTTACTTTTTCTTGATTTGTTGTATTTGTTTCTCTTTTCCTTTCGCTTCAAGTTTTAAGCCTTGGGGTGTATTATAAATCAACAAAGAGTTTTCATTCTCTCTTCCACGGATGGCTCATAGATTCTTTCTGGATGATATTTCAGCACTGCTTTCGAGATTTTGTTAGAGCTCATTCTTTGGGGATGATCTTTGCAATTTAATTCATAATCAGGATTGCAGTTCAAAAGTGGTTGAACGTTGTGTTCCCTAACGTAGGGTACTAATTTTCAATTTGTATACGTAATGACAGTTCATTGTGGTTATAAAGTTATTCCATAGCCAATTGTGTAGAAAATATGAAAAACCATAGGTATATATTTAAAAATATAACAGAAAAATGAGCATTTATAATACAACTCATAAACTGCATTAGGGCCTACATTTTATTTTCAATGATATTCACAATCTTTATAAATAAGTAAAAAAAAACGTTAAAAATACAAATATCATAATAACACTCAAATTACAGCATAAACGTTTCACGCAATTACTTGGATCCCATGAATCCCTTGTCCTTTCCCCCCCTCCCAAAAAAATTAGTGACTCCTCCAAAGTACAGATACTATAAAGAAGACAATGGAAATTCCTCTAGGCTATTACTTAGTAACAAAGTCATTGTACCTCTCGAAGTTCGAACTAAAGTGTCTTTGTATAAAAGCTGTACGCTTACTGATTACTCTTACATTATTTAAATCTGTAGAAAGACTTCTGTACGGTACAAATTTCACAGGCCCTAGAGTAAAACAGGCCGTAAATCCACGTTTATACAAGAGTTCACTACATGTTTCGTATCAAGTTATCCGGCATCGGCATTCAGCGCACAAACTGTCAGTAACAGACAGAGGTCAGAGCAAGCATCACAGATTTACCACTGATTAGATCCAGAGATAAAGTGTGGCCTAATGCTCTCCATTTAAAACGCCGTTTAATTAACTTTCCTTAACTTCTCACAATGAGGGTGTGCGTTGAGGTATTTCCACTATTAGGCCCTAATGCCCGAGACCAATTAGAAGCAACGTTAACTTCACCACAATCTCAATTAAAATTCAGAGTTGACGCTCAATTTTGAAGTCTTTCATTAACACTTAAAGGAATGTATAAAATTATAACCCATTTCAAAACATAATGAAAATAAGGAATATGGACTATCTCGTAACAAAACAAGACAAGAGATGCATATGTATTGCATTGTATTTTGTCTGTTTTAAACAAATATATGTATATATATATATACAATTATATTGGGATTTCAATTTCATTGACGTCTTCAGGTTGACCGTCTTCGTTTTCTCTATCATGTCAAGATCATCTTCCAAATTTCTTGTTTTATCACTGCTGTTATTCCATCTCGCCAGGTAGTTCTAGTTTTTTCCATCTTCCTTCTGGTATCCACTAGAATACACTTTTGGGAAGTCTGTCTACAGTCATCCTTTGCAAGTGCCCATATCATCTCAACTGATTGGTTGAGACGTCATCCAAATTTGTGTATTTTATTCCCATTTTTTGCCTAATAATTTCATTTTTAATATTTTCTATATTTCCGTTGTCTATACTCGTAATTTAGCTTCATTTGTTTCCTTCAATGGCCAAATTTCTGCTCCAGAAAGGGTAGTAGCACAGTCTATATAGTCGCGAAGCTTGAGTTGTTGAAGTTGCTAGGAACAATAGATTGTGCAGGTACTATTTCGCATTGTCTCTAATGAGGCGATAGTAGCGATTTAGTGGTTAGCAACTATCTATGGATGCATATTTATTACATATTGAGCTTCGTGACTGTATATACTAGATTGTAATAGTTTTAACATTGTGATATGAATTTTTTTGTTTTGTTGTTGTTATATTCTCGTTTCACAACACTCCACTTAAACTTAATAGAGAAAAATTTACCTTTATTATTGCTATGTTTAATAAAATTTCCACTTTTACTTATATTTACTCCTAAGTATTCTACTTCGTCGTAATCTCTTGTTCTGTAATTATTTGTCCTTCAATTTCAACATTGTGCGAATTATATCAATAATCATGAAATATACCCACTCTGTCTCCGAAACTACGAAATATACACCAAAATCTTATTCACTGTTGTTAAAAACATGCTTGTGACTTTTGTTTCAGTCAATTTGTAAATCAATTAGTATTTCTGTATGTTATCTATGGACTCTATGTAGATTTACTTTTACTATATCAATGGCTACCGAAAAAAATTAATTTGTGTCGTCGAATGCAGTATGTTATGCACCGGAGGCTATAGGTATATTTTGATGCGAAGAGGTTTTGGCGAACTATTAGAGCACCACAATGAATTTGATGTGATTTTTTTTCAGGAAGTTTGGTTACTTACATGTAATGTGGACAGTAAGAGAGGGGAACTTTTCTGCGTACACGAAAATACTCACTAACTTTCCCACAATTCCTCGTGCGGGCAATGTAGAAACCATGCCTAGTTTATATTTTCTCTATGCTGATGTGTCATATGTGTAAACAAAAAAAAAATAATAAAAGTTTTATAATATTTATTTATTTATTTTGCTAATAAGTGTAACAAAAAATATATTATAAACAGAAAAACTTTAGCTGGCCTCTAAAAGAGTAGAATTCGTGCTCAGGGGCGGATTCCTGAATTGAAATTAAGAAGTATATAATACAATTTGTCTTATGTCTACTACGCAATAAGAATATATAAATTTAAATTTACAATTTTTCATTTTTTATAAACTCCACACATAACTTTTTAAATTTAATACTAGAACTATTAGAATTGACAAGATTAGGATATTTAAATATATATTTGTTATATATTCTTGAGCCTAAATTACTACTATGATTAAATACAGTAGCAGTGTTGCATTTCGGTTCAAACAATCTTAAATAATTTCATAACTATGGGAATACAATTCAAAATTATTCCGATTTTTATGTATAAATTTTATTAATACAATATAATAAGTTTGTCTTATTTTAAGAACATTAGAGTCTAAAAGCAATTTTTGACATCGAAAATCAATAAGTTTATGAAGACATATTTTAATTATTTTCTTCTGTAATAAATAAAGTGGATTAAAATTGGATTTAAATAAGCTACCCCATCCTATAATTCCATGCATAATTACTGATTGAAATAAAGTTAAGTATATTGTGAATAATAAACTTATTGACAAGTAATTCCTCAATAAAGCAAAATAATATGAAACATAACACAATACATTAAATTTACAAGCTGTAAAAATACTCACCGAATTGACAACCTACTTTACGAAATACCCACAGCAAAAATGATAAGTTTAACACCGAAAACACCCAATTTATTTTACTAAAAAATGTGGTTCCTATGTATTATCAATGAGATTCAGTATTAATAAACACACTATACTTCGAAAAGATGCCACTTCTTATAACGAACCAGAAATATTTTAAGCGGTTGTTAATACAGATGTTACCTGATTGCAGTATAAATGATACCCTAACCTCACTACTCCTGACGACCTGTCGTACGAGAGAGATATATGGGCTTGCTATTAAAATTGAGATGCTTCACTTCCGAGAGAATGGGATATAAAGAAGCGACCCACGCCGGGAAAACCGCCACTCCTCAGGGGAAGGAAGGTGGGTTCAAATAAACGTTTAAAATTATGGTTTGGTTTAAAGTAAAAGAATTCGTAACGTAGTTGTAGAAGTAGTTATACAGACCTGAGAAGCACGTGGAAGACATTTTATTAACCTGAAGGTGGAAGGCGAACTCTAGCGATACGTCCATCATAGGGAACTATTACGCTGAGTCCCAGCTAGGCACATTTTCACCCAAAAGGGCTGACTGTGCTGAGGTTCCCTCACTGTGACCTAAGTTACATGCAAAACATGCGACTCAGAACAGTATTAAATATAAGCCAGGTCTGCACAAGTTTGCGCTCTCCGAGCCGGCTCACAGCTCATGAGCGGAATGCAGATATTAACTGCGCTCTGTATAAAGGTGGACTGGAAGAAGGGGTGATCTCGTACAAAATATACACAAAAGGAAATACAGTACTAGTAAGAGTGTTTATGAAGTGAATTCCCGTTCAGTGTTTGCAAAACATCTTGGACTATTATTAATTAATAAAGAAATATTTATTTTACAGAAATAATAGAAATTCTATAGCTACTTAAATGTACAATATCATTTTGTTGTATTTTTATTTATCAGTACATCATAACGAGGTTTTATGCTGTTGGCAGCTGAAAGGAACAGTAGCCTACTGATCGGAATGAAACATCAGTTACAGATGTTCGTTGTCTGCCTTTATTAAAGTTGATTATAGAAAACAGTTGCTCACAAATATAAATGTTGAGCCAAACATAGTAATCATTTTCACAGCCAGCCTGTGTAGTCGTGGATATTATTGCTAATGTTTAGTCTTGTAAAACTCAACCAGGCTAGTAGTATTATTCAAACGATCTTTAGCCCTTAGGTCACATTGAAGATCAATAAATTCGAGCTGTAAATCGTTAAATGTTATGTTCCGTCTTTTAGATTCCTCCATACTGTACTGTAGCAGTAGGTAAGCAACGTGAAACAATTACTGAGAATAGGCCTACACACTGCACTCCACTAGATAACTGAGTGGTCGTTTCCCTCTCCTCTACCTATAGCAAGTCTATGTCATTCTGACGTATCTTCCTCTCCGTTTCGGCGAGCGGTAAACACAGCTCTCCCGCTCGTTGAGCGCTGTTTGTGCAGGTATGATATAAGCGGTACCCCTGCAGTGATTGTGTGGTCAGACCTCTGACTTGTCACGCAGGTAGCCCGGATTAAAGTCCCAGTCAGATCTGGGATTTTTCATTTAAAAATCCATAGTGACACTTGTGGCGGACAAAATCGCAGTTGGGGATTTTCTCGGGGTTCTCCCTTTTTCTCCATATTATGCATTTACATCATTCCGTCACCATTTCTCCAGTTCATCATCATTCCACAGCATTTCTCAATCGCCGGCTGGTGACGCAAGGAGGGCGGCTGGCCTAGGGACGAGGGGGGTTGCCTGCTCGACTCCTGGGTACGCAGCGAACCTTAGTGTAGTCAGCCAGTGTGGGTTTGGGAATGCGCCTAGCTTGAGGGTTAGTGCAATAGATCGTAACAAGTAGCAGTGCTGGGCCGTAGTGCCCCTCCTCCCGTAAATTCAATTCAATTCAATTCAAATATAAGCGGTTGAAATATTATTACTCAACCAATTTAAGAAAAGATAGGTACTAAAACTGTCTGCCTTCTTATTCCAAACACTTTCTCAATTTTACTTAAGAGACAACTCGACACTCGCTGCAGTTACATCTGAGAAATAGAGGCGATATTACAATATTTTCCCCGCTGCTGTTGTCCAGTTCTTTCAGGGTATGTGGATTATTTTTATACATTTTACCGTATGAGCTATTCCATCTCAAATCGACCGAAATATAGAGAAAATTGACCTTACAATTTCTAAATATAATAAAACTTTTTTTCTTGTACGTAGAGAACTGTGATACAATGCTTTGTGCAAAGTTTGAGGCATCAGAACTTCATAGTGTTTAAATTTAAAAAATATTTAAATTTATCGTATTTTCATAAAATTATCAACTTTAAACTGTTGTAGCTCCGAAACCCTTTCACCCAATGATCAAAATCATGTTTTATTTTGATGCTGAGAAATTAAAGTTTATATTGACATATTATAAACAGATTTTCTTACATTTGATGGAAATGGTGAAATTTAGATTTTTCCTCATTAAGACGCCTTTGCCAAGGAAAAAAATTTTAAAATATATGGTTAGATTCCGTATTGAAAATACATAAAAAACACATATTTTTTTACTGATGGCACGTTGATAAGAAAGTATTGAAAATATCAAATAAAGAAAAATTGTACGCGCGTGAACTAACCAGCTGACTATGAGGCGGGAGCTAGCCTAGGCAAACAAGGCCAGGAGACATAAACACGTGATGTGTCGTCTAGCAGCGCATGGCTGTGCTAGCTTTATCACAGGTTTTCATAAACACAGGAGTAAAATGACGCCCAACGCTCGCTTATCTTCAGCTCTCGGCCAGTGCGTGCGGTACTGCGCCGTTCAAATCTAGGCGTGTGAAAATAATCTATTTAATACCCCCAAAACGTATTGCCATACCACTAAGCAAACAATGCCGAATCCCTCTTAATAATGCAAGGGTTTTTCTCAATATTTTTTTACATTTTTACAAATTGGAAAAAGCCTAAAAGTAAGTAAAATCAGATTATCTGTCTCTCTGTGTACAATAAAAATAAGGATTACTTCTTAACATAACCTACCAAATGTCAGCTTCAAAATAAGCTCTCGTTCAATGTTCTGCAGTAAATGGTTCCAGAGTTCTGAGCGCTGAAAGAGGCTTGTTTTTTATAAAATACGCTAAATGTGTCGCTCAATAATACGAAAACTGTTTGACTTTCGATAGTATATTTTTGAAATGCACTCCCCTCAGCACCTTGTATAAGTAGGGAAAAAATTAGAGTATAAAAAATGCGAGGTTTTTTACTGATCGATTTCATATGGAATAGCCCATATAGAGTTTCCCCGAAATAAAAGTCACAAGAGGTTAGACCGGGAGATATAGGGACTACACATTTCCAATGAAAATTGTATCCTCGAACACCGTATAAATTTCGTTATTTTTAAAGCAGTTGCCACAAATGTTTGAAACAAAATAGCAGGCAGTTTCAGTATCCTTTTTAATTTGGGTCAGTAAATAACGTTTTGACTTTTTCTGTTTAATAATGTGTTATATTGGAAGTTTGTGGTTTGTCGAATGACCCATACTGCGTTGTCTCCATGAACAGCGTGTGGGAACGCACCAGGCAATGGCATAGTAGGTGTTTTCCACGCCGGAGTTTGCTCACTCGGTAGAAGCATCATTAGAGATAGTAAAAGTTGTAGCTACTTTAGTATTAACAATTACAACAGTAGTAGTAATATTAGCTACAGGCCGTAATTGTAATAACAGAAATAACTGTAATATTGGTAGTAATAACAGCGGTAGTAGTAGAAGTACTATAGTCGAAACATATGGAGAAGTACAAAGTGAGTCAGCCAAGGCTAGACCGGCGTCAGCGGAAAGTCGTATGCATAGTAACTGCTGCGCCATCGCAGTGGTCAGACATTTTGCTCACGTACGTTCCGTGTTTAGTTTCGTAAACACGTTCACATTTTACAACCAATATCATATATCAAGAAACAAATACGACAACAGACTCATCAAAACTGGAATACTAGATGGACGACATGCACAACCGGATCACTAACAAGAGACACCTACTTCCCAACAATCCACGACCGACTCAAAAGCCATCACTTCAAACCCACTTTCGTAACAACGCAGTTTTTTCTGGACACGGGAAATTTGGAACTTACTTCGACAGATTCAACATTCCAGCAGGCATCGACTCTACATGCTCCTGCCGCGAAGACCTTCACAGTGTGAAACACCTTCTATTTGACTGTCCTATTATTGAAGCAAAGAGATTTCAAATAAAGACACATCTTCTGGACTGCAGCACAGAATACAGGACTCCACTATGTGAAATGATCAAAAACCTTGTTGCTACAGACAAATTATAGATTTGCTAAACTTTATCTTTAAAATACTGTAGATATATATTTCACCATTATCTGTGTAAAAATAAGTAGTATAGATAAGTAGTATACCGTATAACAAAACCACAGTTTAGTACATACAGTTGCGAAGCTCAATGCAAACATAGACAGTTGAAATATTCATCCACAGACAGTTGCTAGCCACCAGGATTGCTACTATCGCCTCATCACAGACTCTTTCCCTAGCAGACGATAAAATGTATTGTACTTTTGATATCGTGTTCTTTTGAAAAATTAACACCTTTACTATTGAAATACGAAATACATAAGGTTTATATATTATTTTCATAAAGTATATATTATATTTTATAAACTCACCTTCCTGGATCTTTCGGAAGGATAACTCTGACCTCTTTTTCTTAGAATTTATAGTGCAACAAACGTCTCCTTGTCCCATATTATTACTCAAATTATTTTATTTTAGCCATTTACAGTTATTACAACCGATAACGAACATTTCACAGTTTACACAACTTTTCACAACAATGCGAAATACGGCACAGTCAATGCCTTTTCGATCTAGACCAGTTAATTCAATACTCAATTGTAGTATTCAAATACAGACAAATTGAATGTGCGGAGTATCATACATGACATTATGCTTAATTATAATGTATAATTGCGAATTTAGAAATATAAGATATAGTAAACATAACCTATAATATTTCCATATGAATGGCAGGGCATTGGAGACCACTAAAATTAGACAGAAAGGGGCAACTGGGACAGTAAACATAACCTATAATTTCAACATATTTAAATATTCGTGCGTTGCAACTGAAAATTATTGAATCGTGCATAAATGAATGTACAAGAATTTCGCAATATTTAATCGAAATAAAGGCATGTAGGTCTATACACATACGAAGAACGTAATTTTCACACCAAAAGTAATATTACACCTTAACTCGCAAGGAATTATGTCTGAAGTGTCTCCTAATCATTGTTTTAAATTTTATTAATGAAATTACACTACATTTTAGAGAAATATATGTTACTTTTTATGCATTGCAATTAACTTATATGGTTGAAACGCCGCCCTTCGTGATCGGGTTAAGGGAGTCACATGGTCTGCCTTACGGCCTGTATTAGATCTCGATGGCAGTGACACAGTCTATTGTTCCTAGTACACACAGCGCTCCAAGCGGCTAGCAACTATCGTGAGAAATGCAAAAAAATCACCCCAAGCTTCGCGACTGTATATACTAAACTGTGACAAAACTAAAACCCTAGTATACCGCTTGGTAAATTAGGGTTCTTTTCCACGGATATTTAATAATAATAGTAAACACGTTCACACAGTCAAGGTGCAGCTGTATACCGTACATTTAGATAGCAGTAGTGTCTCCATTATGAAATATAGCCTTGAACAACGAGTATTTATTTGCGATAAATTTGTGAAATACGAATCTTGGAGAACAGTTGTAACAGACTTCCGTCAGTCGTTCCCTGATTCACCAGACCCTTCTACAGCAATGATTTAAAATTTAGCGAAGAAATTTCGTACAACTGGATCTGTAGTGGATAAGAAACCAATCTGTGTGAAGCGTGTTCTCATTGAGGAGATGTTAGATGAAATTGGCCAACTAGCAGGTAGGAGTGTCACAATCTTCAGTGCTAACTGATAATAGGTACGAAACAATTAAAATTAAAACCTTACAAAATTCGTGTAGTTCAGAGGTTAACGGAACCCGATTATCAGAGCAGACTTAGGTTTTGCATGTGGTTCCAACAATCAGTGTATGATGGACTACTTGACTCCATCTTAATTTTTTATAGTGATGAATCATGGTTCCACCTCAGTGGTTAAAAGTAAATTTTACGCGAATAATCCATATTCACTTGAGGAGCTGAAACAAAATATCGACACGAAATTCAAGCCATTTCGAACAATGAACTGCGGCGAATTGCTGGACATGTCTTTAGAAGATTTGTAGCCTGCTAGATATCACAAGAACATGAATTGTGAATTCAGTAAGCACATCATTACGCAACACTAACCGCAAAAGCGCGGAACGAATCCTCCGCTTATGGTAGCGCCGTTACGTATGAATCAGCCGCCGTGAGTGCGGTTAGGATTCTAGCCCTGGCTGGTTGACTCTGTATTACTTCTCACAGATCTTAATGCGGCGAGTAATAGTAGCAGTAGCAGTAGCAGTAGTAATAGCACTAGCTGTAGTAATCCTAATAACAGTTTGAAACTCATCAGAAAAAAGCACGTATTACTAGTACGGAGAACCTTAACTTTTACGCTTACTTTATTCCTATCTTATGATAACTCATTTCATGAGCCTAGATTTCGGAATCCGACAGTCTATTGTCTCAATTTCAGTTCCGGCCCTGGCCTGTGGTGCCCCGCATACCATGCATAAAGTAGCGGAGAGGGTGTTGAGAGTCAAATTGTAATAATTTTCTAGGCGAGTACATTTTGAAGTCAAATGAGATGCGATATATCACATAAGCTGTTGATTTCACAACGGATAATAGACATTCTAGCAACAGATGGTCACAGCCATGAGTCCGCCAAGGTCGAAATCCTTCCTTTAAATTTCTTCTCGTATTATGAGCATAATTCATGCTAATTCAACCGAGTTACAGATTCTTTGATATTTATGTTATTCTAGGAAATAAGACAGTTGGTGAAGTCTCAGTCGTAGATTGAACATGGGAAAGGATATCCTTCCTTTCTTTCTTTTTCCTCCTTTCTTTCTTTTACCTTCCTTTCTTCCTTTTACCTTCCTTTCTTCCGTCCTTTCTCCCTTTTCCTTCTACCTTCCTTTATTCCTCACTTTACTTTTTCCTTTCTTTCTTCCTTTCTCCTTTTCGTCTTCTTTCCTTTCTTCCTTTTTTCTTTTCTTTCTTCTTTCCTTCCTTTCTTTCTTCCTTCCTCCCTTCTTTACTTTCCATCTACCTTTCTTCCTTCTTCTCTTCCTTTCTTCCTTCCTTCTTCCCTTTTTTCCTTTCCTTCTCCCTTCCTTTCTTCCTTCCTTACTTTCTTTCTTATTTCCTTTCTTTCTTTCTTTTTATCTTTCTTCGTCAGTTTTGCATCACCTTATATTAGAGACTTGCAATCCAACGAGATGTTGGAGAGCATGTTATCGAGGTTTTTTCTGGGGTTTTCCCTCAACCTAATATGAGCAAATGCTGGGTAACTATCGGTACTGGATCCCGGACTCATTTCACCGGCATTATTACCTTCATTTCTTTCAGACGCTAAATAACCTGAAATGTTGATACAGCATCGTTAAATAACCCACTTAAAAAGTCCTTCTTCTTAGACGCTTTTAGCCTACATAAAAAATATAGGAAAAGCATTGGACATCTAAAGAAACGCTGGATTCAAGAAATCTGGACACTTACCAAAGACAGTGTCCATGTTCACACTCGAGATTCCTGGTAATGTGTACATGGCCAAGGGGTGATAATGATGGCTGTAATGGTAATGATGGGAAGGGAAAAAAGTGTAATACGAAATATAGCGTCTGAATATGCAGTGAAAATTAATCCCGCGAAAGTGAACATACTTTGAAAATAACGAACGAATGTGAACTAACGTTCCTGTAAACTGTAAAGAAACAAGATTATAGCCTACTATTTTCTACATAATATAGATTTATCACATACATACTTTTTCTCTTCGTTTTGCGCAAGGTGTTAATAAAAAAAAAATATTAATTTAAATGACGGTTGGAGGCGAATATTCTATGTTTTTTTTTTTTACAGTAATCTAGAACATATAAATGTTTCTCTCTGTCTTCTCTCCTCCGGGTGAAGAAAGTTTTCATCTCTGAGTGGGAAGTTTGTTTTATATTTTTATATTTGTTTCGCTTCATTGCCTTCAGGTCCATATGAAATTTCATTTTCTACTCCTCTTCACTTCACATCATAACATTATTTTCTTTTCCAATCAATACGTACAGTATACGCTACACTCCATTTTGTAAAATATCACACATTTTATTGCCATAAACATATTCATTTTTTGTTCCACTATTATTATTTTAATTGGTTAATTTACTACGCTTTACCTACTGCTGTGGTTATCTGGCGTCTGAGTGAAATGATGATAAGGCCGGCAAAATGAATCCAGGGTCCATCGCCGAAAGTTACCCAGCACTGGCTCTTAATGTGTTGAGGGAGAATCCCGGAAAAACCTTAACCAGGTAACTTGCCCCAACCAGGATTTAAATCTGGGCCCGTTCGTTTTACAGTCAGAATGCGTTACTCCACAGCCGCGGACTATTATTATTATTATTATTATTATTATTATTATTATTATTATTATTATTATTACTTACTTACTTACTGGCTTTTAAGGAGCCTGGAGGTTCATTGCCGCCCTCACATAAGCCCGCCATCGGTCCCTATCCTGAGCAAGATTAATCCAGTCTCTATCATCATATCCCACCTCCCTCAAATCCATTTTAATATTATCTTCCCATCTACGTCTCGGCCTCCCTAAAGGTCTTTTTCCCTCCGGCCTCCCAACTAACACTCTATATGCATTTCTGGATTCGCCCATACGTGCTACATGCCCTGCCCATCTCAAACGTCTGGATTTAATGTTCCTAATTATGTCAGGTGAAGAATACAATGCGTGCAGTTCTGTGTTGTGTAACTTTCTCCATTCTCCTGTAACTTCATTCCTCTTAGCCCCAAATATTTTCCTAAGCACATTATTCTCAAACGTCCTTAATCTCTGTTCCTCTCTCAAAGTGAGAGTCCAAGTTTCACAACCATAAAGAACAACCGGTAATATAACTGTTTTATAAATCCTAACTTTCAGATTTTTTGACAGCAGACTAGATGATAAAAGTTTCTCAACCGAATAATAACAGGCATTTCCAATATTTATTCTGTTATTAATTTCCTCCCGAGTATCATTTATATTTGTTACTGCTGCTCCCAGATATTTGAACTTCTCCACCTCTTCAAAAGATAAATTTCCAATTTTTATATTTCCATTTCGTACAATATTCTCGTCACGAGACATAATCATATACTTTGTCTTTTCGGAATTTACTTCCAAACCTATCTTTTTACTCGTTTCCAGTAAAATTCCCGTGTTTTCCCTAATCGTTTGTGGATTTTCTCCTAACATATTCACATCATCCGCATAGACAAGCAGCTGATGTTACCCGTTCAATTCCAAACCCTCTCTGTTATCCTGGACTTTCCTAATGGCATACTCTAGAGCAAAGTTAAAAAGTAAAGATGATAGTGCATGTCCTTGCTTTAGCCCACAGTGAATTGGAAACGCATCTGACAGAAACTGACCTATACGAACTCTGCTGTACGTTTCACTGAGACACATTTTAATTAATCGAACTAGTTTCTTGGGAATACCAAATTCAATAAGGATATATTATTATTATTATTATTATTATTATTATTATTATTATTATTATTATTATTATTGTTATTATCATCACTACTTCCGTACATAACATTGCGATTTTACCTGCTTTCGCGATATTTGGTACCAGTTCGAAGCATTGAAAAACACCATATTCGCTCCTTTAGTAACTAATCTTAAAGTGAATGCCACTGTAGTTTTGGATGTTCACGAACATGATTGCCTCTTTAAGAACAGCTTCAACAGTCACCGCTTGAGCCTTTTCTCTGTTGTGAATATGTGAATGTGGTGACTAGGTATGGCTTTTGACATTATCCTCGCGTCCTTCAGTGATATCACCGGCCTAGTTTTTGACAATCACAATTGAAGATCATAGAAATCTTTTCACACATTCCTCGGCCTCACTTCACTTAGGGGAGAGTTGGGTAGTATCGGACATCGGGTAATATCTACCACCAGATCGTAGTACCTGAATGACATGGTTACGTTTCTGTATGCGACATCACAGAAACGTAACCATATCATTCAGGCACTATCATTTGGTGGTAGATGAAAGAAACTCACTGTCCGATATTACCCGATGTCCGATGCTACCCAACTCTCCCCTAGGCCTAGATATCCCCTTAACTAAACCACTAACCTTGTCACGTACCCTGTAAAAGACCGGTTCTTCTCGGGAATTACCTTAATTATTAATAGACCTGCAGAAGAATATCAAATAATTCGATATAAAATGTTGGTGAATATGATGACGTCATTGAGGATCAGTGTAGGCCTATTAAGTATTGATTGACTTTTTCTTTCTTTTAAAAATTATGCCCTGTCTTTCAAATACGAGGTTTCATAACTATCTAATATCAATAGATAACATTTTGGTTTAGTAGCCATGTCGTAAATTTTCATGGAGTAGATTATCGAACTCTGGTTACCAAGCAATGGCAATAATGTCAGTCCACCGGTGTGGAGTAATGGTTAGCATGTCTGATTGTAATACGAGTGGGCTCGAGTTGAAATCCTGATTGAGACAAGTTACCTTATTGAAGTTTTCTGGTTTTGTTTTTCTCTACCATTAAGAGCAGATGCTTTGTAACTTTCGGCGCTGAACCCTGAACTTATTTCGCTGACATTGTCACCTTCATCCCAATCACTAGATAACCATTTCAGTTGATAAAGCATCGTAAGATAAACAGAGAAATATCTAAATTGTTAATAGGCTAATTAATATATAGCTTTTACTATGGCAAACTTATTTCGCTAAATTTAAGGAAATACACCTAGGGTAAATGCTGCTAATATTGTGATATGAGTAATATTGTGATAGTTGTTTTTGAGAATTTATTACCTACAATTTTACTGAGCGAGAGGAAGATCTTTTTTTTTTTTTTTTTTGCGTCAACATATTAAGGGAATGTTCGTGGACAAGTTGCTGCAGAAAACCGGTCCTTCTCTCGCTGAGTAAAATTGTAATACATTCTCAAAAAGAACTATCACCATATTACTCGTATCACAGTATTACCAATTTTTACCCCATATATATTCGAGTTTTTGGACATTCGGGAAATTGGATGGAGAAAAGTATCCATTCCGGAAACTGACTATTCAAAATTTTAAATTCCGGAAAAAGGTTTCGGGAAACTCAATGTAGCCTAAGTAAGTCGAGTGAGGGCCAAATAATAATAATAATAATAATAATAATAATAATAATAATAATAATAATAATAATAATGGCTTTATTTAACCTGGCATAATTAAGGCCGTAAGGCCTTCTCTTACACTCAACCAGGATTAAAATTTGCTTACATAGTTGAACATAAAACTGGATCGGAATTAAGTAATTACATACTGATACAATTTAGGTACATAATGAGATAAAAAGAGGTAGTTACATAAAAATTTACCTCATAAAATAAAAATAAACATAGTGGAATACATATTAATGTTGTTAGAATCAAATACGAATCACATAAAAACAGAAGCCGATAATTCAATAACAAAAATGTACACGGTAAAAATAAAAATAAACACATTAGTATACATATTAGTATTAGATTACAATTAAGTAGGATTTACATAATTAAACAAACCATAAACCGACAATTGAATAAAATGTACACAAAAAATAGATTAATAATAATAAAAACACCACAGTGGGATACATATTGGCGTTAAATGATAAATGAACACGATTTAAATTATTACACAATAAAAATAAGAAACAAAAAAAAATAAAATAAAATAACAATAAATACAGTGGAACACATTGCATTAAATATTTGCAACGCGTTAGATGTGGCAACTCATAATATATTTTTCTAATTTACATTTAATGGAAATTAAAGTTCGGCAGCCCTTGACTTCAGGCGGCAGAGAATTCCAGTGACGATAAGTAGCAACAGTGAAAGATGAAGAATTAAAGAGATGATGTATGGAGTGGTATTTCCAGTGTGTTATCATCAAAGCTCGGAACTTGGGGACTTGTGCCTTTCCACGTGGCTAAGTGACCGGACTTCCATGTCAACAAACTCCCGCTTCCAGCACGGAGGTACTGCCAGGCCTGCTATAAAAGTGATTTCTGGCTGTAACAACGTATTGATAGTATTATGGTAGGTTGAAACACGTAATTTTACAGCATACGTGTAATGAAAATAAACACGAGAAATATATCAAATTTACTGTTCTGCTATGTACATGTTATTACAGTGTATGACTACGTACATTCGAAGATTTTCGAACCCATAACTTCTTCGCCTGTTAGTTAAACATGATTTGAAACGAGGAGACTTATTTATACTTCACATTTGACGGAAAACTTAAAATACTGAATGTTTTTCACTGTCTTCTATTCGATTTTCAGTAGTTGCTAGCTATCTGAGAAAGATAAGTATTTCCCAAATTTTTCTCGAAAATAGTTTTCAATTTGTGTGTCTTTCACCGTTTCCAGCCTCTAGTTTATGTTTGGCACAACTTACAAAATATAAACTTTCCATTCGAAGAAAATAATGTATCTCCGAAGTCCTCCACGAAATTCTGTACCTAAAATTTAAAAAATGTATTTCGAAACTTCTGTAATACCCATTCGAATAACACGTATTTTCTAATTCCTCAAACAGACCGTTTACCTGTAATTCTCTGTAAGTCATTGGCTTCGACATGACACAGTTTCGTCGTCAGTCTTCCTGTCATTCGAGTGACCACTTTCTTAGTAAGCACTTGCAAACACTGTGTACGTTGTACCTGTAACCTTACTCATGCCCACGACACACAAGTCCCCAAGTTCCGAGCTTTAGTTATCATATTGTGACCGAGTATTTAAGTTACGATACCGAGAAAGACTGTGGAATCAGACAGATAAGTAAGAGGGAGCAGAGGTGTGCAAAATTCGGTATAAGAGAGAAAGGGAATGCCATCCTTTACACCTATCTTACTTATAAGTTGATGTAAAAGGAGCAGGTAAAGCAGACTGAGAAAAAAGAAACAAAAAAGAAAAAGAAAGAAAGAAGAAAAACTTGTCCACTGAGATTTACCATAGACGAAATAGCCATGAGGCTGGTTTCCTTGACAACTTCTCCTTTCCTAGCAACTGTTATTTTATCATTGCTCCATTATGCCCTTATGGCCATAATTACTATCAGTTCATGTTTTATCAAAAACGTCGCAGTTGACACCTAAGGGGTATTAAACGAAGTGTCATTACTCCACCAAGTTACAAGTCTGCTAGTACAATTCTGACGTCTCACATTGCTTGGAAATGGGACGATCAATCTCTCCATTAGTGGGGGTAAAGATTTTACTGTTAACGCTTCGCTCTTTGCAAATAAAATTCGTCACAATTAGTGGGCAGCACAGATTGCACAAGCAGGACGGTCGAGGGGAAGAAGGGGCGGGGAAACAAATCATGCCTCTGCAGACATTATTAGATTCTCAGCAGATCCTCGGAATTGTTGATGCAATGGGAATATATAACCAATTTGAAATGATACTGAAAAGTAAGACTGAAGTCTCGTTATCGGAATCCTATAGTAGAAATATCAAGAGCAGCAAAGAGACAGTACTAGCTGTGTACAAAACATTGCCTCTCGAAGTAAGATTGATTCGAAGTTATTTAATAATAGCAGCGTTTTATTTCTTATCTTAAGCTTTCCAATGAAGTCAATGGCCGTTCCTTCTTTTATTTTAGATAACCTGGACTCATACTACACTTCGATCGTATTTCTCGCCTTACAGTCACATTACAGCATTTTCGGTATTTCTCTAGTAGAGTCAACTTGATAGTCTTCTTGTGTCAATATCATAACTTGCTCTGATTATATTTTTATCATACTTCTAAGAGTATTTTTATCTGTAAAGATTATGTTCGACCTACACCATTCATCCATAGTATTTTTTATCCAAGGAGAGGTCTTTCACTGCAAACTCAGCGTTCTCCAATCTTCCCTATTTTCTGCCTTCCTATTTGTCTCCGCACATGATCCATATACCTTAATGTCGTATAACATCTGATAATTATTATTATTGTATAAATTGTATAATACGGGATAATTCCGTCACTTTGTCATCCATATTGTTGCTGAGCATAGATGTCTCTTTCTTTTAACAATCCCGCTGTCAGATGCCGGAACAGTTGCCCGCTGTTCTAGCAAATAGTGACGCAATGTTGTGCAGGCTGAGTATGCGCAGCGGCGTGGTATATTAATTACAGGGTGTTCATTTCAAAGTGTGTCATGACGTCACTGTTTATGAGTCAGCGATTTGAACCGAGTTTCAGCTTTTGTGTCAGAGAAGTTGCCTAGTAATCAAGGCGTTCAATCTGAACTTGAGAATATGTATGGTATAACTTGAACGTCGTAGCAACAGATGGAGGTCTGTACGGTCTGTGTGATACCATAATCTCTTTCGAACTGTGTATTGCTTGGGCAAGTCGTACATCGGTTGCGTACGGCAACATTCCACAATACAAATCAGATGCTCCGTGTCCATGTTGACCGTCGAAGTTAATGTCAACAAACACGTAAATAATCGTCTTAACCCTCTCCACATATCCCGACAGTAAGAAAAAACTCACCTCAGTACGTGTTTCGAAACACTTCACATTCCTGCCACTACCGACGTTACCGTATGTATCGGTAAGTATTCTTCTGAATGAACGCCGTACTTACTATGCAACTTCTCTTGCACATAAGTAATACATCTCTGCGGAAGTGTAGGAAGATTGAATTCTCTAGGCTCATCGGCTAGCCACATGACGGCATACAGAGAGCCATGACACACTTTGAACTGAACACCCAGTAGAAACCATAATAACGTAATGTCATAACAGATATCTTTGCGTGGAAATAAAATTCTGACCCCGCATTGCCTGACGGGACATGCGTGGCTCTTGGAAACCACTGTTTAAGGCATCCTGCCTAGGACTCGGATGCGTCGGTTCAGAAAAACCAAGGCTTTGCGGAATCCACGCTGGTCCGAATCCTCATAGCAGAAGAAAATTTTCTCATGAAATTTCGACCTGTGTAGCCTATGGAACCGGTAGTCACCCAGCATCGTCAAGCTCTTGGGGAGTCACGATAGGTAGCGAAATTCGATTACGAAAGTCAGCTATAACGGCTAGGGATCATCGTGCTGACCACATGATACTTCCATTCTGATTGGATGATCGTCCACCTCTGCTTCGGCATGTGGACGTGAGGCAGCAACCGGCTGGTTATTATTATTATTACTACTACTACTCTGAATGATTATTGTCGAGACCGAGATATTTCTCTTCAGTAGTTATAAATTTGCTGTCCACTGTATCTTATTTAGATTCATCTTTGGGTATTAATTCATTATTCTGTTCTTTAGAAAACTTACTCGACTGTCTTGCTTTAGTCATATCAATCCTTCTACTGCCTTTCTAGAATTATACCTAACAACTTGTTCTGGTCAATTCCATATTTTAAATAATTATCCTATATCTCTCTTCCATTAAGTTTTAAATTTTAAGGGCTTTTTGGAATCATCAGTTCTTCCATGCTTTTAAGATCCCTTTCTAGTTTTATTTATATTATTCTACTGTAGTTCGTCATTTACTGAGAAAAAAATAATTTCCCTGTGAATTTTCGTTAGGCATCCTAATCCATTTTTCTGCAATCTTTAATTGGCCTTAAGGGATTAGGTACAGCTCACAGCAGTAAAATTTATGGAAATATTCAACATTTTTTTCCTTCATTACTGTATCTTGTACAATAATGAAATTTTGTATTAGTAAAACACTGTCCTTCTGCTATATGAAAACAATATTTTTACGATTAAAAAAATTATATAAATTTTTAATTCAAAATGGTGGCAATTCACTGTGTAGTGATGAAGTGTTTCCCTCATAACTCATAAACTTGTTAACTTTTTTATGTTCTCTCTCTTTTATTTTATTACTGAAATTCATATTTACAATATCATGCTCTTTCGACAACATTCCTTAATAGGCCTAAATAATATTATTTTTTTATTTCGTGTCAGAAGAAAATTCTTTTTTTTTTTGTCCATTTTTTAAAATGAATTTATTTTTATGAGACAATCTATCAAAGATAGAGAAGTGATCTTGGATCATATTGTAGATATGACATGCATAAATACACACAAAAAATGTCATTGCAGAATGTTGGATAGTTTTTGAGTTATGTAGGAAACACTTCAACACTGCACAGTGAACGGAATTTTGAAAAAAAAAGTAAATATTTTTTTAATTTGTAAAGATATTTTTTCATATAGCAGAAGGACAGTGCTTTACACATGCTAATTTTCATTATTGTATATGATACAGTAATGAAGGAAAATATGTCGAATATTTCCACAATTTTACTCCTGTAAACTTTACCAAACCTCTTAAAACTTCATTCATATTGCTTGAATATGGGTGGGAAAGTCCTCCTTCATAAACTAAGGTTCACTGCCACGGAGTAAGGTATTGGGATAGCCTTCATCTTGTAAAATTTAAACATTTTGTTGTAACTATGTGCGTTTCTCAGTATTCTGTTTATTGTGCCACACATTGATGGCCATGCAGATTTTATAGTAAAGTAGCATTCTATATAATTGTTATTTTGTACTTGTTTCAGTATTTAGCTTTCAATAAAATTTCAGATTTAATTCCGGCTGAATATTTTCTGTGGAATGATATTGGTTTAGTTACTTGCTATCTGGAGATAATATTTCTTTCCACTCATATCTTTTTTTCCACATAGTTATTTTTCACTAAAGTACAGAAATTGTCGAATTTCAACGTCAGATGAAATTTTAATTATTTCACCTTTGTTATTTTCTTGAACTTCTTCATAATGTTGTCACAGTAATGAATTCAGATACAGATATGATCACAAGTAATTTCTTTTCATTTTATTTCTACTTTATAAATAACATTGCAATTTGAATAGTTTGAATATGAAATCCATTGTGTATTTAACATATTTTTGTCACGAAATATATTTTGTGCGAGATCGTGCGTATTTGCTTTGTTTTCCGCACAGAACCAATACGCGGTAAGTGTGAAATACCACATTCAGTATTCCCAACGTAACACACATAACAATTTCCCTCTTCTTACCGCTTAAGCACGACATTCATTTTACTGCTTTAGGCTTTTAACATATTATTTTAGAGACGTTTAACATAGTAATAATTATAAATTGGAAACTTACCACTGCAATTTCACTAAATTGCACTGTTAATTATTGTTTTTAAATATTTGCAAAAATTAAGTAAAGTCTACTACTCCACGAAAGCTATTGTATTCCTGATACAAGTAACATTAAGGAAGCCGTGAAAAAATCAACAAGACTCCAGATACCGATGTTATTACTGCAATATGTTATATAAATAATATTGTTAAAATATTAAAATGAAAAAATAAATCATTACATAACCTTACCGTTTGTTTTAAGTTCG
Organism: Periplaneta americana; assembly: GCA_025594305.2. Classification (NCBI taxonomy): domain Eukaryota; kingdom Metazoa; phylum Arthropoda; class Insecta; order Blattodea; family Blattidae; genus Periplaneta; species Periplaneta americana. The sequence continues at coordinate 173,599,032 of JAJSOF020000005.1, forward strand.
CATTTATAGACTGGGGGAAAAAAAAGACAGACGTATATCACGGCCTGCTGGAGTATAGATATTTTTGTTTTCTAACGTTGCCGTCATTAAACAGAAACCAAGATGGAGATTTCATTGCAACTAATTAGAAATTCGTCTTTCAGGTATGTAATAAACGATCTTCGCACAAAATAATGTACGATATACGAGCGGTATGTTTGTTTTCATGTTCTCGGAAATTAAAAAAGCTCAACTACGTTTCGCTTTTTCAATCTTTTCCTCGAACCATGAAAACGTCAACATACCGCTCTTGTAACGTATATTACTATTCCTTTAGAAGTTATTTTTACCTCTCTTTACTCCATAATATTCGTTTACCGATACGTTTTAAAATATGTATTTTTGTACAAATAATACACGTAGAGTTAAATAGAAATGTAACAAGGAAATGTTTTTATTATTTACATTACTATCAACGACCGCAAAGCAATGATATATCTAGTTCTGTAACACAAAGAAAGTCTCCAAGTTTTTCCTGAAGCTTCTCACGGTCTGCAGTTAAAGGTCAGACAGCTTGTACAGCCAACCCGTAGGCGTAGCACAAATCTACGATCTTTACATATGAGTGCGCACTACACAGGTTCAGTGTGAATCACACCATGAGCTTTTGAATGTACGTAAGTGAAGAACCTTTGTTTCTCTGAACCGTATGTGACAAAAGTGGATCTAGGCAAAGTATAGAAAGTTATTTTTCTTCATTGAAAAGAAAAACGGTATGAGATCTAAAATATTAGCACCATCTCGTGTGATTATTGTGGTAGCATGACCAGATGAAGACCAATGAACCTGAGTTCGATACTTGGCAGGGAAATAAAGATTTAACTCCCTTCTACAGATTCTGAAGAAGTCCACGGGTAAAAGACACAATGCTTGGGAGATTATAAAAATTTATTGTAGGATAAGCAGCCATGATTGGTTGAAACATATCGTTCCGTACCGTTTTATTGGTCAAAAGTAGTATGACATAGTGAAACAATGAATAGTCTTAATAATTTGCTAAGAGAATATGCCTCCACTTTATGTACAGATGCAAATTAAAATTTGGAGAAATTTTTTATAGGGAGCCACTCTGTCTTTGGGGCATAAATACAGAGACCTGGTCCTCCAGGTTGGGGAATTCGTAGGGGCTGACACCCCCACAACTGTAAAAACTACTTGTTGAGAAGCCTCAATTGAAGCCTCGGAATTGGTTGAAACTTTCTGTTATGCAAGCGAAACTTGGACATATATTTTAAGGAGACAGAAGCTAAACTAGGTATATTTGAACGACAAAATATCAAAGAATTTTTGGACCAGTGCAATAAAATATGAGATGGAGAATACGTTATAATAACGTGAAATTATATAGAGTTTCGACATTGTTACTTTCATCAAATTAAGGAGGCGAATGGGCCGGACATGTCTTTGGAAGAAAACAGAATCAAATTGGATCTTAGAAGGGAAAATACATGGTAAAAGACCAATTGGAAGACCAAAAATAGGGATAGATGCGTAACGATCGATTCTCAGGGAATCTCGAACAACTGCCTGGAGGTTTTAGCACAGGACAGGGACAGTTGGAGGAAGAAAATTGAGAAGGCTAAGGCTCGACTTTGGGCTGTGATGCCATCGTAGTAGTAGTAGATAGTCGAAATAATTTGCTAAGTATGCCTACATATTTATGTACAGATACACTTTAAAATTTGAGAAATTTTTATGGGCCACTTATATGTAGGCAACAATTTTTAAAATACTGTTCACAAAGAGCATATATACAACCTTATTTACTGCACATGAAGACTGTGTTCTATAAATTAAGACTTTATAACAGTATTAAATTTTTTTCCGTTCTTACACTTTCATATTAAACAAAAATGTCTGAATACAAAAGGACAATTTTAATAAAATGCTGCCTAGAAAGTCTTAGGAATGTTTATAAAGTGGAGACAGCAAGATGGTGGTAAGAACTGGTGTTACTGTAGCGAGAGGAGAGGAAGTACTGCTCTGGTAAACTGTTTCAACAAATTTCTGTACATCAAAACAATGATCTTGTATTTGCGCCGAGTTTTAAACGGGTTCTTTCAGTTAAGTTCATGGATTCAATAAGAAGACTTAAAATATTGGGAAGCAAAAAGAAAACATGTCCCATTTGATGTAATAGCAGTTGTAATCGAGTTTAGAATAAGTTGTCACTTCTTACGCCATCTCCGTCCTGACGAATCTCTATAATTAATTTATAGTTTTTATTGTGGCAACGGGCCATAATCACTTGCTCCACTTATGCATGGACATATTTCCAATTTCTTTCTTTTTTTCCGAATAGGGGTCAATATATCATTTTAGTCTATACATTGTACGCCGCTTGCTCCAAGTAGTGTGTTGATGTAGTGGTTCAAATATCTTAGGAACAGTGAATGAGCTTTTGACCTTGAGATAATTAGACCCAGTATAAGATATACCAGTCCGCCCTCGGGGCTAGGTAATTTTAAAATGACTAGTATAGAATGGATATATGTCTGTGTATATGTTATTTTGTGTAGCCTGGATTTGTATGGCAGAAGAAATAGCCTCCAGGAGATTTTGGAATCCTTTCAAAAAATCTTGGTCGCTTATTGCCGTGTTCCAACCTCCCCTTGACGAGCAAACCGACCAACGAAGATGCTCGTTAATGCTGAAACTAAACTATAAAGCTACTACTCATGTCAAAAATATGTTACCGCCTCTATTACAGGTGGTCCTGTTTACACACTATTCCCACGGTGAGAAACGCTGGCTATACATACAGGGAACCGATCGCTGGACCGGTTCTTGGTTCGTATTTTATATCACCTAAGACTTTCGATAACCAATTAAATCCGATAAGAGTACAGAATTACTGCATAACTTATTAAAATGTAACGGTACCTCGCATAGTACAACCTCACGTAGTGCGTCAGTTAAATGAAATGTAATAAATAATTGTGGTATTAAATTCAGATTTAAATAATTATTTTTTTATCATTTATTTACTTATTCGTTAATTCATTCAGTAATTTATTTAATGCATTATTTTTCTTTTCCTTAACAATTTTTTCTTTATGTCTTAATTATTATTCCTCATATAAACTTCATAATTTTCTTCTCTTCAGTCCTTTAATAAATCTGTTTGCCTGTCTGCCGTCTCACCCATATACCATTGTTCCTGGCATACTTTTCTCTTCTCTTTTATATTTTATGGTTTCCATTCTATCATTATTACCCTTCATTCATGTTTATTTAATTTCCTTATATATTCTTCCTTTGATATATATTTCACTTTCTTTTTTTTGCTTTCCTAAATTGTTAATAATTACCTTCCTTTCTTCTCTCTTCATTCTTATTTCTATACTTTTCTTTAACATCTTTTCTTTTATTACTTTCTTTCTCTCTCCTCTCTTCCTTTCTATAACCTCTTTTCTTTAATAGTTCATGCGTTGATTGCTTTTTTCTCTTCCTTTTTTAATCTTCTTTTCTTTCACCAATTTCCTTTAGTTGTTTGTTTATTAATTACTTTCTCTTTTTCTCTCTTCCTTATTTTTTTCTATTCCTTTTTTCAACCTCTTTTCTTTACTTGTTTATGTGTTACCTCCTTTTCTTCTCACTTACTTTTTCACCTCTTTTTCTTAGTTATTTATCCCTTACTTCCCTTCTTCTCTCTTCCTTCTTTTATTCTCCCTTTCTTTCACCTTTTTCCTTTAGTTCATTTTTAATTCCTTTCTAGTCTTCTCTATTCTTTTTTCCTTCTTTTTCTTCCATCTTTTCAACTCCTCTCTTTTAGTTGTTTGTTTGTTACTTTCCTTTCTTCACTCTTTTCTCTGCCTCTTTCTTTCACCATCTTTCTTTAGTAGTTTATTCTTATTTATTTTTTATCTCTCTCCTTCTTTCACCTTCTTTCTTTACTTGTTTACTTATACTTACTCTCAAATATGTTTGTCTTAATATTATTTTTTGCATTATTTATTACGGAGTATTTAAGACCATTGTTCCTTCCTTTTCACACAACCAGAAAGTGACATATACCTACAAAAATAATAAAAACGGCAGTAAAGTTAATAGTAATACTCAAATATAAAATCATTATCTAGCAAGTTAATGATCTTACAAGTAATGACATATTTTACTAAACATGAAAGTTTCCTTATACTTAAGTAATTTACAGAAGTAACAATTTACAATAAAATGTGTTGATTAATTTAAAAATAAGATTATTACACTACAACTTCAGAGTTAATAGAAAATGTATATTCTAATTCTGCTTCATACTAGGCTTATAATGATTTTGTACATAAGTACATAGAATAAACTATGAAAACCAGCTAACACAAATCAATTCCATGTAGAAATAAACGATTTTTAATTCTTAATTTAAACTGATTAACCGTTCAGCAATCACTGATATAACGAGGAAAGGAATTTCATGGGCGACAAACTAATACGGTGAAAGAGGATGAATAGAAAGAGGTATGATGACGAGAAATTGATAACAAGATTTGAAGTTGATCCCGTAAAGTTGTAAGATATTCAAAGCGAGTTATCAGGTATTTTGGAAAATAGGTGAGTATTACCATTATTATTATTATTATTATTATTATTATTATTATTATTATTATTATTATTATTATTATTATTACCTAGAGAAATGGTGGACGCATCAGCAATCTAAGATCACATATTACATAGATATTTTCTACTTCTTTGTATAGGCCTATAGGTACAGTTCGACCAAGTTAAGTCTGCGAGCCGAAAAGGGAAGTTGGAGACAGTTCTGTGGTGAAAGGAGGCGGTAACGACAGCAGACCAGTACAGTCTCATATGAAAGCAAAGTTTTCCTACTGCGCTTCAGTTCATAGAGCGGTAACAATTTAAGACGCTTTGAAATAGACTGTACTTCTACTTCTGCTTGACAGTGAGGTTTGGCGTTCTTATTGGCAAGCGTGGGCGAAGGAGAGAAAGTTGCATGAGGGGGGAGGCAGCGTAACTGTTGCCTTTATCTGAAGACAAGGACAACACATGCGTGCGCTCCGTAGTGTAGTTTAAACGATGTGCACACGTTGAAATCTGAGCGTCAAGTGACGTATGTGGCAACTGTGTTTTGCCTCTGCATTCCATCTCGATATCCCCCCTCGCAGAATTGACTTGGACGAGCTGAACTTTCGTATATAGGCTATAGATGTATGTTTTTTTTTTCTAACCGGCCAGAGGCCGTTTTCTGTTTTCGTCTTCACTTGTTTCCTTTGTTTTACTTACACTAATACAAACACAACACCCATGCTCGAGGCGGGACTCGAACCCACAACCCTTCGGACCAAGCGATAGAGACACGCCGTGCCCCTACCGCTTGAGCTATCCGGGCCGGCCGAATAATAAATTTTAAAGCAATGTATCGCGCGTGCTTCATCGTTGGATTAGGTAGGCCTACATAGGTCAAATTACAGGTAAGACATTTACTTAGGCATTAATATTACACAGATACATGCATACATAAATGCCTGATTAAATTATAGCCCTTCAATTATAGGTAAGAGAGTGTTTAGCAACTTAGAATAGCATAGGACATAAGCATAGAAACTTTTATTTCTTTTAGAACAACTACTACCAACGAATACGTAAAAAAGACTAATTAAAACAAAAGGTTCGCTAAGAAAGAGACCAATACCTGCATTCCTCTTCTCTTTGCTTTTTTCTTTGTTACAGTGTTACATTCAGCATTTCAATGCAGCCAGTTTTTGTCAGACTCGTGAACATTTGAATGGGTGCTGAGCGGTATTTTTAATTTCCTTTGATATTTCCATCGGAAAATTCCAACGTAATGAAATGACATATACAGCACATCCAAGAAATTGTGTTTAATTGAAGCTCAATGTAGCTACCAGGAATACGTCTGCGATTCAAATTACAAAATTGTCTTTAAAATTGCTGTTACGAATATCATAAATGTTTTCTCTTGCCTACTAAGTTTTGGCTGAATTAGTAAAATTTTATATAGGCCTATGCATAGTTGCCGAATCCGATGTTATAATAGTACATTATGCAACGAGCCTTATAATGGTAGTAATTAAGACGCAAATACGTTTGTTTATGAAACGAGCGTAAGCGTGTGTTTCATAATTTTCATACGAGCGTCTTAATTACCATTATAGGCAAGTTTCATACGACTTTTTATGCTCGACCATATTTCTAACTTGAAATTATTCAAAAGTAGGTCAATGTTATAGTTATGTGAGAGCGAACTGACCTGAATTATGAGATGTACGCAGACGCGAAAGTATTGATTTTTTCCGAGGCCGAATGTCATTGACCTTGATATAACGTTGAGAAGTCTTGATATAACCTGGAAATTGATTTAGAATTGAAAAACGAGATGACAAATTGAATTAATTTGAATATTATTTACAATTAACGCTAATTATTATAGTAACAGAACATAACCTTCTGCGACAGTATTAGACTGTCAGCCTCCGTGACTTTTCGCTAATTGTCTTCCGATTGCATATCCGAGAATAATCGATACTTGCGGTTTTATAATGGTACAAAGGTGATTTGTCATTGGCTGAACACCTGAACTTTAATGAATAGGTGTACTTTAATGAGGTGCATTAAAGGGCTACTACCAGGTGTATAATTACTACATTTCATCATGGTCGAGCATAAAAGAAATTAACAGATTGCAAGATTAAATGTAGCATCAGAAGGTATAAATATTTAAAGTTTCCAGGATAGATATTTATAAATACATTTTTATGTCTATTTTAACTCAGTGTCAGAGATATTGAACGTTAAAAAACAAACAGAATTAGAAATACGTTGTAAATGACCTCGCATGTGGCTCTGCGCTAGTGGTCCGCCCAGGTGACCCGAGTTCGATTGCCGGGCTGATCGTGATGTAATTTCTGGAGATTTTCTCGGAGTACTACAATTCTGTTCTTTCTTTCCACTAACATTTTCTACTTTCCCTTCATTTTATATAGCATATGAAATTAGTAAAAACAGGGTGTGGTGAAATATCAGGGATTAGGTGGGATTTCTAATGCTAATATACCTTATAAGGGCTTGAGATTCTAAGGTCTTCTCTAGGGGTCAGATCTTCCCCTGCAGATCTGAGACAGAAGAGCCCGTCTATTAATGTCGTATTCACGAATTCCACCCAATGACCGTCAGAGTTGGAAAATTGTCGCATAGGCTTAGAATGTGCAGTAGTTGACTACAATGAGGCGCTCTTCACTATAAGGTAGTAGTTAACATCCTTAGTCTGTGGGCTGAGTGGAATTAATTCTGCATATAATATACAATTTCTACATAAGGAACTTTATTTATTTATTGTTTGTTTGTTTATTCGTTCATTCATTCATTCGTTAGTTAGTTCGTTCGTTCATACATTCGAAAGCTGTTCAATGACACTTCACTATCGAATTGAACTGTTCTGCTATATAGGATCTGATAATCAATAGAAGTGTCTGGGACAATAGCCTATCTCTTCTCATTGTGTCATACCTATTGATTCAGGCATCGAGGCTATTAAGCGGCTTCATGTTTATTTATGGATCTCATGCAATAGGTGTCGTTGGAATATTATGCGGTGCAATGCAGTTCCGTTTCTTTATGTTCCTTACTTTCTTTATCCACTAAAAACTTTACTGTCACGAGGATCAAACAAAGGCCAATTTTAGTACAATATTAAATTGTTATTAGTGATAACTTTACTTTTAATTTTTCTTCAGTCAGTAACATTCGAATTAGGGGTGCGCTGCATGAGAAAATCATGAAAAGCCACAGATTTGTTCAAATGATTATATCCAAAAAAGTATTTTGTTGAAAATAGCCAAAATTTTAACTGAAGAATATTGCTGGAGAAACTTAAATGTAAAGTGAATCGGGGGGAGATAACTATCGGGGGAAGATGCTTATTTCTTTGTAGTTAGTTTTACATTCTTCCAAGAGAGAACGCCACGCGCATGTCTTCATGATCACTGAAACAGTTGAATGTCTGTAGAGTGGAAGCTAACTCATTTTGCCACGTGTTCTTGTTGTGAGAAGAAGAAAAGCAAGAAAACAGCTCATTTTTCTGCTATAAAATAATTGTAGAGGTATGTTAAAATTTTAATACATCCTTTAATTCGTAATAACTGTCAAACCTTTGTAATGGATATTGTAGTAAAGGTTCTAAAGTTTGTATTTTTGACAACCAATGACCTTGTTCCGCCATCTTATTTTGCATCACAGCACTAGGCATCTTACCCCGATACTTGGGGAAGATGATCACTTTCTTTCGGGGTAAGATGGAAACTTGTTGCAAGAGTTTTATTTTTTGTTTTATTGAAGGGAATGTGTAAACATTACGTAAGGCCCTCTGATAGAAGTCAGTGGATTGAGGACAGTTTTCAACTTCCGACGGAACATATTATAACAGAGGGTATGAACTGTTTTAGAGCATCGCAAGCACATGGAATTTCTAACCGTACCCTTAAATGCTTCCTAAAAAGAATGATGACAAAAAAGTACTGGATTGAATTCATTGTGTGCGAGAAGTGATTTCACGAGTCTTGCACACGACAATAAAATATGTACAGTGATTGTGTTCCTAAGGAGTGATAAACGTGTAGCTTTAGATTAAGTCAATTTTGTTATATACATGTATCAAACCAAGTTCAGGTAAAATACATATATCAGTAAATGTGTTAATTGCATTTTCAATCTTACCCGACTATCGGGGAAAGATGCCTACAGTGCAGATAAGAAGAAAACCTGTATCTATTAACAAGATAATTAATGTTTTCTGTTTTGTACCAAAAATATAGTTTCAAAATACCTTCCAGACTTTGATATTTCAATACGAAATTCAAAACTAAATGTATGTATGTATGCATGTATGTATGTATGTATGTATGTATGTATGTATGTATGTATGTATGTATGTATGTATGTATGTATGTATGTATGTATGTATGTATTAACACTACAATTGGGTATACACCCGGTGGTAGTGATATATAATGTACAATAATTACAATTACATGAAATAAAATAAATAAACGTAAATGAAATAAAATAAAATAACCGTAAATCTTTAAATAGTAAATGCAATAAACCTAGGACTATAAATAAAAACTATTCTATAATAACGCCTAACGATAAGCAAAAGTAAATCTAACTTATAAGTACTTCTATTTCACCCAACTATTACCAATTTAAGTAATTACATATCACCTTAATTTATTTACATATTAACTAAATTACATATCAATCAACTTAATTAATTAGATATCAACTCAATTAGTTACATGGCACAACTTAAATAATTACACTGCACCTCCAATTACATTTTCAGTCTAATCTTCTCAACCTTTCCTTAAATGTATTGATTTTAAGAGGACCACCCTGAAAGATTGCCGCAGGTAAGCTGTTCCAGTCTACTATTGTGCGGTTAACAAAGGAAAATTTTGCCACGTCCGTTCTTTGTTTTCTACATTTAAACTTCCTAATATGATCAGCCCTTACTAAGTATGATGGTGTTGCTAATCTAGCATTGATATCGGTCCATGCTTTGTGTCCCATTTGTGCCTTAAACAATGCGGTGAGTCTGGTTTTTCGTCGCCTTGATTTGAGAAGTTCCCATCCTAAATCTTTCACTATCTCCTCACCATGTCCCTTCCCCTTTTTGAAGATGAACAGTATCTTAAATTTTCAATCAAAGAAAAAATCAGTCATCTTCCCCGGATCCACTCTATTGTAAATATTCATAATTTAAATACATATGTCACTATTGTATTGGTTAAGGCTGGTTGAGTGAAAGGGAAGGCCTTATAGCCTTAACTCTGCCAGCAAAATAAAACATTCTAATCAATTACAGCGGTCCCTCAACTCCAAGATCCCAAGATCTAACACGAGAACCAGGGGAGAGTCAACGGTACGTATCATTACCACCAGCACTAATGGCCAGTTCGGTGATGGCCTACAGCTGACTCTACATTGGAACACGCCAGAAAAATGAAAAAGAAACGGAGATGATGAGAGAGGGAAGTGTAATACAGTAGAACCTCTATTATCCGTGGTAATGAAGGGTGTCGACTGGACGGTTAATCGAAAAAATCGGATAATCCGTACAATAACATATTTTCATGAATTAAGTACATATTATAGTTTTGTAATTTCCTTCATAATGTTGTGTTTGACATTCTAGATAGTGAACGAGTAGTTCATTAATTTGCCAACGGTGGGTTTATAAGGGCCAAGGAAATTCCTTGTGATATCTTTTCGCGGAAACTTTGAAATAGCAGAGGTCTCCTGTTGTAAATTTATATAGGGTAAACTAGGGTCTGTTGGACAGTCAGGCATGTTGGACATTCCGTACTTTAGGGTGTTACCACGCCACTTGTGGGCACCACATTCAGCTAGAAGTCAATGACGGAAATAGGCACGAGTGGGGCTACTTCCGTCATTGACTTCTAGCAGAATGTGGTGCCCACAAGTGGCGTGGTAACACGTTAAAGTACTGAGTGTCCAACATGCCCGACTGTCCAACAGACCCTAGTTTACCCTACTCTATACATTTTATCCTTGTTCTTCATTAAATCGCGCACAGTATTAACGCCAATCTCGTATTCTGATGCGAAATGAACCACAGTTTCTCTTCTCCCAAAGCTCTCAATTATTTGCATTTAATTTCGATATTTAGCAAAATACTTTTGACACCCGTGGAAGATACATTTGCATAGAAGACATAAAGTACGGGCACTCGAACATTAGGACAAGGACAGAATACGGCACGGGTTTGCTATAAATTGTGTGGAAGTGGGACCATTTCTTTGAGAGCAAGTAATGACTATTTTATAAGTTGGGAAAAACACCTCCAGGTAACTGTTCTTACTGCCGGGAGTAATACTGTGTAAGGATAAAGAATTTTAATAATACACTCTAGAAAAAATAGCTAATAATATGAGGTATAGTATTACATTTTTTCTGCAGCAAAGAAAGAGAAAAGAAAGAGCGAGATAAAGGCAGTCAGATAATCCGTCGATCGGTTAATAGGGTGACGGATAATCGGGGTTATACTGTAATTATAATTGGCGAAATAAGTTCCAGGTCCAACACCGTAAGCTAGCCAGCAAGTCTGCTTTAGTTTGTTAAGGGAAAACCTCGGAAAAAACTCAACCAGATGACTTGTCGCAACTAGGATATGAACCCGAGCCTACGGTCAGACATGCTAACCGTTAGTTCAGAGCGATAGTCTACAAGATAACCTGCTCCAACACTGACTTGATCTGGTAAAATTTTCAAATAGTCCCGCTGGGATTTTAATCCAGGATTCCGACTTGTAGTACGTCATAAAACTATATTATCTCCATCTTCCATACAAATTATCATCGATGCTCACAGGCAAAGCTCTGTTAGCAGAAATATTCGCAAGAAACGGACCGTTGTGGCACAAGTAGCAAGGAGAGAAACTCAATGGGACGTCCGGGTGAGCTCCAAGAAAGAAGAAGAGAGAGAAAGACTTGTGATATATAAAAAGTCACGGCAATATCAAGGCATACAATACACTTGAGGTAGGAAAAAAAAGCCTATATCCAAGAGTTGATTAATGCTGCGTACGCTGCAATAATCTATACACGTCAAGGGTGATGAATGTTGCAAAAACAAACGACGACAATAGAACGACGTTTCGGTTCTTATTAATAAAAAAGGAGAGAATTTATTTCTTCTTTTTACCTTTATTGAATGAAAATTCTTGATCATTGTTATCAGCTTCTTTGACTGTTGTAATTCTCATCAAAGTTGTTGTCATATATATTTTGACATTTTATTGTGTGCTTTGATATTGAATGTTTTCAGATAACAACAGAAATACTAGACCATTTGTAGTTTTATATTGTTAGTTCTGGAAGATATGTGTTGGTATTGTTCAGTTTAGAAGGCTTCACTGCAATTTGCCGGCATCAAAGACTTGAAAACTATTCGATTGTATAGAAGAAAAGAGACGACGTGTCAAACTAAGAGATAAAGTGTCACGAAGATAAGAAAGACATATATACGAAACACTGACTGCTTATTTCTATCGTAATTTTCCATATAATGTCATACATTTTTAATGAGAAAGGTTATGAAGCTGCGAGTGGTATTTTATTCATTATCTAACGTTAGTGCGACCGTTAATGGAATACGGAACTACATGTTGGGATCCATATAGAATATATCAGGTAAATTCGTTAGAAAGGATCCAGTATAGGGCAGCGAAATTTGTTAAAGGTAAAAGAGAAGATGGAAACGATACGATAAAAGAACTTAAATGGGAAACTTTGGAAAACAGACGTAGGAAAACTAGAATAACATCATTGTATAGAGCACATCTAAGTCAGAAAGCATGGGTAGACATAACGGCTCGATTAGAAAAGCCAACTCTATGGTAGGAATGATCATGATTTTAAAATCAAATGTAGGAAACAGAAAACGGATGTAGGTAAATTCTCATTTTAAATAGAACTATAAATGATTGGAATGATCTACCTGCAGCGGCCTTTGAGGGCTGTCCTTCCTTAAGGAGATTCAAGAAGAACTTAAAAAGCTGTGTATAAAGTGCAAATTAAAATTAAGGTGACATTTAACATTTAATTTATTTAAGGTGACATATATTTATTTAGCCTGACGAGTTACTCCCTTCGTTTGAATTGTAAATTATTTAAAAATAGCGTGTAAGAGGGCCTTAGACTAGAAATGTTTAGTTTAAATGTAGTTCTGTTTATAAGTATGCATAAGGGTGTAATTATCTGTCTTATTTGAACTGTTGTATCAGTGAAGCGAGGTGAGTCAGTGAAGTTATGGTTTTACAGTGCAGTGAATAGTTCCGATCAGTGATAATTTATAGCGTCAATGAAATGTGTTCTATAGTGTCAGTGAAATGTGTCCTAAAGTGTCAGTGAAATGCGTCATAGTGCCACTACAGTGAGTGAGATGAGAGTAAAGTGAAAGACTATTGAAACTTATGTAGGGCCTATACATATGTAATTATTGTTTTAAATTGTATTGTGTATTCTGATTGTATTGTGTATTGTTTATATTGTGTATACCATTGCCATCGGGTGCATGCCCACTTGCAGTGTAAATAAATAAATACATACATACATACAAAAATGTGAGATCCTGGAAAAATTCTTAAAAAAATAGCCTACGGTTTATTTAACGACGCTCGCAACTGCCAAGATTATATCAGCGTCGCCGGTGTGCCGAAATTTTGTCCCGCATACTTTTTTTTAATGAAGAGTTCTAAAGTGATAAGAAAATTACTTAGATTAAAGCTATGATGTGAATATTATAAAATTATATAATATTCTGTCTTATTCATTATCAACATAATGCAGAATTGAAATTATATAAACGTTAGATATTGGCAAGTTAAAACTACTACAAATAAGATCTAAGATTTAGAAAGGGGAGGTTTAGACAGTCAAAATGATCAAAGTGAAGATCGAATAAAACCACAGGAATCCAGTCTACATAGGAGAAGAAAGGCAATAACCGATTTCAGTGTGCCTACTTACATAATGATTTTACAGAGATTATACTGTATTTCTAAATTGATGGTAATTTATAATACTCAACCTCAAAGGTTAGTTAGAGATTACAATATTTGATGATAAAGTGACAATAAAGAGACGGTAATAGGTCATGATATGGACAAGTAAGATACTAGAAGAAATAGCTTTGTCATATTATAATCCATTTCGAATCCCTCTTTGTTGAGAAACTCTACAATAAGCGACATTAAGTCCTTATATAATAATAATAATAATAATAATAATAATAATAATAATAATAATAATAATGATTTACTTAACCTGGAAGAGTTAAGGTCATACGGCCTTCTCTAATACTAAACCAGAAGTAAAACTGCGTTACAAAAAACTCTACAAATTTACAAAGTACACTACATTTTACACACAAAATTAAATAAGGTAATAATAATAAATAATAATAATAATAATAATAATAATAATAATAATAATAATAATAAAATAAAATGTAAACAACAAATAAGTAGAAATCAGACATAATATATAACATACAGAAAGAAAGGAAAAAGCATAATAAAATGTGAACTCCAGGTCAAAATAAATGAGACATACAAAGTATAAAAATAAGACAATTATTGATAATAATAATAATAATAATAATAATAATAATAATAAAATAAGAAGGGTAATAATAATAATAATAATAATAATAATAAATAAGAAGGGTAATAATAATAATAATAATAATAATAAAATAGTGCAGTACAAAGCATACAATGAATACAATATTTTTAGATACATACAGGAAGGAAAATTATGATTATATATAGCTCAACTTATCACATTATAGATATACCATCATCGGAAAATATGAAAACAAAAATATAAAATCAGTTAAATATCACAAGAACATAAAAAAATGTGAATACTTGGAAACATGCAATACAACACTTGTCATAATAGTAAGTTAGTTTGACAACTCGTCACATGATAATTTTCTAACTTGGATTTGAACGATTTCAATGTTCGGTAGCCCTTGACTTTAGGCGGCAGAGAGTTCTAGTGACGAGAGGTAGCAACAGTGAAAGATGAGGAATACAGAGATGATGTGTGAAGTGGAATTTCTAGCGTATATAATAATAATAATAATAATAATAATAATAATAGTAATAATAATAATAATAATAGTAATAATAATAATAATGTTAAATATGATGGTAATAAAGATAACAGTGATAATAATAATTCTCTGATTGAGGTTCTGGCTGATATGTACAGTAGTGGCAAATAAAACCGGACCGACCCTTGTAGCTGATACAAAAGAATCCTGTGCTGTGTATTGTGTCAAACTGTGATAATTTCAATATGGATAGTGAAGTCAGAGGTATGTACTGTTATTTAACGTAAAAATACGCAGTTATCTTTGCCGAATAGAGGTAGAAATGTAATATTGATGGCAGATGAAAATAAATCTCCAAGTTTTTTCGTCTGTAAGTTCGAGGCACTGACGGAAACAAAAGACGGTAAGAATCGAACAAATGCAATAAATTTCATTGTTACAATTAATTATACAAGATGGATGTGTTTTGTGGCTAGCAAAATTTGAATCTGTGACTCTGAAATCAGCTACAAGGGTCGGTGCGGTTTTTTTTTTTGCCACTACTGTACATATAATATCAGGCATTACATCTCACTTGACTGTATGTGTCAGAGGAAGAACAATTGTTTGTACCGTATGCATCTGAAGTCTGACTATATTGTTTTCGCTGTAAGAAAAATCCTAATGTAAACATAAGCACATTGCTGTCATACCCGTGATTGGCTCCCAGTCGAAACATTCACATGAAGCAGAAAAATATAGTTCGTATCTGGAAACCATAATCTTGTATTATTTGAAAATAAAAAATTGAATTCTAGTTGTTAAATACGATGAAACATATACCTTCACTCATATGTAAAACGCTATTTAAAAGAAAAACTAATTTTAAATTCTGTTATGTACTATGAACGCGGTGAATACCAACAGTAATACTGAGATAGTCTGTTCTTGTAACAAGCCGGCGTCACTTGAGCTCGTAGTTGTTCGCGTAAGCACGTGGTACTGAAGTATAATTTCTGCATCCTCGGCGTGTGTGGTTATTAAACATGAGTAGAAACCCTCTCAAAAGCGGAGAAAAACAAATAGTCTTAAATGTATATAATAAGTTAAGTGAGTTTTAATTATAGTAATTATAAAGTAAATGTTTCCTAGGCAAACGAATGCATAGTAGTGAGGTTAGGCCTACTTGACGAGTAACGGGAAATATTTAACATGAAACAGAATGTACAACAGTAGGCGAGAACACGTACTGAGAATCTATGGCACCAAACAGCGGCCAATGAAGCCTCACTTCAGTCACGTGCTATTGTTTATGTTAGGATTTATCTTACAGCGAAAAGATTATAGTGTAATATGTAGGTAGTTGACGATGTATGCAAAGGAGGAGGAAAGAAACTGGCCATCCTACCCCATTATCTCCTGGCATAGTTTCCTCATAAGTGGTGACTTTTTGGTATCACTTGTGAGGTTGAGACCTGTCTTCGAACAGTTGACTAAACAATTATGATAATTTCATTTTTGTTTTGGTTTTCCGATAAGCTCACTATAATATAATAATAATGATAATAATGATAATGATAATAATAATAATAATAATAATAATAATAATAATAATAATAATGTCGAACCGGGTTTAAATGATGGTTCGAGTTTAAAATTGGACAACAGTGATCATATTCGTCCCGAACGCTAAATTTTTAACTTCGTTTCAAAAAATTGAAACGAATAGTTTAGAGGATGATTGGGATGAGACAGAGTGAGTAGAGGTCAACACACATTATAAATAAAAATATAACATCACTCTGCAGTGAATGAGCCGACCGTTCGTAATACAATCACAAATTATGTAGTAATTAGAGTAGAAAGGAAATACATATATTTTTCCAACCATTGTGTACAGAATTGAATGGCAACATTTGTCTGATAGCGACTTCGTGCTAAAACGATACAGAGTCACAATCAAAGCAAGAGAGAATATGTGTAGAGCCTATCTACTTTAAACTTAAAGCATATAATAATGAAACAGCAGCAATAAGTATAATGTATTACACTGTACAATGTAATGTACAATAATCCTGACATTTGTATTTCGTCTATGAATTTGTGGGTTTCTACTACTGTCATTTCAATATATAAAAATTTTTAGCCTCTAAAATGATTTCCGAAAAATATAATTTATCAACTGTGTATTAGAAATCCATTTCTGGTTGCATACATTTTTATCAATGTTAAACCTGCGATATGATTTTCTTCTACAGCACTGTGGAAAGATTAATTGACAAATCCAAGAGGATGGGTTCTGTTGTAGATCTGTCCATAAAGGGAACGTCACGTAGTGACGAAAAGATTCAGGAAACGGTGACTGCCAAATTCTACGTCAGTTCAAAGAAGTCAATCCTGAGAACAGCCTGGAACTGAACGTTCCCAGGTCCACCGTCCAAGCTACAACTTCTGAATAACTCACAAAAAAATTATCCTGACCGCTGCACAGAGTGCAATTTTCCAAATTTAGGTGGATAAAAATCAAATTTCGGCTTGTTTAGTTAGAAATAGATGAATATGAATTCATGTTCTTTAAAATTTGGAGAATGTTGTGAGGAATATCTTTTACTGTTTTATCAACAGTAATCTCACTAGACGTTTTGATTTTATCGATAAATCTGCGAGTGGAACACGAGTGGGATTTAATTGACTATTACACGATTAGAACAAAGTATATAAAGATTAGAAGTAACGAAGTACTCCAATACAATAAAATATTAATTGACTTACGAAAATACAACTGTCTTCAAATGTATTATTGTACCATCTCAACATTACAAATATTACGCTAGATGCATGCTAGATGGCAGTAGTGAGTAATGCCTTCTCGTCGAGAAGTTCTCGATCTATTATACACGATGGCAATGTTACTAGTCAAGAAGGCTTTGTTGATTCAGTTTCATTTTTATTAAAATGCAACATTTCACTTCAATTATCCGAATCCCAGTAATCAACGTCACTTGACAGATGATTTTCAATAAATCTTAATATTAAACAATCTCTGATACGTGACTATCCATAATATCATATAGGCTAGCAGAAGCTATAACATAACCTAACTAATATACACAAGTGTTAGAAAAGTTTTAATTAACGACGACATAAAAAATAAACATGAATAATTCTAAAAGGAATAATTATTGAATGTACAATTTTCAAATTTGAATGTGGTTGGTGGTTCAATTGATGTTATATTGGACGTGTGCATAATAGAAGTGGAACTCGTTGATTTAGGTTACATGGTGTATTCAACTTATTCAGAATTTCCGAATGAATAATTTTAAAAGGAATAATTATTGAATGTACAATTTTAAAATTTGAATATGGTTGGTGGTTCAATTGATGTTATATTGGACGTGTGCGTAATAGAAGTGGAACTCGTTGATTTAGGCCTACATGGTGTATTCTACTTATTCAGGATTTCCGAATGGTGCTCTTCATTTATTTGTAAATTGGATTTCAGAAGATGCATAGGTATGATCAGTGATTTTTTTTAATTCTTGTTCTTGAATGCCAATGCGAGTCATATTTGAAAGTGCTGTGCATCGACTGGAGTGGTTTGTAAATATATATGTATATATATATAAGTTTTTTTTTGACGTCCAGACCAGCGCAGTTTCAAATGTTGGCAAACAACGAAACAAATGCTAGAGACGCGATAAAATTAAACAAATGCTAGGGACGCGATAAAATTGTGCGATAAGCAGCCATGATCGGTTGAAATACGTCATTTCGTACAGTTTTATTGGTCAAAAGTAGTATGACGTAGTAAGAGTGTAATAGTCAATGTTAAACCTGCGATATGATTTTCTTCTACAGCACTGTGGAAAGATTAATTGACAAATCCAAGAGGATGGGTTCTGTTGTAGATCTGTCCATATAGGGAACGTCACGTATTGACGAAAAGATTCAGGAAACGGTGACTGCCAAATTCTACGTCAGTTCAAAGAAGTCAATTCTGCGAACAGCCTGGAACTGAACGTTTCCAGGACCACCGTCCAAGCTGCAACTTCTGAATAACTCATAAAAAAAATGATCCTGACCGCTGCACAGAGTGCAATTTTCCAAATTTATGTGGACAAAAATCAAATTTCGGCTTGTTTAGTTAGAAATAGGTGAATATGAATTCATGCTCTTTAACATTTGGAGAATGTTGTGAGGAATAGCTTTTACTGTTTTATTAACAGTAATCTCACTAGACGTTTTGATTTTATCGATAAATCTGCGAGTGGAGCACGAGTGGGATTTAATTGACTATTACACGATTAGAAGAAAGTAGGCCTATATAAAGATTAGAAGTAACAAAGTACTCCAATACAATAAAATATTAATTGACTTACGAAAATACAACTGTCTTCAAATGTATTATTGCACCATCTCAACATTACAAATATTATGCTAGATGGCACAGTAGTGAGCAATGCCTTCTCGTCGAGAAGTTCTCGATCTATTATACACGATGGCAATGTTACTAGTCAAGAAGGCTTTGTTGATTCAGTTTCATTTTTATTATTAAAACAGTTGCATTCCACTTCAATTATCCGAATCCCAGTATTCAACGTCACTTGACAGATGATTTTCAATAAATCTTAATATTAAACAATCTCTGATACGTGACTATCCATATCATATAGCAGAAGCTATAACATTACCTAACTAATATACACAAGTATTAGAAAAGTTTTAATTAACGACGATGACATAAAAAATAAACATGAATAATTTTAAAAGGAATAATTATTGAATGTACAATTTTCAAATTTGAATGTGGTTGGTGGTTCAATTGATGTTATATTGGACGTGTGCGTAATAGAAGTGGAACTCGTTGATTTAGGCCTACATGGTGTATTCAACTTATCCAGAATTTCCGAATGAATAATTTTAAAAGGAATAATTATTGAATGTACAATTTTCAAATTTGAATATGGTTGGTGGTTCAATTGATGTTATATTGGACGTGTGCGTAATAGAAGTGGAACTCGTTGATTTAGGCCTATATGGTGTATTCAACTTATTCAGGATTTCCGAATGGTGCTCTTTTATTTATTTGTAAATCGGATTTCAGAAGATGCATAGGTATGATAAGTAATTTTTATAATTTCTGTGTAATGTTCTTGAATGCCAATGCGAGTCATATTTGAAAGTGCTGTGCATCGACTGGAGTGGTTTGTAATGATATATATATATATATTCTATATATATCATATATATATATATACACACACATATACATATATTTTTTTGACGTCCAGACCAGCGCAGTTTCAAATGTTGGCAAACAAAGAAACAAATGCTAGGGATGCGATAAAATTAAACAAATGCTAGGGACGCGATAAAATTGTGCGATAAGCAGCCATGATTGGTTGAAATACGTCTTTTCGTACCGTTTTATTGGTCAAAAGTAGTATGACGTAGTAAGAGTGTAATAGTCAGCAGAAAGCTATTTTAAAAGGGTATACACAACGAGTTCTTTCTAATACTTTTCGCTTCTGTTCAGTCGTAGACAGAGAGACTTACTATATGGGTGAAAAGGAGCCAATTGTTAGTGATTTATTGTGTTATGAAACATAGAATCTGTTCAGGTAGGTATGTTCTTACTAATGCAGCTTTAATTTTAAGTTTATATTTTTCTTCATATACTACGGTTTAAATATCACAAATGAAAAAAAATTAAGTTCTCCAAATATAATGTGAGTTTTAGTACAGTGGGTCATGTCCTGTTAAAATTTTTTTAACATTAAATACAGTACCATTTAGAGTGTTGAATCCTTCTTTTTAAATTTCGCACGTCCTTGTGCATTTGTCAGTAATAAAATTGGATCAGAACGAAAATCTAGTAGCTGGACAAAATTAAACTTTAATCCTATTGACCAATTACCAAATTTAGTAAAATTCCTTTGAAGAACGAAGTTACATTTGTTCGAATTCTGCTTTAAAGCTTAAAATTCTTTCAATCACTTAATATCATAATACGTTACCATTTAGTGTGTTGAATCCTGATTTTAAATTTCGCGCCTTCTTATGCATTTGTCAGTAATAAAATTGGATCAGAACGAAAATCTAGTAGCTGGACAAAATTAAACTTTAATCCTATTGACCAACTAAGAATTTTTAGTTTAAATGTAAAGAAATTTGATGCGAACAAATGTAACGTAGTAAAATTCCTTTACAGAACGAAGTTACATTTGTTCGGCTCAAAGTTCTGCACATTTAAAGCACAAAATTAAAATTCGTTCAAACATTTATTATCATAATACACTACTTTCTTAAATTGAATGAACAGTTTGGAAATTAAATTAATTGATTTCATTGAATACGCTATGAAATATTTCATATGAAACAATATTTATCTCGAAAAGGATGTAAAAACGAGAAACATTTTATTGAACATTTTTGTTTGAAATATCTGAAAAAATAACCAACTGAAATTAATGACACTACTTACGGTTTATCCTGTATATAACTCTAAGAGCAACGAAACGATTGGGAGCTCAACTATCACACCGTTCTTGCACTAAAAGATCGCGCATACTTTTAACGTATGAACCAAGCAAAACATTTATTTGTCCAGAAAGTGGAGCCACTCCCTTTTTGCAGGGAGCCCTTCAATTATGATGGCAAAATGAGTCCGAGGTTCAACGCCGAAAGATACACAGCAGTTCTATTTCAATTGGTTTAGAAAAAATCTTGGGGAAGAAGAAAGTGAACTGGGAAGCTTCTCTTTGAATCTAAGCTTCTATTTGCATCTAGCTAATAAACCAAGCCCCCACCATAAGGTTCTAATTATCTGTCTATTAGTCCCGTCACAACATAAAACTAAGTAACATTGTTTCATAGGAGTACGATCCACTTTCGCAAATAACTGCATGTACTGTATTTCTGAAATGTTCAGTTCGAAGTCACCATTCACGGGTTTCAGAAAACATTTTTTCTGGTACTGGAACAGTTTTGGCATTTACTCTCACTAACTCTCTACTCATACTATTCGTTACAGTCCACACCTCTGGAGTAACGGTCAGCGCGTCTGGCCGCGAAACCAGGTAGCCCGGGTTCGATTCCGGTCGGGGCAGTTTACCTGGTTGAGGTTTTTCCGGGGTTTTCCCTCAACCCAATACGAGCAAATGCTGGGTAACTTTCGGTGCTGGACCCCGGACTCATTTCACCAGCATTATCACCTTCATTTCATTCAGACGCTAAATAGCCTAGATGTTGATACAGCGTCGTAAAATAACCCAATAAAATAAAAAAATAAAATAAAAAATACTTGTTACAATTTCGATTTAGTGAATTTGTGGCATTAATATTTTGTGATGTACCGAAGTAGTCTACATATGATATTTCCGAACAGGAATTCTGCATTACCGTATGATGAAGGATGGGTGGAGCGGAGAAAAATTCTCTCCAGCACCGGGACTCGAACCCGGGTTTTCAGCTCTATGTGTTAACGCTTTATCCACTAAGTTACAACGGATAAAGCGTCAGCATGTAGAGCTGAAGACCCGGTTCGAGTCCCGGTGCTGGAGAGAATTTTTTTCTCCGCTCCACCCATCCTTCATCATTATGGCATTAAATTTTGGTTTTGGTTTTGATGTTGTGGTCTCTTGAGCCTTTACCTTCTAAGAGGAATAAGAGTTTCCACGAAACCCTCTTTCAAAATTAAAAATACATTTCTGAATATTACTAAATGCGATTAATTTCGTCTCTGTAATCCTCTCAGTAATGATTAAATTTCTGTAAATCCGCTATATTAACTATCACAATGACGTAGTGAATTCATTATCAGCTGCAAACACTTCGTCCAATTATGCTACGATTTTGCGTCCTTGCTAACGCATCGATGGACTTTGTGGTAGATAAAGTAAACATTAAAGAGTTTTTCTCGGAATATTCAAGTTTATCTCTTTCACTCCACCAACACTTTACAGTTTCTCCTCATTACATCTATCATATTCAATAGTTAGAATTAGGCGGGGATGATAGTCTTGGAAGTTGTACTGTTTTCCGATGCTGAAATAATATTTAAAGACTTTAGGCTTAGTCTGGGGATGGAACCTGGCTCTCTCAGGACTGAGGTCGCATGGAACGCACGTCAGCGCCAGATTCACCAAAGTAATCTAGGCGACTTGTCCTAATATGGACCCAGATCTTGGAAAGCCAACTAGTCACCTCATTAAATTCACTGACATTTATAAAATAAAGATAATATCATAACATATTATGTTAAGATCCATTAATTATATAGTATCTCGAACACATCAAGTATTTGGATCCTTAATGTGTATATCGAATGCCTACCCACTTCACTAGGGTGATTCGGGTTCCGCACATTGCAGATACATCGCAGGACTGTGACCCATTTTCAAGTTGCACACCACTCCGGTGGGCCACGTTATGCTGTGTGGAGAGTTATATCGTTTACTAGAGTGAGTGTATGTGTAAGTGTAGTGTAAGGAATCGATGAGATGATGATGAAGATGAGGAAGGGAGAAGGGGGAACCCGGTGCTGGAACGTAGCCTACTCCTGTCCAATTACACCAAAGAGACCGCCAGGCTTAACGTCCCCGTCCGACGGATGAATCACTATGAATAGTGACATATGCCTTCTCTTCTTATGCACTGCGAAGAGATTTGGGATTTAACTCAGGGATATTGTTGTAGAACCGCCACCTCCCCTATTTCCGAAGTATAAATTTTACACCGAACGGCTTCAGGCTGGTATTTATTTATTATTTTATACTTTATTGGTATCTCTTCCTTTATTAGTTATTTATTTCTGACCCCCGCCGGGAATCAAACCCGGTCCGCTAGTCTGGAGGCAGACGCGCTACCACAGAGTTAACTCGGCGGACAGGGAGCCTTATGACCCGTCCAGGAGAACTCTGAAATGCAAGAATTCCTGATCTTTTTTTCATTTTGAAACTGGATGGTCAAAGTCCCGTTTTTCCTTAGCTTTACGGCCTATGTGATAATGCGAGTTTTGGAAATCTGTTATCAATGTCAATGTGTTGTAGGCATTGTTGCTGGTATTCTTTCATTCCCTTATATAGTATTCTGTATTTTGAAATTTATCAAATACTCTCATTTATTGTTCAATTTAAAAGGGTGAATCTTAGGAGAGGTCTTGGAAAACATATCTGTGCCGCTTGCAACACTTTTTGTTATTTGTTTATGTAAAAGCCAAGTTTCGCATCGAAAAGTTTTAAATTACATTGAGTAATCTTAATTCTGTGCCATAATTCTATTTTGCGTATTGTATTTTTGCAGTTCATTTCTATATTTGTACTGTATTCAAACATTGTATTCCCTAAGCAAATGAACCAGGTCACCTGTTCAATGATTTTGTCATCATCATCAGTTTCAATTTTAACCCTCCGAAGATGTTTGCCACAAATTTCCGTAACTTTCATTTTCCAAGTAGTTATGTTTAAGGAATATTTCATGAGAATTTTGTGTACATGATACTGTGTTTCCCGGTTTTAAAGATCTAAGTAGTTATTTTAGTTATTGTTTTATAATTATTAATAATAATTATTTAGTATTGATACGTTATTCGGCTTTAATGGTTTCTGGATTTTCAAGAAATGAATTTAATTCATATGTTTTTATTATTGTTCTATCTTTTAAGTTTTTATTTTATTAATGTAAATGTTATGGGGGATAAGCCCTTTTGTACGTAGCTCATCTTGGTATTTAACAATAGTAATTTGATCGTCTGCACATAGAAAATGTCTTCACAATTTCACTTTTGAAAAATTCTTCTAATGATTTAAGTTCGTCGTAGGAATACATTTTAGCATCTATAGGGAACTAAAGAGTTACTTTTTTGTTCATAAATTCAACTACTATTAACACTCATAGATGAAGACATGGGGGGGGAATAATGATGAATGTCACATTTTCATTATTCTGAGATATTACAATTTTAAAGTTTGAAACTGTAAATGGATACAATACTTGCAATTAAATTACACATACATATTATAACAATGGATTCACAAAGTTTCGTGAAGTTTTGTTTACTAACAATGGAGAATGAGCAACAATAACGTTGTAATGAACAAATAAAAGCGGAAATAAAGGTGAATGTCTAAACCCTTAATTGTATAACACTGTTAATATCCTACTTTACTTGATTTAACTCAAACTTGACGTGTGTAAAACCATATATGCAATTTAACACTATAATTATATAAAATAATGGAGCAAGAGAATGTATTTACATATCTTCTGAAATCATTCACAGTGTGGTATATTGCCATAGAATAGCTTTCATTCTTCTTTCGTGAGAAGCTTTGACAATTCCTGGAAGTAAAAAATTAAATAAGGTAAATATTGTATAGTATTACAGATGTAAACTAGTGACTAAATATTAATTATTAAAAAATACCTTCAAATCTTTCCACTGTATCAAAGGTATTGGTAGGATCTCGTTGTAAGCAGGGCCTGGTAGAGTAAATTCCCCTCTTGCAGCCTTGAAGGTGTTTTCCTTGTATCTGTGATATAACTATTGTATTCCATGATGTGTTGTAGCTCCCAGATCTTAATGACATAATACGTGGCTGTTCCATTTCCACGTTTACTTGTGTCAGAGGTCTAGTACGTACATATAACTTACTCTTGTATTCTCCTTTAGAGGAGAATAATACTGTCCATTCTTTAAAAATGTCTGATTGCACTCAACAACTTGGAATGGGCTTGGCTTAAGTCTGCTGTGCCGTATAATTTCATACCAGTCTTTAGACACTGCAGTTGGTGATATTGATATTGAATATGGTCATGAATTGCATTCTTAGTTTCATCACTTATAGCATGTAGTCGATTTTTATGCTTCCATCGTACAGCCTTTCCACATTCTTTCAACTGCTCCTGTAATGTTCTTGCATATATCCCATGGAGATCCATTTTAAGAGTGTTATTTCAATTAAACCAATCAAATAAAATTTTATGCTCATTTCGGGTATCTATTAAAATATACTATTTCAAATATAAATTGTGAATAAAATTGAAACATTTGAAATTTGAAACAATTTGAAACAAAATCTCTGAGCATCACGATCCGGCAGACTATTAACATGTTTGATGTTACCATTCCTATCTAGTTCAGTAAAGTTTTGAAAACACTTCAATCTAGTGCACTTACAGTCCTCTCCTGTTTCATGTATTTGGGTTTCAGTTTTCTTTGTATCATCGATATACGGTCAAGCTTTCGTTTCTTCTTCGTACTTTGACTCAATTCTGGGTTTATATGTAGATCCATCACAAGAGCAATCTTTCACCACATTTAACTCAATACTAACTGATATTTAGCTTCACTAAAGACAATAGAAATAAAGCTTGACTTCAATTCCAACAATGTAACACCAATCACATAAATAATAGTAAGAATTTCGAACTAAAAACAACTAAAGCATTCAATTTTAAAGAAAGATTGGAATGGACATTCATCATTTTTTCGTCAAATACTAGGACTCTCATCAGTCTTCCATCTTCCAACTTATATTAAATCAAGAACATCACAGGACCAGTACTGTTTTTGACTCAAATGAATATACATAATGAAACTACATGAGTTTCTCTAACAACTGACACCATAATCTAAAAATGTAAAAAAAATGGACCTTCATCATTATTCTCCCCATGTCTTCAGATATAAATGCATATGCAAAAATCACTTCAAGATTGAAGGACAGTTTTCTGTTTATGATACCAATTTCAGAATTGCTCGAATGTGTTACAGATACTGTCCTTAAGTAACATTGGTTTTGGAAGAAAATTTTAATTTGAGTGTGTTGCGGCAAGAAATTAATCTGATCTTCAAAGTAAAGGCCAGCGGATTCTATGTTATTGAGCCACCTTCTGGTTTTTTATGTGAAGGAACAAATGATACCCATTTCAACGGTTTCCAAGTTTTAGAAATTTCTTCCACACAGAAAGTGAGCCATGGATCAAAACTTGTGTTAATCTGAAAGCGCAAGATCAGAGCTACATGCCTGATGTGATAGCAGTACGATTTCTTCCAATTCCTGAATTTTTAATGGTTGTTTGAGCTGTATAGGATCTCGCATTATCCTGTTACAAGGCAATTCTATTTCGATTAACTAATGCCGAGTATCTCTCCCTCAATTTTTTTTTAACTCGTTCTAGCTGTTGAGAATAAAAATCCGCATCGACTGTTCGTCCCACTGTCTTCAAAATTCCATTACTTTGCGTCCTAACTAAATTTGTTTAATTATGATTTCGGCAGGTTCACGGGGGTCGAACCCGGTATACTTGGATGCGGCTAAAGGTCCAGTCGACAATGGGTTGTGCAAGGCACGCATGTTAAAACAACCCGACAAAAATGCTATTCAACTGCAAATTTTTAATTATATTTTACAATTTTGTTCTGTGTTTAATAAGCTTATATTCTCAGTTTATTTTTCTCTGTCTAACCTTTCGTTTGCTACATCTCCCTTTTTACAAATATACGCTCGTGGTAGACAATAAACAATACTTGTAACAACAAACGAATCAGAATTGGAAGTTGAAACATTTTTTTTAAGTCGTATCTACAGTTACGCTCATTTCAATTAATAAAAATAAATCTCAGTTACACAGTCCGAGTTCATTTTGTTCTCACGTTAATTTAACTTTTAAAGAGCATTTTTATTTTCCTTCAAAGCACGAAGTTCTTCTATTCTTGATACTCTGTCAATTAACTCCTCATTAGCTCGCTTTTACACGGGACCACATATTTTTAATTAGAGGGAATAAAACCTCACAAATATGTTATATTAACACGAGAGAAGGAAGCATCAAAGCCTTGACTAATTAGCTTCCCACAGCGCTGGTAGGTCTGAAACAGAAGCAATCAAAATACATACAGACCAAAGTATCTTGTCTGTACTAAATAAACCATATTAAATTGCGAGACGGGAAACATTTTCGTACTCTATTCATAGTATGCAGGCGGTTTAAAAACTGATAAAACGGAGCTTGAATTCTGCATGAAAGCTGGGTTCGAATACCACCTAGGACATTACTGACATTCGCTGTGAATGTAGGATATACTCGACTAATTTCGTGATTCTAAGCTTTCGGTGCAAAAATAAGGTTCGAATTAAAAAAGAATGCTTTTAATGTACGTTCATTAATAGGGTTCAGGAAGCTACATGTCAATATTTTTTACATCAAATAAATTTATGCAATAATAATTACAAACAAGCAATATAAATAAACAAAAACAATTAGCACTCTATAAGGGTTGATATAATTTCGTGATAGTAAAATTCCGTACGTAGATGAAATTATTGGGGATCATCAGTGTGGTTTTCGGCGTAATAGATCGACTATTGATCAGATTTTTTGTATTCGACAGATAATGGAGTAAAAATGGGAGTATAAGGATACAGTACATCAGTTATTCATAGATTTCAAAAAGGCATATGACTCGGTTAAGAGGGAAGTATTATATGATATTCTTATTGAATTTGGTATTCCCAAGAAACTAGTTCGATTAATTAAAATGTGTCTCAGTGAAACATACAGCAGAGTCCGTATAGGTCAGTTTCTATCTGATGCTTTTCCAATTCACTGCGGGCTAAAGCAGGGAGATGCACTATCACCTTTACTTTTTAACTTCGCTCCTAATATGCCATTAGGAAAGTTCAGGATAACAAGCAGGGTTTGGAATTGAACGGGTTACATTAGCTTCTTGTCTATGCGGATGACGTGAATATGTTAGGAGAAAATACACAAACGATTAGGGAAAACACGGAAATTTTACTTGAAGCAAGTAGAGCGATCGGTTTGGAAGTAAATCCCGAAAAGACAAAGTATATGATTATGTCTCGTGACCAGAATATTATACGAAATGGAAATATAAAGATTGGAGATTTATCCTTCGAAGAGGTGGAAAAATTCAAATCTCTTGGAGCAACAGTAACAAATATAAATGACACTCGGGAGGAAATTAAACGCAGAATAAATATGGGAAATGCGTGTTATTATTCGGTTGAGAAGCTCTTATCATCCAGTCTGCTGTCCAAAAATCTGAAAGTTAGAATTTATAAAACAGTTATATTACCGGTTGTTCTGTATGGTTGTGAAACTTGGACTCTCGCTCTGAGAGAGGAACATAGGTTCAGGGTGTTTGAGAATAAGGTGCTTAGGAAAATATTTGGGGCTAAGCGGGATGAAATTACAGAATGGAGAAAGTTACACAACACAGAACTGCACGCATTGTATTCTTCACCTGACATAATTAGGAACATTAAATCCAGACGTTTGAGATGGGCAGGGCATGTAGCACGTATGGGCGAATCCAGAAATGCATATAGAGTGTTAGTTGGGAGACCGGAGGGAAAAAGACCTTTAGGGAGGCCGAGACGTAGATGGGAGGATAATATTAAAATGGATTTGAGGGAGGTGGGATATGATGATAGAGACTGGATTAATCTTGCACAGGATAGGGACCGCTGGCGGGCTTATGTGAGGGGGGGCAATGAACCTTCGGGTTCCTTAAAAGCCATTTGTAAGTAAGTAAGTAAGTAAAAGAGTTTTCGTGATAGTTCTTAGATTATAAATATTTAAGAATGTTCAATTATTTCTTGATTTATTAGTTGGTCTAGTCTTGTGCATCTTTTGTACTTTTTAGAAATCTCATTTTCGCACTCTGTATTTTGCTTTCAGATTTCCTTGTAAATACCAATGTTTCGGAACCGTAGAGCAAAGTGGGTACAGCCATTGTTTTATAAAACTTTAATCTGGTTTCATTTCTTACTTTGTTTTTAAGTGTCCTGTGAATGGTACCACATATATTTTGAAACTTCGATATTTTTTTAGTTATTTTCTGTTCTGCTTCATTATTTACATTTACTTCATAACCTAGTTAGTTGAGGTTTTTTACTTGTTCAATATGTTTGTCATCAAGCGTGATTTTTAATCTCACAAGCGATTTTCTCCAGAAGGCCATTCTTTTCGTCTTTTCTGTTGATATCTAAAAATTATATAATTTAGATACATTATTTAAGTGGTACAGGGAAATTTGCAGGTCCTCTTCAGTCTTTTGCAATATTACCATGTCATCAGCGTATAATAAAAAGTTTATACTTGTATCCCGATTCAATTTTATACCAAAATTAATAATAATAACAATCCTTTTCCAATTTTGGATGATGTCATTAATGTTAAAAAGAGTGGGTGAAATAGTACAAACTTGCCTAGCTCCTCTCTTGATTAAAATTTCTTCAGTTATTGCATTTCCTATATATATTTTGAGTTCCACTAGAAGCCTTTTAATACACTAATTAAATGCTGTGGCTAAACTTTTCTCTCATAATAGTCCATAATTTATTCCTATTCACACGGTCAAAAGCCTTTTCAAAATCAATAAAGTTACACTGATTTATAGCCTAATTAATTACTAAAAATACATAATAACATTCGATTGTGACTCATAGTGTTATTAGAATAAGAACTTAAAATTCTGCCATTTTTACGACGGATCCCGGAAAGAGTGGCCGTACTCGGTGCGGGAAAAGACGTAGGCTATTCTACGTCAATAAAGAAGCTTAATATATATTCGTTAAGAAACTTACTCGAAATTAACCTAGCTACTAAAACAACATAGACAAAAATTCATATCCTATAGGCCTATGTATTTTAAACATTTACTTAAAGTGTCACTTCTTTTATTGCTAGAAATAATATATAATATTGTAATTTTTATTACAAAACAATAATGAAATTTTGTTGTTTCAACAATAGTCACTTCCAATAATTTAAACTCTTCCGTCAACAGTGGGATTTTCACTCCACACAGTGACACAGTATTCGTTGCACTCCACAGACGACAATGATCATGGGTGGGCAACTCGTGCTCTCAAACTGTGGACAAACTCAGGTAGATCGAACTCTGTGCTAGCTGCAGTATACGAGGGCCTTGCAACACGAGTGGTTGTTGGTTCGCTCGCGTCTACAGTGATCGGCTGCTTGTAACTGCAGCGGCTGCCTCGGTGTGTGCTTTTTTGGTGCCAAGGTTTTTAGCGCCTTGGGAGTACGAGTTGCCCACCCATGACAATGACAATTTACTTGGATTATTGAGAATAACAATGAACTGTTAACCTTAACTAATGTTCACAAAGCACTATTTACAAAACAGAACTCTCAGTTCTCACTTCACAATTAGGTTGCCTTAGCTAGTTCTTCTAGCTCAGTCACTCAAGTTCACAGTATCTGGAACCCAAGACCTTCAGAGACAGTCCACTGAACTTCGAACTCAGGTACCCCAACTGCGGCCCACTGCACTCAAACTCAGGACTTCGGACGCTCACACAGCTGCGGACACACTCAAGTCGAACTCCGGTCTCGAAGCTGGCTTCACTGCTACACAAGACTGGCTGGCTTGCTATCCAATGATTACAACAACAACTAAGTTCACTCGCGTGTCGTAATTTATAACCAAGCCATAGTTTCTGGAGAGTACGATGCTATAAATTTCCACGGATGTCCAGAACATGGCACTTTCGAATTCTCTGGATTTCTCCCCTCAGTCACAGGCGCATTATTCCTCACTTCTCTACGCCACAGCACATGCCCCAGGGAGCAGATGAGCGCGCACTTCATTTGTGGTGCCGTTAAAGAATAAGTTAGGAGACACGGACAAGCAATAATGCGTTGCTAATACAACAGAGAAAGATTCAATCCATCAGTCTACATTTGAGAAAGCAAAGAGGAACTGAAATCAAATGGAGATCAAAAACTCATTAGAAATAGCCAGAAGCTCACAATAAATGGGCTGGGCATGCGTTAAAATGGGATAGTAACGAGTGAACGAGAAAAATTCTGCCACCAGTCGAGAATGAACTCCGGAACTTCTGATCTATAGTCAGCTGCTGCACCAACTGAGCTACTGAAACCTACTTGCTTGAAGACAGAGAAGATAATAGTAATGGATAGTTCCAATGGTGATGTTATGAAAAAATAGCTTGTAAATTATTTTCAATTGCCACTGTTTATTTTCCATCCGCTACATATTGGCACTCGTAAATCGGATTACCAGTTCCTCCTTTCTTATTCGTGACAACGCCCATCATTTGCATGCTGCTATATATCAGTGGAAGTGGTTATGTTCAGTAACAAACTGAGCGAAGACTTGATTGCCCGGCTAACGAACTAATTAATTTGTAAATGACCTTCCCTGAATATTCCGACTAGGCCTATCGTTCGCCTCTAATTCTATTGCAAGCGATTACTTCAACCACGGGAATTCATTGTGGTCATACCACACATCTATAAGCAATCGTTATAGCTAATCATTCAGAGACAAATGGGCACGAAGAGACAAATATAGAAAGAGGGGAAGAAAGAAAGAAAGAATGAGGAAGCAACGAAATTGAATAGAAAATTCAGGTAGGATTAATTCATTGAACAATAAAATAAAGAACATTTCATGACTAACTGACTCATTGATCGACTGAAAGAGAAAGGAAGACAGAAAGTATGGATGAATGAATGAATGAATGAATGAATGAATAAATGAATGAATCAGTGAATGAGTAGAGAAAAACACATAAATATATAAACGGCAAAAGTGCCGTTTTCCATGTAACGGGCACGACTTTGAATTTCAACTATATTACTTGGATTTATTTTAGTACATAAAGATACTGTTGAAGCAGGGTTTCAAGAAACATGCTTATTTTACGTCAATATTCTACTAAAAAGTAAAAAATTAATTAAATGGGTGAAAATACTAAATTACGAAAGGATTTGAGGAAGATAGAACAAAATTATCTACGAGCGAATAATAATAAAATAAATGTAGCTACGTGAACAAATCAAATACATCAAAAATTAACAATTATTAACTAATGCACCACTGAGCAGAATAAGATAAGGACATGAAAATATTACAAAAAAGTAGGAAAAGAAAACCAAAATAACGACGTAAGAAAAGATAACAAAGTTTAAGAAAATAATCCAAAAGAGAGCAGAAGAAAATAATGAAACAAGAGAAAATAATGATAGAGAGAAAATGTCGAGTTAAGTCAAAATAACGGAAGTAATTAAAAAAATGTAACTGAAAATGAGAGACTAGCAGAAGCAGAGAGAATAAATAAAGAACAGAAAGTAACTGAAGAAGAGACAGTAACTAAAGAAGAAAAAGTAACTTAAGAAGAGAATGTAATTTAAGAAGATAAAGTAAAGAAAGAAGAGAAAATAACGAAAGGAGAGAAAAAGAAAATTACGGAAAATATAAAATAACGAACGAAAACAAAATAACCATACGAAAAATTACGAAATAAGGGAAAGTAACGAAATAAGATAAAGGAATCAAATAGAGAAAGTAACGAAACTAGAGATAGTAATTAAGTAAAAGAAAATAACTGAAACGGAAAAGTAAGTGAGAAAGAGGAAATAAAGAATGAGGAGGAAATAACGAAAGATGAGGGAATAACGGAATAGGGGAAAATTATGAAAGAGGAGAAAAAAACGAAAGTAGAGAAAAAACAGCAAAGTAAAGTGGAAAATAACAATAGAAAATGAAATAACGAAAGAAGAAAAAATAACAGCAAAATAAAAAAATGGAGGGAAAATGACAGAAGAGGGCAAGAACGAAATAAGATAAAAACGAAAGAGGAGTAAATAACAAAAGAGGAGAAAATAACCAAAGAAGAGAAAATAACGGAACAGGAGAAATTAACCAAAGAGGAGAAAATAATGAAAGAGGAGTAAATAACGAAGGGGAAACAAAATTAATAGCAAGAGGGGATAAAATAACGAAAGATGCGAAAATAACAAAGAAAGAAAGAAAACCGAAAGAGGAGAAAATAACTAACGAAGAGAAAATAACCTAAGAGGAGAAAATAACGAAACAGAAGAAAATAACCAAAGAGGAGAAAATAGCGAAAGAGGATAAAATAACCAAAAAGAGACTAATCAAAAAGAAGAAATTACGAAAGAGGAGAGAATACAGAAAGATGAGAAAATAACTAATGAGAACAAAATAACCAAAGATGAGAAAATAACGAAAGAGAGCAAAATAACCGAAAATGAGAAAATAATTAATGATGAGAAAATAACAAAGGAGGTGAAAACCAAAGAGGAGAAAATAATGGAGGAGAAAGTAATGGAGAAGGAAAGAGAGAAATGGGAGAAAATAACAAAAAAAAAAAAAAAAAATACAACGAAAAAGAGAAAAGAACGCTTTTTTCGTTATTTCCTCTTTTGAATTGTTTTCGTTTCCTGCTTTTTTTTTTTTGATATTATTTTCTTCTTTAGTTATTTTCTCTTCATGCGTTCTATTTTCGTTATTTTCATTTCTTTCGCGATTTTTTCTTTTTACTTTATTTTCTCTCCTACTGGAAACAATGACATAACAAAGAAAAAGAAAGTAACGGAAATGAAGTAACAAATGAAATGAGATAGCAATGGACAATAGTGGAACAATTAAAAAAAAAAACGGAGCAGTGAAAAGTAACGGATGGAAAGAATATAACAAGGAAAGAATAAGTGGTTTAAAAGAGACAATAAGTAATGTAAGGAAAATGGCGAAAGATAAGAAGAAAATGGGGAAGTTCGTATAAACGATAAAGTGGAATCAAAAAAGGAAATAAATTTAAGGAAAATAAAATATTTGGTAATTATATTAATGGGTAAATGACGATAGAAAAAAAAGTAATCAAGGGTAAATAAGTGGAAAACGTATAATAAAAAGGAGACGAAATATTCAATGTTTTATTATTATTATTATTATTATTATTATTATTATTATTATTATTAATATCAGCATTATTATTATTATTATTTTACAAAGTATTATTAGTGTTATAATTATTTACATTTCTGTTATAATTAATTTACAATTACTAGAAATTAATTAGGATGTCAATTAAAAGAAAAGGGATTAAGAAATATAAAGAGAATATTAATAATATAGAGCCTATAATATAAATTGACAATTCATAAGAAAGAATCATTAATATGAAATGTAGGTCAGGGCAGGACGGAACTGGAAAATGAAAAAAAAAAATTCGAATAAGCGGCGCAAGAAATTTACTTATGAACTGAGCTGGGTGCATCCTAATAATGATGATCATAACCAAGTAACTTCCTTCTCACAGTATATTAGGTTATTACATCACTCAATTACATTGTCTCCCGCTGCGTTGCGACCTTGGATATTTATGGAAGATGTCCTACGGAAGTCTCCTTCCGTCTTTGCATGCAGGGACTTCTTATTCTTTTTTGCGTCGAAGTGGTGTCCACTGAGTGCAGCCGCCGGACACGATGATAAATTCTTTCAATCTTTGTCGTGGAGCCGCAACTAATGCGCTCAATTAGGAAGCATTCAGAGTTTGTGTGCCGGTGGATTTAATCTAGGTATCCTGTTCACCGCGTGAAATAAGCTGACCTTAGAGCTGCAGACTGGTTGATGGTGTTGATGCTAAGCCCCGTGTCCAATCAATTAAAACAATATGTTTGTTCAGAGCCACCTCTGAATATTTACCATTGTGCTGTCGTGTTCAGTGAGAACTCGAATGCGATCCACAACCCGAAGGTAGATTTCTGGTTAATGTACAATGCGCTAATCTCACGAACTATATGTGATTATTATGCTATTATTACGTATGTTTTATTTTTCTCACCTAATTCGGTTTTTTGGAAAGATCCACCTGTGAAATATCATACATTTTCTACAAAGACTAAGTAACCTTGAATAATTTCAAGCTACCTGGGAAAACAGTCTCAACTTTTCCCTTTATTCCACACAACTCGCGCGGGGAAACGGGAACCCATCGAATCCTGGGACCCCTGGTGTGAACGTACCAGCGCTCTACCAACTGAGCTACCAGGTAACTCCACCAGACACAGTCTCAACTTTTTCCTTTATATTCAAATCACAACTCGAAAGACTGGGCTGATGAAACGCCAGAAACCAGAAAACAGATCCAAGTCACACAGAGATTTCTGTGTGACTTGGAATTGTGGTTTTCTGTTAACGTACACAGTGACGTTGTATATTATGGGAAATCTATTCTTTCAGGTAAGCTCCTGGTAAAGAGCAGGTACCCACTAGAGGTCCCAGGATCGATACCCAGCCCCGAAACAATTTTTCCCTTGAAATTAATCAAATCTGCTTTATAGGGAGCTTTACCTGAAATACTAGATTTGCACTAAGTAGCCTTCTTTTAAGAAAAAAGTTTTCAAACAGATTTTTTTTTTTTCCTGAGAAGGGACCGATGGCTTGCACCGAAGCCTGAGACTTATTCCGTTTACCTCACTTGGAAAGGGATGATTGTTTTTAAGTCCCTAGGACAGCATTCCTATATCGTGATTCACTGTATGGTGCCATCTATCGATTCAGCTACACATCGCACAATTCCGATGGAGTCCGCTATGAAACCCCTTCCCCCAGTGATTTTTGCAGCTTCTTCAAATAGATTCTATCTCTATACAAGTCACGACACTATATCCTGATGCATCATGCATTGACCTGAAGATCACGTTACTGTAGGTATCATGATTCATTATTGTTGCCATTTATTGGTTCAGCTACACATTATCCAGTCCCGATGGAGTCCACTTCGAAAGTCTAGGATGACGGAGGGTCCCCATAGGATTTATGCAGCTTCTTCAAATTAATACCTTCTATATGCAAGTTACGGTACTGCATCCTGCTGCATCCTAAGTCGATCTCAAACTATAGAAAGAATAATAGATGAAAGGAAAATTAATTCGAGAGTCAACGCCCAAAGTTATCCAGCAATTCTGCTTCAATTTAGTTGAGATGGGAATCATAGGGGTAGAAAAAACAGCCAGATAACTTGTCCCAACCAGGACACGAAACCAGTATCAAGTACTTCTTTCCACTCCCTTTACACAGCTTCTTTATACTCTTTTGTCTCTGGAATTCTGCCCCTAATATAGGCGGTTTCAGGAAATGAACATCTATGACAAATAACAAGTCAAATCTTAGTCTCCTTAAGGGGAGATGATGGTATTTTTTGCTGAAAAATGAGTAAATTAAAAAAAATCTTTAAAATGCTCTGTGATACATGTAGAATGCATAGCATAATATTTTGTGGATATTTGTGCCCTTATCAGACGTTGAGACGCCATTTTTAAACTACCTGCGCTATGGATTTTTAAATCACTCGCCTCCTTTTATCGGTTTATGGTAACTTCATTTTTTTTGCTACATTGCCAGACAAAAATGGATATAATTTCTGAACTATTAAAGATACATGCATGACATTTAGAACACACATTCTTTAGGCTATTAGGAAACTTGTCTCTGTAACAGAATTTTGTTAATTGATTTCATGTTAAAACTACGTCCGTTTGTTTCCAAGAAAGGAATTCAGAAAAGTGTTATTAAATTTTAATTGTTTATTTTACAAACGTAGGGACTAATATCAACATTCTGTTACAGACAGTTTGCAGAACATTCTTTTGCAAGTACATTGCAAAAAACTGGATGAATCTACCTTTAAAAATGGTTTAGATATATCGATTTTAGTAAAATCCTGCATTGGGTATATATTTTTTTTTCAAATCTGGGCCCCCAAATAACTTTTTTCAAAATATTTATATTTGGTTGAGTTGCTACAGTTATGAGCTCTCTACATACAAAAATTAATATTTTACACGAAATATAAAAAAAGTTAAAAAAAATACCGTCCTCTCCCCTTAAGAAAAATAACTGTAAAAACTTTCCCGGCAATATATTGAGGAACTTCGTTTCGGAACATTAATATAGATCAACTTTAAAAGTAGCGTGGACCTATATCCTTAAAATATCACAATCCAATTAAACGTTCTTTTAAAAATCACAATAAAAATCCTATGAATAAAATTATATTACGAGTATTTTCATTTATTATATGCTAGTTTCCTTTGCTATGCATGTAATGAATATACTTCTGAGTCTTTCCTTATGATGTGAAATATGTGGAAAACCAGGTTACGTTGTAGAAGATCTAAGAATGGACACAGATGTAACAGTTATAGTATGAAATACAATGACTTCACCGAGCAAGAGGAAATGCATTTGTAAAGGTTATTACCAGAGCTACGATTCCAGCAAATGCAACAAGAGCTTCGTAACCGTGCAGTGCTTGTACTGCAGCTCTCATTATCCCATTTACATACTCTATACCAGCAGATTTACTACGAATTCGTGGCTCGAATCTCTCTCAGAGCCTTATATCTGCTAAGTCCCACAATAGCGTATGAAGCCTGTACTCATAATGTTCAATACAATGAGTGAACATCTCCTTCATGCATAACCAAATATATGAACAGTTCGTGCTTTCTAATTCTACTTAGCATGGAGATCTAGCGTTATATGCTCATGCTTTGGAAAAATTACCTCGTCATCATGATCTGTCTTCCAAGACTGCACCGAATTATTATTATTAATATTACTATTATTATTATTATTATTATTATTATTATTATTATTACTTAATTACAAATGGCTTTTAAGGAACCCGGAGGTTCATTGTCGCCCTCACATAAGCCCGCCATCGGTCCCTATCCTGTGCAAGATTAATCCAGTCTCTATCATCATATCCCACATCCCTCAAATCCATTTTAATATTATCCTCCCATCTATGTCTCGGCCTCCCTAAAGGTCTTTTTTCCACCGGTCTCCCAACTAACACTCCATATGCATTTCTGGATTCGCCCATACGAGCTACATGCCCTGCCCATCTCAAACGTCTGGATTTAATGTTCCTAATTATGTCAGGTGAAGAATACAATGCGTGCAGTTCTGCGTTCTGTAACTTTCTCCATTCTCCTGTAACTTCATCCCGCTTAGCCCCAAATATTTTCCTAAGCATCTTATTCTCAAACACCCTTAACCTATGTTCCTCTCTCAGAGTGAGAGTCCAAGTTTTACAACCATACAGAAGAACCGGTAATATAACTGTTTTATAAATTCTAACTTTCAGATTTTTTGACAGCAGACTGGATGATAAAAGCTTCTCAAACGAATAATAACATGCATTTCCCATATTTATTCTGCGTTTAATTTCCTCCCGAGTGTCATTTATATTTGTTACTGTTGCTCCAAGATATTTGAATTTTTCCACCTCTTCGAAGGATCAGATCTCCAATTTTTATATTTCCATTTCGTACAATATTCTGGTCACGAGACATTTTAATTTATTTTATTTAAATAAATTTGAATATAATTACTTTAAAATAATACAAGCAATAATACTCCAGACATAATTATACTTTGTCTTTTTCGGGAAACCTATCGCTTTACTTGTTTCAAGTAAAATTTCAGTGTTTTCCCTAATCGTTTCTGTATTTTCTCCTATTATTACTATTATTATTATTATTATTACTATTACTATTACTATTATTTTTATTACTACTATTCTAAGGTTTCGTAACAAGCTACTTTTTACGTTGATGGGTTGTTAGCCCCTTTGTCCAACCCCCAAGCTGGAGGACCACCCCTTATCGGCTGTCCACGACTGCTTATTCAATATATTCGCAGCTGTCCTCCATATCTGGAGGCCGTCTCCTCTATCCGCAACCTGAGGACGCGCTACGCCGTGGTGATAGCAAAATATATGGCCATTGGGAAAGTTCAGGACAACAGACAGGATTTGGAATTGAACGGGTTACATCAGCTTCTTGTTTATGCGGATGACGTGAATATGTTAGGAGAAAATCCACAACCGATTAGGGAAAACACGGAAATTTTATTTGAAGCAAGTAAAGAAACGGGTTTGGAAGTAAATCTCGAAAAGACAAAGTATATGATTACGTTTCGTGACGAGAATATTGTACGAAATGGAAACATAAAAACTGGAAATTTATCCTTCGAAGAGGTGGATAAATTCAAATAGCCTATCTTGGAGCAACAATAACAAATATAAATGACACTCGGGAGGAAATTAAACGCATAACAAGTATGGAAATGCCTGTTATTATTAGGTTGAGAAGCTTTTGTCATCTAGTCTGCTGTCAAAATATGTGAAAGTTAGAATTTATAAAACAGTAACTGTTTTATAAATTCAATTTCACAACCATACAGAACAACCTGATAATATAACTGTTTTAGCTATTACCGGTTGTTCTGTATGGTTGTGAAATTGGACTCTCACTTGAGAGAGGAACAGAGATTAAGGGTGTTTGAGAATAAGGTTCTTAGCAAATATTTGGGGCTAAGAAGGATGACGTTAGAGGAGAAATGAGAAAGTTACAGAACGCAGAACTGCACGCATTATATTCTTCACCTGACATAATTAGGAACATTAAATCCAGTCGTTTCTGATGGGGTGGATATGTAGCACATATGGGCGAATTCAGAAATGCATATAGAGTGTTAGTTGGAAGACCGGAGGGAAAAAGTCCTTTGGGGAGGCCGAGACGTAGATGGGAGGATAATATTAAAATGGATTTGAGGGAGGTGGGATGATGATAGAGACTGGATTAATCTTGCACAGGATAGGGTCCGATGGCGGGTTTATGTGAGGACTGCAATGAACCTGCGGGTTCCTTAAAAGCCATTTGTAAGGAAGTAAGTATTATTATTATTATTATTATTATTATTATTATTATTATTAGTAGTAGTAGTAGTAGTAGTAGTAGTAGTAGTAGTAGTAGTAGTAGGAGTAGGAGTAGCAGTAATAGTAGTGTTTAAATTAATTACAGTTGCTGATATTAATCAGTATCGAAGTTCCACTTTCAATATTTATAATGAAAAAATAAAAACATTACAATTCTACGAAAATCGCCGCAATCTATTGGTACAAATTCCGGACGTATAGGCCTACTAGACTAAATACTGCCAGTTTCATCTGTCTTGAATTAACGATATGCAGCAAGAGAACCTGCAAATAATTATGAAATCTAAGCTTCACGGAAATAGCACAAAGGGTCACATTGACTGTCCTGTGAAATGTCAGCCTGAGTGTCACGCAGACCGCACGACATCTCCCTATTACAAAACCCCTGGAATACGGTGAGCTTGATTCTCTCTACAATATCACGCTCTCTTGAGCACTTTCTTCATGCAAGCAATAAACTAGACTACAAGACACCATTACTACAAAGGATGGCTAATGTAATACTCGCAGAGAATTAAAATGAAGCACTACGAATGTTAAAGCTGTGCCTTTATAGACGAGACTCGTGAAATACATTATAGAGTGATTCAATAAAGTTGACACGAGATGAAACAGATGACTGTTTTACAAAGAGAAGCTAATGAGATAAAGAATCCATTGATGGAAATATCGGAATCTATCCCAGACACATTGTTAATTTCGTAATTTAATTTAATTCTTATGTTTCACATTTCGGTGAACAAGGTATGAGGATTAGACTGATTGAACAATACGTAATATCTAGTGTATTTAAGACCAAACAAAACGTAATTCAGTACTTTAAATCTACAAAATTTTAACTGTGCATTTAAATATTTATTATTATTATTATTATTATTATTATTATTATTATTATTATTATTATTATCATCATATGTGTTATTCGAAAGTTAGTGATTAAGGGGTTACGTATAGCCGAAAGCAGTAAAACTTTTGGAAATATTCAACATTTTTTTCCTCCATTACTGTACCTTGTACCACAATGAAAATTGGTATGTGTAAAACACTGCCCTTCTGCTACATGAAAAAAGTATTTTTATGATAGAAAAATTATTTATATATTTTTTTTTTCAAAGTTCAAAATGGTGGCAGTTTACTGTGCAGTGATGAAGTGATTCCCTCACAACTCATGAACTTGTTAAATTTTTCATGTTCTCTCTCTGTTATTTTATTGCTGAAAATCATGTTTACAATATCATGCTCTTTCAACTACTTTCCTTAATAAGTAACATTTTTTTTATTTTGTGTTAGAAGAAAATACTGATATTTGACCATTTTAAAAAATGATTTTACTTTTTTATCAAACAATTTATCAAAGGTAGAGACGTGATCTTGGATCATACTGTAAATATGACATGCATAAATATCCTACACACAAAAAATTTCATCATAGAATGTTGGACAGTTTTTGAGTTACGTGGGAAATGCTTCATCACTGCACAGTTAACTAAATGTTATTATTTGAATTTCTCTCCATACATTATAGGCCTACGATAATTTCGAGCTATTCGTTATATTATGTTTTTCAATTTATATTTATCTTATTATTTCTTCTGTATATTTTCATAATTGTATACGTCAAATAGAATAATTCAATATTGAAATATATTACCTATTCACTCCTTTGAATATATTATTATAATCAATTCCAGTTGTTGACAAAATCATCTCAACATCCCCATCCAGTACTGACTAAATTCTTCTTGAGGTCAACTGAATACATTATTCTATTTTTTATTTTAATTTTTCATTCTTTTAAGGTGTTTTATTTCATACATGGTTACCATCGGCTTACCACTGCCCTCATACCAATGCAACCCGATTTACACTGACGTATTGAGGGAAGCATCGAGCAATTTGCTAGAGTGGTCTCTTCATCATCAGCAAGCCAATCGAGATATCGGCGTACGGCATAAATGGCTTCTGCGTTAATTATAATTTGCATACAGTAATAATTGGAGACGCGTTACGTCATACGAGGGTAGAATGGGGAAATTAACTTAAATACATTTGGTAATACAAATGTGTGTTTGAAAGTGGGGAGTGAACGCGTGGAAATGTACAAACTATACAACCGAAGGGCGTGTCTAGTAATAGAAAATAGTTCAAACATTTCATTAATCTGATACTTCTAGCAATTTAGATTGATGTTTTCAGAAGTTTTTGGTTTTCATGCATGCCATTAGATAAG
Source organism: Periplaneta americana (assembly GCA_025594305.2). NCBI lineage: Eukaryota > Metazoa > Arthropoda > Insecta > Blattodea > Blattidae > Periplaneta > Periplaneta americana. The sequence goes on from JAJSOF020000005.1 coordinate 173,641,521, forward strand.
AAGTCGGCCTAGAACTGTTTATAAGAGAAGTAAAACCAAGAGTTGCGCTTTGTAGAATTACGAGATTTGCTACAGATAACAAAAACTGTTACTGACGCTTTAAGGTAAAATTTACCTGTCAGTTTTTCTTCATAATACCATGTTTCCCGGTTCACCAGTGTCTCAATAAGATTACAAAGGTAGTGGCACAACACAAATCAAGAAAAATATTTTTCCCATTTTTATGTTAAAATAAGAATTTTTTCACACTTCAAAATAAATATTTTATAATATAGGGTAAAATGGGGTCTGTTGGACAGTCGGGCATGTTGGACACTTTGTACTTTAACATGTTACCTCGCCACTTGTGGGCACCACATTCTGCTAGAAGTCAATGACGGAAATAGCCCCACTCGTGGCTACTTCCGTCATTGACTTCTAGCAGAATGTGGTGCCCACAAGTGGCGAGGTAACACGTTAAAGTACAGAATGTCCAACATGCCCGACTGTCCAACAGACCCTAGTTTACCCTATAGGTCAAGAATGAAAGCTCACTGAATTGCTTTGTTCAGCAAGGTTTCATTTAAATGTTAAAACTGAAGAAGAGAAGTTTTGGAACTATATCTAAGATAAGACAGGTTTTGGAAACAACATAGTTGGGAAGGCATGATTTGGAAAAACACAAAATCTTCAATGTAAATTATTTTTTTTGTTTTACAAGACTTCAAATCAAAAGTAATACATTGTTAGAGAAGTAGTTTAATGTCAATGATTAATAAAAAACTGAAATCCTACTAAAAAAAAAACTCAAAATACTCTCATAATTAGAAACTCAATGTAAATTACATTTTGTATTAGAAGATTTCAAATCAAAAGTTATACATTGTTAAGGAAGTAGTTTAAGGTCAATGATTAGCAGAAAAAAACTGACAGCTTACTATTCAAAATAATCTATAATGAAATAGTTTTCAAATCTTCTTAAGCACAATGAATTCATTCAGAGTTTGGTTCACCACAACAGTCAACATCTGACTCAACATTCTGGACTTCATCGGTACGATTTGCATTCCGGAGGTTCATGTAGAAAGATAACACCGTTCTGCATGGATTTTGTTGTTTTGAAATAAATTAGCGTTTCTGAACCACAATTTCACACTGAATGCAAAACGGAAATCCGTTTTCGCGTACCACGTCAGAATTTTTTACAATTCAAAATTTTATGTTTTCAATATTTTTCGTAATATAGTAATATTACAGTGTTCTTTGCATTTGTTAAAAAGGCACGACAGCCTATAATTTAAACTTTATTATTTAAAATGTGACATAATATATTTGATATGTTTGTATTTGATATTTATTAAAATCCACTAACTAATATCCTCTCATGAGGGATGTACAAAATTGTGTCCTCCCCCTTAAAATGAACGAAGGTTAAGACATCCGTTGTTTATTCTTGGAGATTTTTATCTGTCTGGAACCAACGTTATCTATAAACAGGAAGTTGAAATGTTTAGTGTCTCAGGTCATAAAAAATTATGAAGGAAATATTTACTCTTAGAGATTGCTATTAAAACTAACAATGAATTAGAGAAATGACAGAGGGTCCACGTATATATATTTATGGAAGTGCAATCCAGCTTATGAGGCTACAGATTTCCTTACTGAGATAATAAACCTATCCCCTTTTAAATGTTGTTTTAAAATTAGAGGTTCAGTTTTGTGTTGTTGGTTGTTGCGTAAAAGTGAAGTGTGTGAGTTCTCATTTTTCTGCGAGAGTACAACTTAATAGCGTTGTTTCATAGAAATCTCGAAACGTGGTTGTGTAAATGATCCAAATTTGTTTTGCTATATATGTGGGTTATAAACGTTGGTAAAACAGAGACAGAATACGACAGCTTTTGTAAAGAATACTTACTTTCAATATTTTGGCATTAAGTTAGGAGGCCAGGACAAATCCAGGTGCCCCCATAAAGTGTGTCGTAGATGTGTTGAAGAGTTGGAAAAATGGAAAAATGAAATCATTGTCCTTTGGTATCCCTATGATTTGGAGGGAACCTACAAATCATGGAGACGATTGTTATTTTTGTGTAGTTAAGGTAGCCGGATATACTGCTAAAAACAAGAAAGAATATCTATATCCTAACATTCCTTCTGCCATTCGGCCCGTACCTAATGGTCCTGATATTCCCGTTCCGGTACACGCTGAATCAGATACATTGCCATCTGCATCCAGTAGCAATGAAACTGAATCCCCAGTGGATCATACTTATAAACCAGATAATACTGGCGATGATAGATGTTTTAATCGAAATGAGCTTAATTATTTTAGTGAGGGATTTAAATTTTCCTAAAGAATCAGCAGAACTATTAGGTTCTAGGTTAAAAGAAAAGAAAGTATTGGCTGAGGATACATATTTTTCATTGTACAGGCATCGTGAGAAGGAACTTGTCCCTTTTTTGCTGAAGAAGAAAATTTAATGTATTGCCAAGACATCATTGTCGTCTTAAAATTTTATAACATAAACTATAATTCCAAAGAGTGGTGTTCTTCATAGATTCTTCTCAAAAATCTTAAAGGTGTTTTGCTTCATAATGGAAACATTGCGGACTATTGCTGGATGTTGAAAAGGGACTGCTCTGAACAACATGCCAAAGAGGAGAAAATTTGAAGTGCAATATTGAGTTAAGATTATGAGAGTGCTTATAATTATTAATTAATATTAATTAATGATTAATTAGTGGCAAACAACAAATTGTGGCCTAGTTTTATTCACAATGTTCTTGTTGAAAATAATTTTTAAGACGTTTCACAAAGCTATAATTTCATTTCTGGTTATTTATGAATTGTCTGAAAACCTGACGTGATGAGGGAAAATGGAGATTATTTTCAAATTCAGCACAAAAAAATCCGTTTAGAATCGCCTATCAGATTGTAAACAACAAAAATAAGTTTTGAAATGCAGAACGGTGTAATTTGGCCTGATTTTTTCATCCATCGCCGAAATATTTTGTTAGAAGATCGTTAACATAATTTAATTTTGCTTCTTTAATGATGTTCCTTTTTCGAATAACTTGAGGCTTAATATAAAAAATTTGTTGTGCCCCTTTTTGACAACACTTCTATGGAGTATGGAGTAGGCAATATGGCTGACACATTTTGGAACATCAATCATATTTTCTCCTATTAAATTGAATGGGAGAAGATTTTTTGTACATCATTTTGTGACAGTATTGTGAATTGATCATAGTGTGTAGTAGTGTACTTATCTGAATTTTCGATTTTTCGGGATAAAACACGTTTTGGAACTGTAGGACTCAATTGGTCAGTTAAGTATCAAAAGCTTGTTCATTGGCTGCGAAATGTTCGCGCTGAATAATCGGTATTGTTTTCTCTTACCGAATAATTATGAACATTTCTATTATGGAAAAAGAAAAAGTAGTAGTGTACTAGAATGTGAAGAGTCCACTGCAAGAATGATGGATGTCATTTGGAATACATTTTCCAGGAGAAGCAATTGGAAGTTTGAAATGCTTAGCGCTCAAAGCTTAACTGTGATTTTCCGATCATTACTGGACAATGACTATCAGTGTTAATGCCATATAACTCTCTATGTATATTCTATATGTCTTAAGCTATGCATTGAGAGTCTTGGTTCATTTTCGACAAGAAAGTGACATCCATCATTCTTACAGTGGACTCTTCATGTATAATCCAGAAATGTAGATTATATTTCTGTGCTACAAGTTCTATGTGTGGTAAGTAGAAGTTAAAGGTTTCCTGGGAAAAGTCTTACTACGCATTTTTTAGTTGGTTATTTAACGACGCTGTATCAACTACTAGGTTATTTAGTGTTGATGAGATTGGTGATAGCGAAATGGTACCTGTTGAGATGAGGCAGAGGATTCGTCATAGATTACCTGGAATTCACCTTACCATTGGGGAAAACCTCGGAAAAAACCCAACCAGATAATCAACCCAAGCGGGGATCGAACCCACGCCCTAGCGTAACTTCAGACCGGCAGGCAAGCGCCTTAACTGACTGAGCCACGCCGGTGGCAACTAAGTAATGAATTTTACTTTAGCTATACGTCGTTTTTTTAAGATTAGGAAAATGAAGAACATTATTTACATTTTTATAAAACTGCCATTTGACTGGTTCCTATACTACAGTGGCGTCCGGTCTTCTGTAAAACAAATCTGTGTTATAACATTAGCCACCCCTGCAAGAGTCCTGAGAACTCCCGTAGTGAGCTAATAAACACGCGAGGCACAAAAAATAAATTTCTTATTCTTCGGGTCACGATCCTATCTTTGGAACATGACGTCCGTCGTGCCTACTTAAATGAGCTGTGAGAACTCTTTATGCTCAGCGGACCGGCTGGTCTTCATGCAAGTCTTTCTTACATTGTCCAGTCACTCCGAAAGAAGTTCAAGTTATTTCTCATTGTCACGCTGGTACATACTAGTTCCTTCGTTATAAAATTTATACAAGAACACCATAAACTATAATGCACTGATAACATTTTCTGCAAAATAATCAGTTTCGTCGAACCAGGATCGATTCCCAGTCAGGAGTTGAAGATTTATGTCGCTAAATAGGGGATTTTTGCGCTCTTTTCTATTAACATTATATGAGAGATAATCTGGCATTATTCTTATTTAATAATAATAATAATAATAATAATAATAATAATAATAATAATAATAATTTATTTAACCAGGCAGAGTTAAGGCCATACGGCCTTCTCTAACTCTGAACCAGGAGTAAAATTGCGTTACAAAAACACTACAAATTTACAAAGTACACTACAATTTTACACAAAAACTGAATAAGATAATAATAATAATAATAATAATAATAATAATAATAATAATAATAATAATAATAATAAAATGCAAACAACAAGTAAGTAGAAATCAGACATAATATATAACATACAGAAAGAAAGAAAAAGCTTAATAAAATATGAACATCAGGTTAAAATAAATGAGACATACAAAGTATAAAAACATAAGACAATTATTGATAATAATAACAATAATAATAGTAATAATAATAATAATAATGATAATAATGATATATTTAACCTGGCAGAGTTAATAAAATAACCAGGAGTAAAACTGCGTTATAAAAACACTACAAATTTACAAAGTACACTACAACTTTACACACAAAACTGAATAAGATAATAATAATAAAATGTAAACAAAAAGTAAGTAGAAATCAGACATAATATATAACATACAGAAAGAAAGGAAAAAGCATAATAAAATGTGAACAGCAGGTCAAAATAAATGAGACATACAAAGTATAAAAATAAGACAATTATTGATAATAATAATAATAATAATAATAATAATAATAATAATAATAGTAGTAGTAATAAAATAGTGCAGTAAAAGACATACAATGAATACAATATTTTTAGGTACATACAGTAAGGAAAATTATGATTATATATAGCTCAACTTATCACATTATAGATATACCATTATCGGAAAATATGAAAACAAAAATATAAAATAAGTTAAATATCAGTAGAACATAAAAAATGTGAATACGTGGAAACATGCAATACAACACTTGTCATAATAGTAAGTTAGTTTGGCAACTCGTCATAAGATAATTTTCTAACTTGGATTTGAAAGATTTCAATGTTCGGCAGCCCTTGACTTCAGGCGGCAGAGAGTTCCAGTGACGAGAGATAGCAACAGTGAAAGATGAGGAATACAGAGATGATGTGTGAAGTGGAATTTCTATTTATTTAAATTATTTAAATTATCTCAATTGCTTAAAATTCTTAATTGCTGTTTCCATTGCCGGAAAACATTTCCAATATATAAAGTAAACAACAGAGGAGAGCCCACGTCCTTGACTTATACCTATGTCCATTTAAAGCTGACAGGTATCCCATTCAATTATTTTGAACCTGTTATATCATAATGCAAGAAGTATAATTTGAGAAGATGTTTAATAAATATTATCTAAATTTGTGACAAAATTAAAAAATAAAACTGACAAGCACAAGGAACCGAAATTTTATGAAGTAGTTGTTACTCTGCAATAGTAATATACGTTACAAGAGCGGTATTTTGACGTTTTCATGTTCGAGGAAAAGACTGAAAATGCGAAACGTAGTTGAGCTTTTTTAATTTCCGAGAACATGAAAACAAACATACCGCTCGTGTATCGTACATTACTTTGTGCGAAGATCGTTTATTACATACCTGAAAGACGAATTTCTAATTAGTTGCAATGAAATCTCCATCTTGGTTTCTGTTTAATGACAGCAACTTCGAAGAACCAAAATATCTTTCTTCAACATTGTTGCTATAAAATGTTTTCTGTGTTTACTATACTCCAGCAGGCCGTGATATACGTCTGTCTTTTTTTTCCCCCAGTCTATAAATTCGAACTTAAAACAAACGGTAAGGTTATATAATGATGAATTTTTCATTTTAATATTTTAACAATATTATTTATATAACATATTGCAGTAATAACATCGGCATCTGGAATCTTCTTGATTTTTTCACGGCTTCCTTAAATAATATACTTGTATCAGGAATGCAATAAGTTTCGTGGAGTAGTAGACTTTACTTAATTTTTGCAAATATTTAAAAACAATAATTAACATTGCAATTTAGGTGAAATTGCAGTGGTAAGTTTCCAATTTATAATTATTGCTATGTTAAACGTCTCTAAAAATAATATGTTAAAAGCAGTAAAATGAATGTCGCGCTTAAGCGGTAAGAAGAGGGAAATTGTTATGTGTGTTAGGTTGGGAATACTGAATGTGGTATTTCACACTTACCGCGTATTGGTTCTGTGCGGAAAACAAGCAAATACGCACGATCTCGCACAAATTATGTATGAAGGTGAGTCATGGGGTCCTTAAAAATGGGATTCTTAAAACCGCCATCAGAGTGACACAAGCGATAGAGGTATGGAATGTTTCTACCGTTTGTCCCAAGAGTTGTGGGTTCGAGTCCCGCCTCTGACGTGGGTGTTGAGTTTGTATCAGTTTAAGAAAAAGGAAACCCAAAAATACAAAACTGTAAAACAAAGAAAACTTTAGGAAAATAGTCTCTGGCGGAACAATTAAAAATATACCTTAAAGGATGTAAACTAACGAATTAAAGTTAGATCAATGTGTTTGTAGATATCGATGGTGCTAAAAACGCTCATTTCTGTGATAATCGTGAAATATCAATACTGTCCATAATGAGAAAATAAAAGCATTATAGAAATTTGCAGACAATTTTTTTCTCTTTTCACTTGTGTCCCTAAATCGCGGAAAAATATGCTGCAATCAAAGTCACAGATGTGTCTGAAGTACCATACCCTGTAGAGCAGTAATATCTAAAATGTGGTAATTGTACCACGATTTGGAAAGTGGTATGCCATAAGAGTGTGAAAAGAAAAAAAACAATAACAATTGTCAGCATGCAATTAGCACAATCGCCAGTTTCTCAGTTGTGATGATGACGACAATAACAATAATTTTTTTTCGCTTCTGTGTTTTCATTATTCACAGAAAAACAAATACCAGCGCTACTTCTTTAATATCAATGTTTCCGAAACTTGCAAGAACAGTCTAACATCTAATATGGAATTATTGCTCTGGGTGGAACTCCAAATATTTCTTTAGATTCTCTAATTTTGTTAACAAAAATTGATGTTCTAAGTCTGTTTAAACACCTACGTCTACAGATTATCATTTTAAACCAGGCTTGCAGAAATGGGCGCCAGTTGTGGCATACGTCATACGGCAGATTACGTCACTCATCCCTTCCTTCCACCCCTGCGTCATTGACTTGCTAGGGGAGGGGATTTTTATTCAGTGTCTGTGTTATGTGATTGCGTACGGGTCACAGATATACGTCATTCAACGCCGGTGGACTGTGAACGGGGAACCAACGCTTTCCCCATATCTTCACCCCTCTCTCGCCAGTTCTGCATCCCTGTCCTAAACTCATTTTTTTTTTCTGAATTTAAAACCTAAATTAAATAACTATAAAAATATATACTAAGAAGTATTATCACAAAAATCACAACATTAAAAGAACTAACATTTTTCATAATGATTGGTTTAAAACACAGTATTAATCTAGGTCGAGATTGTAATAGAGCACCCTGAATTTTAAACACTTTCCGATCCTAAGCTAAAGAAATTAAATATCTGATTATATCTTAGGTTGCATTTATGTTCATTCTATTTATACAGTCTTTTGCGCTTTAATTTTTTGTTTATTTTTTATACTTTTATTTTTTTATTTTTATTGGGTTATTTTACGACGCTGTATCAACATCTAGGTTATTTAGCGTCTGAATGAAATGAAGGTGATAATGCCGGTGAAATGAGGCCGGGGTCCAGCACCGAAAGTTACCCAGCATTTGCTCATATTGGGTTGAGGGAAAACCCCGGGAAAAACCTCAACCAGGTAACTTGTCCCGACCGGGATTCGAACCTGGGCCACCTGGTTTCGCGGCCAGACGCGCAGACCGTTACTCCACAGGTTTGGACTATTTTTTATACATTTCTGTAGGAATATGTTGACTTTTTGTATATCTCCCATGTACAGGGACATCATTTTATTTTTACTTCAATTTTTATTGTACGTGCGTTTCTAAATGTACTTGACTCCCACCCCTTTCACTAATGTCCTTGATAACGTCAGTCACACAAACTTACGGCCGCTGTTGCTAGCAGTAAAATAAACAGTACAGAGTACAGTGTGTTTCAGAAATATGTTGTATTTTCTATAGAAGAAAGAGTTTATTTTATTGAAGTTTATTTTCACACAGGTATCGTGTGTAGCATAACTGAATTTATCTATGTGGACTGAGTATAAGTGAAGATTAGAGTTACCGAAAGTACGGTACCCTATAATATGGTGCGGTGCGAGTTTTGTTTTACTGTTTGTAGGTATGAAGGACGATGATGGAAACTGGAATTACAATATAACCGAATGTGAGCAACAGTCTTTTTTTCACAATTTTCTGATTATATCATTATGGAATATTTTCGTAGAAATGTCATTAATCTGGTAGATAAATTTAGAGCAACAGAGTGTACAGAAAGGAAGAAAAGTGTAAGATGGCCAACAAAGGTGACAGAAGATGCTGTGGAAGATGCTAGAGAAAGGATGCAGCGAGGTCCTAATAAGTCGGTCAAGAAGCTAGCTGTAGACATTGGGGTTTCTTACGGAAATGCTCACAAAATTCTCAGGAATAAGTTAGGTTAGTAATATGCTCAATAAAGTAGACATTGCATAATGAATATAACCACCTGAAGAGTTGAGTTTGTCAAAAAAAATTGTTACTATTCTGCTTTTTTTTGATAAAATACTGTAAAAGTAATGATCAAACTGAAAACCGTAATACTGTATTTCCCTGTAACATAAATGGATACATTACTTTTCTCTCCTCCTATAGCTAGTAAAATGATTTGTTTACATATTGCACTAGTAACACCAAACTCCTGTAATGGAAGGGGGGTAACAGTTTTTCCGAGTACAGCCAGGTTAATGTTAAAAATGTTGGTAAAAATAAAGTGATGTCCCTGTACTTGAGTTTTTGAATGTACTTCACTCCCACCCCCTCTACTTACAACCGTCCACCACACAGAACCAAGGCCGCGTATACAGTCAAAGTCGCCGTACAGTACTGAGTTAGTAAGTATAGTACGTTTCAGAAATATTTTCGCGTTTTCCAGTGACGAAAGAGCTTTCAATATTGAACCAATTTTTGCACAGGTACTATCTGGGCTGTCTTAGCTCTTTTCTGAAAACATTAATTTCTGTTAGGAATTGGACTTCTACGTAATTTTATACAACTGTTTAAAATAACTTAAATAAAAGAGTCTCGTTAAGTAATTAATTGTCACGTGATTTTTCTCCTTTCTACGACCCTGCGACAAACTCACTTGGACGGATAGTAGATAGCATGTCTGAGTACTTTTATCTTTTCGGATCGGGTAGAAGTGAAGATTGAATTTACAGTACGTAAGGTACTCTTTTATGGAGTAGATACACCAGTAATTTAACAGGAGTTACTAGTACGAAGGACGAAACTGGTAGGCCTAATTAAAATTAGGTACAATAGGCTATATTGCGATAATGTGCACAAAAGAACTGACGCCTGTATCGAAATGAACGGCCACCATTTTCAAAAATGTATTTAAATATCCATATTATGATTATTTTTTTTCAATTTAACTTCATGCTCTATATTGTGTGCTAATGTACTGTAGACAATATAATATACACTGCATAATGAATACGTCCGAATGGATAGCTCAGTTCGTGAGTAAGAACACTTATTGTTAACACAGTACTGTATTTTTATTAAAGAAAATCCTAATGAACATTATCAAACTCAAAATCGTGATATTTTCTAGTTTACGTAAATGGATGAACTACTTTTCTTCCCTCCTATACCTAGTAAAGCGATTTGTTTGTATTTTACGCCAGTATCGTCGAACTCCAGTCGTGGAAGGGGGTAGCAAATGGTGTTTCCGTTTCTAAATTGTTAATCCTAAGGTATAGCCAGGTTAATATTAGAAATGTTAGTAAAAATAAAATTATGTCTCTGTACATGTAATACACTTAGTCATGAGTTTTGCTCATAGAGGTGTTCGTGATTCGTTATATTATATTTTATATAACTTAGTATAAAATAAATAGGCCTATCAATAATGTTATTATTTATGCATATGCTTAATGCTACGTACAAATATTTCAGGCTATTATAGAACTTGTCCTGAATATTTTTTTTCAAACAATCATACAATATTGTTATAGCCAGGCAACATACATTTCAGAGAGTACAGAAACCGAATACTCCTATCGGTCAGATTGAATTGGAGATTAAGTCATATAGAACAATGATGTCATGCGCGAATCGAGAATGAAAGCACTATGTTTTGAATGTTACCTGGAAAATTTTATTATAATTGGACTGTTACGAAGAAATTACACGGAACGATTATTACGTAAGTGTTTTGCATGTGCAACACAACTAGGACAATATTCAGTTCAATAAATCTGTATAAAGGATATCTTTGCTTACTAGTCCTTTAACCTAGTTTAGTCGCTTAACATAACTTCAAACAATTCTCTTTCAATGCTTAAATTTATAATTTTCATGGTTTAGTAGTCTAATTTATCTAAAAGTTTTTCTTCTGGCTGAAATTAATATAGAAACCAAGTTGAGCGCAAGCAATGCAGGTGCTACTGCGGGTTGGAGAGCTTCTATGGTTTGATTTAATTAAGAAGTGGCTGCGAACGGGGTCAATAGCAAAGGGGGCAAAATAAAATTACATATTACGTGCATACACGAACGATATCTCTCCTAGTTTAGATGTCAGTTTCTCGCTGAACTTTGGATAGTTTCCTACAGGATGGGCAAAAGTTTTGTCTTCTCTTCAACGAAAAAATTATACAACTACTTCATAAATGTCTGACAAATACTTAAGAGACTACTGTGGTAGATTAAGTTAATTACATGAGTACATTTTATTATACACACTAAATAAGCCTCGCTAAACCGATTTCTCATTCAATTAATTCAGTACATTTAGACTTCTCATCATCATCATTCACCAAACACGAATTTAGGCCATAAGTTGACCTGTTTCGGTCTCAGGAATACAGTCGTTTTTGTGGGCGGCCAGGTAGACGTCTTCCTTATGAATGGTAATGTAATACAGAATTACGTATCCTAGTTGGTGGTATTCGTGACATAACATGTTGGAGTCATCTTTTCCTACAATTGTAAAGTTTTTCTTCTAACGGCTGTATGTGCAGTTCCTCTAAAATATCCTCACTTCTCTTATAGGCGAACAGACTATATCCAGCTATATATATCCAGTATATATTTAGATTTCTACCCTACTAAATATAATTGATTTAGAGGAATACTTTTTGTGATTTCTAATTTATTTTCTAATATTCCATTTCTAAATATTTATCTCTCCCAGATATTTAAATTCTTTCACTTCTTGTATCTTCTAATGTCATATTCTAAAATATCTTCTTCATCAATTCACACATAGGCCTACATTATTTTATTAATATTGTAAATTTATTCACAAAAATAATGCGACTTTTATTTACCCGTCAACAATGGGCATTCAACTCAACACAGCAACACAGTAATCGTTATTGCACTTCACCGAACGACAATGACAATTCACTTGTATTATTGAGAAGAACAACAATGTACTCCTAATTTCAACTATTGTTCCCAAAACACTATTTACAAAACAAAACTGTCAGTTCTCAGTTCATAGTTCGTTTGCCTTGGCTAGTTCTTCTAGCCCACTCACTCAAGTTCACGGTACATCGAACCCCAAGCCTTCCAGATACAGTTCACTGCACTTAGAACTCGAGACTTCCAGATAAAGTTCACTGCACTTCGAACCCAAGCCTTCCGGATACGCTGCCACAGTTGCGGACCTACTCAAGTTCACTGCACGTCGAACTCAGGTTCACCTCGTTCCAAGGCTTGAAGACTAGCTAGCTCTCTCACAGCTGACAAACTAACTGACTGACTCACTCGCTCCTTTTATTCATTTAATCACACGTTCTCGAATCTTCTGTGTCGCGAAGCCTCTGGAACCCGCAACAATCGGTCTTCAGTAGTTTCCTTACTTCCGTCGCCAACTCCGCGCCGGGACCGCAGTCTTCTTTCCCTCGCCGCGCCGAAGCGTCCACCGAAGCTCGAGTTGCGCTTCCCCCGCGCCTTCCTTCTCCCCAGACGCGCGCGAAACTCCCCGACGAGACCAGACACGACTAGAATGTTCGGCCTGCCGCCACAATATTTATTTATAATTTCCATTATTAATATTTTCCTCGATTTCTTTGCTATATATTTAAAGCTGTCTTCTTCTCAATAATATTCTATTCTGTTTATAATCTTGCAGTTAGTTTGAACAACTGATTTGTTTGCATTTCTGCATCTGCTGTGGAGATCCAGTGATTTAAGCAGTTTGAGGGGAGAATTCTACTTGATCTCATTAAGAGTTCCCTTGGTAACATTTGAAAACCTATTCGAAATTCTTGATTGTCGCTAATAATCGGTCGTCCCTTACTTTCAGAATTTGTTTTTCGCATTAAATACAATTATCAAAATACTATTTATTCCATCTAAACAGAAGTTTATAAGCCCCTTTAAGTAAAACAAATGTGTGGTTCTTCATGACAATTGTCCATATTTGAACACGGTACGTGATGAATAAGAGTCACTCTATTATTGAGAATAATCCTTACTGGGCTGAAAGTGATATTAAAGCCAACAAGTAATGAAAGAAACATCGCCTTATTTACCAAAACAATCGCAGTAGAACTGAATAGTCTAGTGTTTACAAAGCAAAATCATTAGGATTACCCTGCATTGTGCTGTGGTGCGCACAGGTTTACCAGAGATTCATTTTCTCGGTCAAAGAGGAATTTCGAATAGTCGCTCATAGTCCATCGGCGCATTGGTAGTTAGCAGACCAACTCTTCAAAAGACTAAGCTTGCAAAGTACCTGCGAGCAATGACTACGTTAAAAAAAAGTAACCTGCCCTTGTGAACGGAGCTTTATATACGCAATAATTACCACTTGAGCGTCCTATATCCTAGCAATAAACCCCAGCTATGGTACATATTGTTCGATGAATACCAGTAAATCATATATTGCGTGTGAGTGTGTATGTCTGTGGAAAATGGGCAAATATTACAACACAACTTGCTGCTGTATGGATAGGTAGTCTGTTGCAGGTCTATTAATTCTGATGGTGAAGTTGGAACTAGTCCTCATACCCGTCCTCCGATACGTTCTGCACCCCCTTGCTCCCAGATCCACGCCCCCAATACTACTCTCCATTACACGGGTTATGAATTAATAATCTCTCTTCTCTCTCCGCTTTTGAAATAGGGTAGATACGAGTTCTATACAGAATCCTCTCGCATTCTTTTTTAAACTAGTATGTAACTATACTTATTTGTTACGTGTCCAATTTATTAATAATGTAATCACTCTTTTTGAAGTAGACTAGTACTTTTTTTGTTTTGTACTGCTGTCTATTCTCCAATAAAATTTTTTATACAGAAATATCCATAATTATGATTTATAATTGAGAAAGTTAAATTCATTTCACTCTTCAAAACCAAACCAATATCCACAGCAATAATAACCAATACTAATGAAAACTTTATATGCAATTTTATATTCACATTTGATAATTCACACAGATAGACAAGGCAAAAAATATAGACAATCATAAATTTTATTTTACGGATGCCGTACTTTGACATGTATAATTGTTTTGTTCCCTATAAATAAAGTTATTAACTATAAGCATTTAACTCAATAGAATTAAATCAATTATAGTGTTTTATCTTTGCTGGGAGAGTGGTGCACTATTTACGTTTATGTATTCAACAGCTTCTGCTAATATCACTTGGCATTTTTTTCTCACTATGAAAAATATTAGAGAAATACTTCCTGTTTTGTGAAGGATTTAGTTTACGACGTCCATCAATATCTTCGAGCTGTTATTGTCCAAGAGTACATAGCCTATTGCATTTCATCAATCATTCCTCCAGGTAAAAAGTCTTTCAATAATGATTTAGATCTTACTTTCTTTCTTCTACGTATACATTTCACATTACTGTTTTCCCCTCGAAATTATTCATTAGCTTTTATAGGCCTAGAATTTTGTCACCCATATGATGTGAAGTGGGCGAAGAAAGAATAATTCTCAAACTGATCAGGAAGAGAAATAGGAATTGGCAGGATAACTGCCTACTGAAGGTACACTGCAAGGAATAGTGAACGAGAAAAAAGTTAGGTTCAGAAAAAAATATCAGGTGACAGACAACACTAAAATCCATGGATTATATTATGCTGAGACTAAAAGGAAGGCGGAAAAGAGGTAAGATTTGGAATGCTGGGTTTGTAGTGAAAGAATTGGCCTCGGGCAAAAATATGAATGAACAAACAAAGGAATGAATTAATTAATTGTGAACATGTGCGTACAGTATTAATTTATTTTAATTTCTATAATAATGTAGTAGTTATTTATGTAACGTGTGTAAAGTGGAACTTTTTTGCACGAGTTGACAAATTCTTACCAAGAGTCTTAGACAGCAAAAGAAATTTTATTTATTACCATAATAATAACATATTCCTACATGAAATCGATTTTACTTTCATAATAAAAACATACCAACCATGTCCATAGAGAACAGAAGCTTCAGTAGGTATGGCAGACAATAATGGTAGTAATGTCCATGTTTCAAGGTGATTGATGTACCCACAAGCGGTACAAGCACAAAGAAACAGCACTTGAAAGATGGCGACACTTTCGCACGAGTATACCAGTATGGAGCACAATCCGTTGTGGGATTTTTCTGGGAAAAATATCTGACTGCAAAGGAAGTTATAAAGATATTTTGTGCTGTGTGGTGAGCATTGTCCTTCATGTCACGCTGTCCACATTTGGGTGCAGAAGTTCTCTTAAGGATGGACAAGTATCGAACACAGAGTCTGTCTGCCAGTGGAGATTGTTACAAAGGCAAATATGCAACAGATTGCCTACTTGATGTGAACAGTCGGGATAAAGGGAACGATTTGATAGCACGGAGAGTCACAGGTGATGAGTATTGGGTATATCATTACTAAAGACAGGAATTTATCCACAGAGACTACAAGGTTAGGTATGCATTGAGTGTTCGTTGAACGCACGACAAACATATCCCCATTCAATTGCTGCGATACAAAACACATTTCAGTTGTAACCTGGCCATACCTCAGGCTTCACTTCATCCATGACGTAACAATAGTCTAAGTACAACTAACCTAATATCCTCATGTTGTGGTATAAATTTCTACCTTTAATTATTACCTACCCGACACAAAGCATGTAATCAATGCTCGGATCAAAGATACATTCGTTCCGCTATCTTCTAAGTGATTGTTTTGCCTCTATCTTGTAACTGATTGTTTCGCTTGAGCGCACATCGATCGACATCTGGATAACACTGGTAGGTACCGGTAATACTAATATTTATATTATTGTTATGTGATATTTTCAGGGTAATTTTCGAGAAGAAGCACACCAAAAGAGGTACAATTTTTTATTTTATTATTGCCTTCTACTAGAGGAGAGGAGAGGAGAGGAGAGGAGAGGAGAGGAGAGGATTTATATATCTACCTCTTATAAACTGACTCAAATACAAAACAGTTGAGACTAACTGACTCAAAGCATTGTGCCGTCCAGAAATGTGGCTCAAATTCGTTGCGCCGGGTGTACTATTAAAGTTAAGCGATTGTTGATTGTTACGTGTTGGAAACAGAACTCCATACCTTTGTTACCTCGAGATTAGATTAATTTGTGGTCTGCACTATGTTCCGATTGTCTTTTACCTCCGTGATGAACCCAGTACTAAATTTGATAGGAGGCTGAGTTTATTCCGAAGAAGTTACTTCTGCAACCCTCCTGAAATGTACCTTGGAACTTACAGAACGTCAACCGCTGTTTATTAATGGTTAGCATGCCTGGTTGTATAACGAGCGAGCCCGGGTTGAAGTCTTGGTTAGTACAAGTAAACTGGTTGAGTTTTTTTCGGATTTTTCATCAATTTCTTAAGAGCAAATGCTGGATAACTTCCGCCTCTGAATCCTAGAATCATTTCGCTGGCTTTATCATCTTCATTTTACTCAGTCCCTAGGTGACCATCGAACTAGGTAACCTAATTAAGGACCTTCGAAATCTTCGCCAGTTGCTCTGTTTTTCCTCCAATATATTAAATACATTACGTTACAAAAATGTATTAAAAAG
Source organism: Periplaneta americana (assembly GCA_025594305.2). Classification (NCBI taxonomy): domain Eukaryota; kingdom Metazoa; phylum Arthropoda; class Insecta; order Blattodea; family Blattidae; genus Periplaneta; species Periplaneta americana. The sequence continues at coordinate 173,658,334 of JAJSOF020000005.1, forward strand.
TGATATTTAGAAAACAAACTGGCATAATAATAAAAATGAGAAACGCAATTGAAATGTTAATTACAGTGAAACCTCTCCTTTCGGACACCCCCAAGATACGGACATTCCTCATATAGGACAGGTTTTTATGTCCCAACTGAAATAATATAGAAATAATGATAAATTTAATTCTCGTTTACGGACACTCTCAGACACGGACACGGACAGCTGTTTCACAGTCCTAAAGCTTGCTTTACCTCTTGACTGCGGACAGAACTTGGATTTCAAGACCTAATGTGTTACAAAAATGGAAAATTTAGTTTTCAGAACTGTACAGACATTCCTTAATATAAATGAAAACAATAAGGGTCCCGTAGGCTACCACTAGCCCAACCGGCTACCCCTTGTTAACTGGAAGAGGGTGGATAAATAAAGTCATAAAATTTAACCTGTGTGATGGGTCCAAGATTTCCGCGATTGTGAAATTGTATTCGATACATGATAGGATTAGTAGGATTATTCTCTTCACTTCAATCAGTTGTTCTGTTTCGAGAGACATGGCACCTGAACGTAAAGGTTAAGTTGAAAACTATAAATTACAGTACAGCATATCTGTAGATCTAGAATAAAATTGCATGACACAGTACTGTGTTTTTCTTCTTCGGTCTTATCTACTGTAGTTCAAAGTTGCAAAGAATTTACTGTAGTATACTGTATTTAGAATTAAACTACAGTAATATATTTCATTTAAAGCGTGAAGGGATACATAATGCATGTTATAAATATACTGTTAGATTGGGGAGCCTCCTCCCAATAAAGGACACCTCCCAGATGCGGACAGATTGTTACGTCCCTTCGATGTCCGTAAATGAGAGGTTTCACTGTACTTTTATGTATGAAATATGCGTCCAATAAAAGACTAAAAAAACAATTACGGTATTAAGGTAGTTTGAAGAATAATTTTGTCTATGGTGCACGAAGATACATCAACTTAAGCATTTATTTACTCTATACGAAAACTGGAAACCAAATGTTCGTACGTATTCATTGAACACTCTCAAAAGGATCTATTTTAACGTCAACAAAATTATGAAACAATAGTAGAATAATTTAGTTTTCCAATGTTTGTTTATGCGCACATAATTGGACATACAATACTCAAACAATTTTCGAATGTGAATGCATAATAATGCCTCTTGATGAACTGTTTATTGTGCCCCCAACGTTGTAACCAAGGTCATTAGCGAGCAGTGAAGTCAATCTTTGGTTTTAGCGGTTTTGGGTTTGATTCCCGATAGGAAAACAGAGATTTTTGTGATTTATGTGATCGTGTTTCGTTACCACCATATGTAATCAATTGTTGGTGAGGCTTGGACCACAGTTACGAGGGAGAAAACGATTCCGTAAATAAAATATTTTTGACGATTTCAGTTTGCGGCTGGTTTATAAAGAAATGTACTGTTATTTGTAAATTACCGCAATTCATATCCAGATTATGTATTTCGACAAGATGAACATTACAGTAACGGATTAATCCAAAGAGAAACAACAAATTAATTATTTGTATAAAAATATTGTTGGTAAAATATTAATTAAGTAAGATATTTAAACTGCCTAAAATGTTATACTTGCAGTTTCATGGAAAATATGAACAAATTAAAATGAAAATATGTCACCGTATTTGTGAAATAACAAAACCAAACTCGTACATAAAAGTTACAAAAGGGTCATTCCAGGTTGCGTTTGTGATATTTTGACAGCAGATTCATTTACAAAAGACACTGTAGATTAAATGTTTTAAGAGCTAACATTTTTATTTTCATATATTATATGAACCATCAACTTAATTCAGTTATGAAATTTTGAGTTTGTTAAGAAGAATACACTTAACAAAAATAAAATGTCAATTTTTGTTGCGTGTATGACGAAATTATACATTTCCTTCTCACGCAAGTGAAGATTGTATTATAATTCTGTTCTCTTGGATTATGAATATGATATAAATAAAATGTACACTTTTAAGATGATGTAATAGAAGTTGCTGAGGAACGTTAACATCCCACGTAAATTCTAATTTGAAAATTTTGCGTGTGTGACACTTGGAGACATGTTAGGATTACATATTTTTATCAACAGCAATGTGACATAGATATTTTTTATTTACAAAAAATACCACTGCTATTGAAATTAATTAAAAAAATAAACACATAGCCTAGAAATTTCAAACATTGTTACAAACATTCATGTAAAAACAAGCACAAACAGTATACTGAATTTAGTCCTATGTACTTGAAAAACTCACCTGATTTGCTGCAAAATTTCAGAGTAGATTATAGAACATCTATACAGCAAGTTTCTCAAACAAAAACAAACACAGATGATCAGAGTTGGCAACATATCAGGTGTATTTTCTCTATTGTCAGCAATACTATTAATGCCAAAGTCAAATTTGCATAGACATTAAATAATTTAATATTTTCATAAAATTAACTGTTTATCTTGTATAAAGGTTCATGTACTCTAGAAATATGGATATTACAATTACTTTAAAATATTTTAATTTTTTTTTTTCATACAGGGTCTTTTGACATGGAATGGCCCAAAAGTTATAAAACAAATCCAATAAAGTTTCATTAAGAATTAGTAGTAATTAAAACAAGAATATATGCTATGATTCAGAGTTTTATATAACTTATACGCTTTTATCATAGATTACGATAGTAATATTGATTATTATTAGATAAGTTGTTTTTAAAGGGGCTAATATTCGTGAAATAATTGCTGAGTAAACAGACAAATTTCGAGAAATCTTGATCCAAAACCATTTTCTTTACACAACAAATTCCGTTTTCATTCGCCATAGTTCTAAGTCAGGTCTATGGAGTGGAAGTACATTGCATACAGTATACACAGTTCTTAATTCCTCTCTTCAATGGAAGCTGAAAGCTTACTTTTAGTCTTTCGTTTCCTATGTTGCCTTATTAACCCTTAAATTCCCAAGTAACCTATAGGATACAACAGGTTAATAAGCTATATGCTATAATTTTAATAGAACAATAGAAAAAAATTGGTAGGAAAATTAAAATTTCACAATATTATAAAATATAGACATTGCGATAGTTGTTTTCTTTACAGTCCGACACGCTTTAATAAACTAGTGTGTGAAATGAAGTTTTGCCAATTTAAGGGTTAGCCTCGTGACCAGTCGACTACGGACCCAGTGTTCGATGTAGGATAAGTATTTTTGTGCGAGATCGTGCGTATTTGCTTGTTTTCCGCACAGAACCAATACGCGGTAAGTGTGAAATACCACATTCAGTATTCCCAACGTAACACACATAACAATTTCCCTCTTCTTACCGCTTAAGCGCTACATTCATTTTACTGCTTTAGGCTTTTAACATATTATTTTTAGAGACGTTTAACATAGTAATAATTATAAACTGGAAACTTACCACTGCAATTTCACCTAAATTGCACTGTTAATTATTGTTTTTAAATATTTGCAAAAATTAAGTAAAGTCTACTACTCCACGAAACTTATTGCATTCCTGATACAAGTAACATTAAGGAAGCCGTGAAAAAATCAACAAGATTCCAGATGCCGATGTTATTACTGCAATATGTTATAAAATAATATTGTTAAAATATTAAAATGAAAAATAAATCATTACATAGCCTTACCGTTTGTTTTAAGTTCGCATTTATAGACTGGGGGGAAAAAAGACAGACGTATATCACGGCCTGCTGGAATATAGTAAACACAGAAAATATTTTATAGCAACAATGTTGAAGATAGATATTTTAGTTTTTAAAAGTTGCCGTCATTGAACAGAAACCAAGATGAAGATTTCATTGCAACTAATTAGAAATTCGTCTTTCAGGTATGTAATAAACGATTATTCGCACAAAATAATGTACGATACACGAGCGGTATGTTTGTTTTCATGTTCTCGGAAATTAAAAAAGCTCAACTACGTTTCGCTTTTTCAATCTTTTCCTCGCACATGAAAACGTCAACATACCGCTCTTGTAACGTATATTACTATTCCGCACCAAATATGAGCACTCGTTCCGGGATCAGTGGCGAAAGAAAAGATGGTGGAATTAGAAGTGCTTGTTGTAACAACACTATGAGCCATAACCAAAAGCTAATGTTATTAGTAGTTATGCCATGAACCATTATCACTTTGTGTGATCACACCCAATCACGTCAACTTCACTCGACGTGGAATGAGGGTGCCGAAGTAGTGTATAAAAGTAGCCGTGCCGCGAGGTTTCTATCAGAATAACTCGTCATCGAGAGCAGGTACAGATCTGTGCCACCATTCGTTTGATTTTTAATAGTGAGTTCTGCAATATCAAAGTAATTATAGTCACATACGATAGACATGCAATTAATCTTAGTGGAAATATGTGTTGTGGAGAATAGAGATAATTATTTCAATGAAAGACGGGAAGCAAGTCGTACACTTAGGAACAAAAGAGAGATTACTTGAAGGAAAAACTGAATGAGATAGAAACAAATAGTAAGAATAAAAACATTAGAGATTTATATAAGGGTATAAAGGCATTTAAAAACGGATATCAGGCAAAGGGTAAACGTGATCAAGGATGAGAATGGTCACTTGCTTGCAGACGCTCATTCAATCCTGAACAGATGGAAAAACTATTTTGGGCAACTACTAAATATACATAGGCCAAATAGAAATGATCGGGACGAAATTCAAATACAAACTGCTGAGCCATTTATACTGGAACCCACACTTTCTGAAGTCGAAATTGCGATAGAAAATCTGAAAAAGTACAAGTTTCCAGGTATTAATCAAATTCCAGCAGAATTAATGCAAGAGGGTGGAAGGGCATTATCTAGCGACATTTATAAACTTGTACTTGCAATTTGGGAAAAGGAAATTGCACCAGAACAATGGAAGGAGTCCATAATCGTACCTATTTTTAAGAAGGAGGACAAGACTAACTATAGTAACTTTCGAGGAATATCACTTTTGTTGACGTCGCACAAAATTTTGTCGAATATCCTTTTGAGAAGATTAACTCCATATGTAGATGAAATTATTGGGGATCATCAGTGTGGTTTTAGGCGTAATAGATCGACTATTGATCAGATTTTTTGTATTCGACAGAAAATGGAGAAAAAAATGGGATTATAAGGGTACAGTACATCAGTTATTCACAGATTTCAAAAAAGGCGTATGACTCGGTTAAGAGAGAAGTAATATATAATATTCTTATTGAATTTGGTATTCCCAAGGAACTAGTTCGATTAATTAAAATGTATCTTAGTGAAACTTACAGCAGAGTCCGTATAGGTCAGTTTCTATCTGATACTTTTCCAATTCACTGTGGGCTAAAGCAGGGAGATGCACTATCACCTTTACTTTTTAACTTCGCTCTAGAATATGCCATTAGGAAAGTTCAGGATAACAGGCAGGGTTTGGAATTGAACGGGTTACATTAGCTTCTTGTCTATGCGGATGACGTGAATATGTTAGGAGAAAATTCACAAACGATTAGGGAAAACGCGGAAATTCTAGTTGAAGCAAGTAAAGCGATAGGGTTGGAAGTAAATCTCGAAAAGACTAAGTGTATGATTATGTCTCGCGACCAGAATATTGTACGAAATGGAAATATAAAAATTGGAGATTTATCCTTCGAAGAGGTGGAAAAATTCAAATATCTTGGAGCAACAGTAACAAATATAAATGACACTCGGGAGGAAATTAAACGCAGAATAAATATGGGAAATGCCTGATATTATTCGGTTGGGAAGCTTATGTCTTCTAGTTTGCTGTCAAAAAATGTGAAAGTTAGAATTTATAAAACAGTTATATTACCGGTTGTTCTATATGGTTATGAAACTTGGACTCTCACTTTGAGAGAGGAACAGAGATTAAGGGTGTTTGAGAATAAGGTACTTAGGAAAATATTTGGGGCTAAGAGGGATGAAGTTACAGGAGAATGGAGAAAGTTACACAACACAGAGCTGCACGCATTGTATACTTTATCTGACATAATTAGGAACATAAAATCGAGACGCTTGAAATGGACAGGACATGTAGCACGTATGGGCGAATCCAGAAATGCATATAGAGTGTTAGTTGGGAGGCCGGAGGGAAAAAGACCTTTGGGGAGGCCGAGACGTAGATGGGAAGATAATATTAAAATGGATTTGAGGGAGGTGGGATATGATGGTAGAGACTGGATTAATCTTGCTCAGGTTAGGGGTCAATGGCTTATGTGAGGGCGGCAATGGACCTCCGGGTTCCTTAAAAGCCAGTAAGTAGTAGTAGTAGTAGGAAATATGTTTTGAGCCTGGATTAATTTCGAAATGTCGCTTCAAATGAAAAGAAAATATATCGCATGCCCTTCAATAATTACTCCTCTTATTAAAGGCCCATAATATCCATCTGTGGAGTAACTGTTAGCATGCCTGACCGTAAAATGAGCGGGCCAGGATTCAAATCCTGGTTGAGACAAGTTACCTGGTTGAGATTTTTTCCTAGGTTTTCCCTCAACCCATTAAGTGCAAATGCTGGGTAAGTTTCGGTGCTGGACCCTGGATGTATTTCGTCGGCATTATCACCTTCATATCATTCAGACGCCAGATAACCATAACAGTTGATAAAGCGACTTAAAATAACCCACTCTATTTGTAAACCGAAAACAAAAAGTAAAACATTCAAACCAACACAACTGTAGAATAACTCTTCTCGAGTTCTCAGCCAGGTGAGTTGGAGATTTGCTTCCAAGCTTTCGACGGCTAGCTCTGCCATCTTTTTCAGGGAATGAATTGATGTGGGACCATGTCTAGCCGATATATATGCAATTGTAGGGCTTCCCGCTGAGTGCCAATCAGGAGCGAGTTCCTAGTCCCGACCACCAGGCGCATTCTACTATTGCATATATACCGGCTAGACATGGTCCCACATCACTTCATTCCCTGAAGAAGATGGCAGAGCTAGGCGTCGAAAGCTTGGAAGCTAAATTTCCAACTCACCTGGCTGAGAACCCGAGAAGAGTTATTCTACATCAAACGCCGGAAAAGCCTCAAGTCATACAACACAACTGTGTTTTATTGTCGAAACTGAATGATGTGTTCTATGTGACGGTAGGTGTAGCTATCCCTGACCATATATTTTTTATCTCTAATTGTCACTGCATTCAGAAGGTGTGTCTTTTAATGGGATTCACTATTGAATTATGTCAATTTTTGAAGAAATTTCATGTTTTTTCTTTTTACTCCAAAAATAAATTTTATAATTTCTAGAATGTCCTACTAAAATTTTTCGGCGAAATTCGCTCTAGAGGATATTAATAAAATTACAGACAGGTAACTTTTTTCTGTACTGAAACGTTTAGGCTAAATGCAATTTTTAGGAATTGGAATTTTTAACGCATTCTTGCACTATAAATGATTTTGCTCCTAAATTAATATATACATTTTAATGATTTTTCGAACACATATTCTTCAATGCATACTTGAGGTAATGGAGCATTAATTATATAGATATTTTACTAGTGTAATATGCTAAATTCCAATGCTCCATTGCCACAAGCTACCTTTCAGCTATAATATGAATTATAAAAACCTTAAAATCTCTACTTTTACATTAGAAAACAAGGTTTCCAAAAATAAACAAGTTGTTTTTAAATTTTATTTAAAAAGATATTAATTCATGACTTAGGTCATTGAAATTCGTTAGATTAGTTTATAATAATGACCATAACATGTTAAAATTTCATTACATTATATTTTAAAATGTGGAATTTGGAAAATTCAGTAGCTCATCCCCTTAAAAGTTTCAGAACATGATACACAGTGAAGATACAGTATGTTGTAACGTTCTCTATTGTATCTATTAATTAGTCTATACGTCATCAGTGGTTAGTGTAGTGTAGTGTAGTGTAGTAGTTATCATGCTGTCTACTGTATGCGAGGTTCAAAACCAGGTCGAAGGCGATGGAATTTAAAGAGCAATAAAATTATTAGCAGGAAGTTTTCAGGAAAGGACATAAAGTCGATCTTCAGTGTCGTATATTTCGGTAATTAAAGAACACTACTATCCAAATTTTACGAGAGGGTCCCTGCGAGGGGGTATGGTCCTTGCGGGGTAAGAGGAGGGAGTAAACCAGTAAGTCAACGTTCTTGAAGGAGCAGGTGGATAGGAGTTATGTCATTGGCCGGCTGCGATAAACAAGGGTCAGTCAATGGCCGGTCGGTTCCGTGACGGGGTTAGGTTATAAGAGTGGGGGAAAAACTCGCATTCCTTGCTCGGATCTTCTCGTGAAATACGGACTGTATCTCTCACAGAGGGCTTCAGCAAATTTCGGGTCATTTCTCGCAGATGTTGAAAACCTCTTGTAATATTACCTATGACAACCCAGTTAATGAGCATGTCACAAAGCAGCTCTTTTTCTGGAAAAGGACTTTCAGAAAGCTTATATGCAATTATTTGCATAGGCAAGGCAGATTAGTATCAATAAAATGTCAATGTTGTATAGCTGTCTGAAATGGAAGCCGCAACTAGCGATGTGAATTCGTGCTGCAATGTGCCACATTCCAACACAGCGGAAATTGTAAAATCAATTAGCATACATTTTGTTTCGCGTCATCTGTTTAATGGGCTATGAAAAAGAGAGGCCGCTATATGCCCTCCCATTTCCGATTCCAGTTGTGAGATGAATCCTACCAAATTTGTAAACTTGCTTTTCGAAAGGTGCCTTCACACTGGGAAGAGTTATTGCGAAGAGTAGAAAAATTCTTACATATTTTCTGGATTTATTTCCTATGTCACAACAGTAGTGGAAGTTCAGAAGGCTTATAAAATGCAAAAGTAACATGTGAATTTATATATTTATTAAAAATACGTCTCTAAGTTAATTTAAATATCTTGATTACTCTTTGTTTAAATGAAACAATATAATATCAAGGTTTACGCCATACAAGAAAATAACTGACTAATCTCGATAGCCAAAATCGTAGAATTTCAGTTTAAAAATCCAAAGAATCCGGTTTCGAACACAGAAATAGAAATGCACTTCAATGTTCTTTATGTGTTTAAGGAATGGTTACAGACCAACTCTAGTTTCCTTCTGTTTCTCTTGTATTCTACACGAGACTACCCGTCATACTGTAAATATGAGTGAGATATTTTAATCTGATCCATAAAATATAAATTAAGAATGCAGACATGCCCTTTACATCTGTTTAAAAAGAATTACAACAATAACAATATATTCATTTATTCATAGTGTTCGTTCATAGTATTTCACTAGACTTATGGCTGGTTTTTCCAAGTATTGTTAGAAAATTTAACGACTGTTAAATTCTAAACAGTTTGTTAATTAATAAAATTGTATATTTTGAACACCATTTTGGTTTAACAGATTGTTAACAGTTTGTTAATTTTAAATGTAGGATTTCGGGCAGTTAACTCGTTTAACAGTTAGTTAAATATGCCCGATGTCTCCACAGCTATTCGAACAGAAGTTGTGAAATTAATATTTTCTGTCTCTCTGTAGGGAATGTTTAGCATATGACTAGTAATATAACATTTAAAAAATACTTTGGACTGTTTAAATACATCAGTGTTATTTTATTTCTTTCGTATTTCGTATCCATAATAGCAATGAGGAAATATAACCTTACTATGTAATTATTATTCAGCACATCACCTACAACTTTCATTTGTCAACTGTTTGTTTATGGAGCATGGCCTACTATAACAGGTTGTCATTTTATGCAAGTTTCATGACTCACTCTATAATATAGAATTTAAAGATTAATTTTAGCCAATCAAAAATTGTCTTACACATGTAGAATTATTACCAATTGCTGTTGAGTAGTTAAAATAGTGCTAACAGACGTTATAGTTAAGTGTTGGTTATCTTAAACAAAATTATGTTGAACAAATGGAAAATACATTAACAAAGCGTTAAAAATAAACAGACTGTTAATTTAACATTCGTTAAGCAAAATTAAACATTACTTCGACAAACTGGCCATTATAGTCAAGTTTTATGTAAGATAAGTTATAAAGTGAACAATTCATTAAAAATTTTACGAATATTAACAGTAAGTAAAGGATAAAATAAAATATTCAAAACCTGGAAGTCACATGTCAGAAGAAGACAGATAAATAAAAGAAGAAAGTAAAAAACAATTGAAAAGAAAAATAAAGAAAATATAAATATGATGCCTAGATTCGTTCATTTCTTGTTGTTTTCTTAAGCTTGTGTTAATGAAAGAGGTGAAATATCACAGACTTCATAATAATATTCGTGCGCTTTCCATGCTTCTACATGTGAACGCCCCTCGCACGCAACACCCAGCACATTTTACATTTTATGAATGGAATTCCTCAGCAACCGCACTATGGCGTAGTTTAGTTTCAAGACACACAAGATTCGCATTATCATTCTGTCAGAGGACCACAACGACCGAACCTTCAGTTCATAAAAATCTTGCCTGGTCACATTGGAATCGGACCAATGATCTTGAAACTAGAGTGGAGAATTCCAATGTCTTGGATAATTTAGCTTAATTCTACTGAGGTTCAAGCTTCAGAACTGGTTTGTATGTTAAGATATGCTATCCAACTCGAATCTCTGGACGGCCCAATTAATTTTCTGATCTGCGTCCACTGTGGTTACTTCAATGTAACATTCTTTTTCATGTCTGATATCTGGGTAGGTAATGAATTTGAAGTTAGAAAGGACCAGCAGAGCTTCTACGAGTTCTTTAGGGGTACGAAGATCATTAACTTTTGGGAATATCATAGTCTACTGGTGAAGAACTAGAAAATCGCGAAACAATGTTCTTGCGTTGTGTTCTCCAAGTTTTATCTTTAATTCAAAGTATATTGTGATACTTTTTTTCTTGATATTCCCCGACTTCGCTAGAAAGATCTACTTGAAATCTTATGGAAAAAGGAGGCAGATTTCTATTATTATTATTATTATTATTATTATTATTATTATTATTATTATTATTATTATTATTATTATTATTATTATTATTATTTAGTATTAGTAGTAAATATTAATAATTTAATTTTTTATTATTATTATTATTATTATATTATTGTACCAGAACAATGGAAGGAGTCCATAATTGTACCTATTTTTAAAAAGGGGGACAAAACCAACTGTGGTGACTTTTGAGGAATATCACTTTTGTTGACGTCGTATAAAATTTTGTCCAATATTCTTTTGAGAAGATTAACTCCGTACGTAGATGAAGTTATTGGGGATCATCAGTGCGGTTTTCGGCGTAATAGATCGACTATTGATAAGATTTTTTGTATTCGACAGATAATGGAGAAAAAATGGGAGTATAAGGGTACAGTACATCAGTTATTCATAGATTTCAAAAAGGCATATGACTCGGTTAAGAGATAAGTATTATATGATATTCTTATTGAATTTGATATTCCCAAGAAACTAGTTTGATTAATTAAAATGTGTCTCAGTGAAACATACAGCAGAGTCCGTATAGGTCAGTTTCTATCTGATGCTTTTCCAATTCACTGCGGGCTAAAGCAGGGAGATGCACTATCACCTTTACTTTTTAACTTCACTCCAGAATATGCCATTAGGAAAGTTCAGGATAACAGGCAGAGTTTGGAATTGAACGGGTTACATCAGCTTCTTGTCTATGCGGATGACGTGAATATGTTAGGAGAAAATTCACAAACGATTAGGGAAAGCACGGAAATTTTACTTGAAGCAAGTAAAGCGATCGGTTTGGAAGTAAATCCCGAAAAGACAAAGTATATGATTATGTCTCGTGACCAGAATATTGTACGAAATGCAAATATAAAAATTGGAGATTTATCCTTCGAAGAGGTGGAGAAATTTAAATATCTTGGAGCAACAGTAACAAATATAAATGACACTCGGGAGGAAATTAAACGCAGAATAAATATGGGAAATGCGTGTCATTATTCGGTTGAGAAGCTCTTATCATCCAGTCTGCTGTCCAAAAATCTGAAAGTTAGAATTTATAAAACAGTTATATTACCGGTTGTTCTGTATGGTTGTGAAACTTGGACTCTCACTCTGAGAGAGAAACATAGGTTAAGGGTGTTTGAGAATAAGGTACTTAGGAAAATATTTGGGGCTAAGCGGGATGAAGTTACAGGAGAATGGAGAAAGTTACACAACGCAGAACTGCAAGCATTGTATTCATCACCTGACATAATTAGGAACATTAAATCCAGACGTTTGAGATGGGCAGGGCATGTAGCACGTATGGGCGAATCCAGAAATGCATATAGAGTGTTAGTTGGGAGACCGGAGGAAAAAGACCTTTAGGGAGGCCGAGACGTAGATGGGAGGATAATATTAAAATGGATTTGAGGGAGGTGGGGTGTGATGATAGAGACTGGATTAATCTTGCACATGATAGGGACCGATGGCGAGGTTATGTGAGGGCGGCAATGAACCATCGGGTTCCTTAAAAGCCATTGTAAGTAAGAATTATTATTATTATTATTATTATTATTATTATTTATTATTATTATTATTATTATTGTTATTAACTTTACAAGCCGTGAAAGCTTTTCGCTCCAGACGAAACAATATTAAATATTAGGCCTACTCTATCCAAAAGAAAATCTAATCACTTTTTCGTAGGCCTATTGTTTTCAAACTTTTATCAATATAGTCTGAATATCTCATAAACGATCTTTTCAGTGTCTTCTTCTAAGCGGTTTTACTTCTGACTTTCTTAATTTTCCTTTCTGATACAGATCTCCTCCCATGACCTATGCAATTTTTAAAAATGTATTGCTTTTATTTTTTAATTATAATATATTAATACTTACTGGATTTTAAAGAACCCGGAGGTTCATTGCCGCCCTCACATAAGCCCGCCATTGGTCCCAATCCTGAGCAAGATTAATCCATTCTCTATCATCATATCCCATCTCCCTCAAATCCATTTTAATATTATCTTCCCATCTACGTCTCGGTCTCCCTAAAGGTATTTTTCCCTCCGGCCTCCCAACTAACACTCTATACGCATTTCTGGATTCGCCCATACGTGCTACATATCCTGCCCATTTCAAACGTCTGGATTTAATGTTCCTGATTATGTCAGGTGAAGAATACAATGCTTGCATTTCTGCGTTGTGTAACTTTCTCCATTCTCCTGTAACTTCATCCCTCTTAGCCCCAAATATTTTCTTAAGAACCTTATTCTCAAACACCCTTAACCTGTGTTCCTGTCGCAGAGTGAGAGTCCAAGTTTGACAACCATACAGAACAACCGGTAATATAACTGTTTTATAAATTCTAACTTTCAGAATTTTCGACAGCAGACTGGATGATAAAAGTTTCTCAACCGAATAATAACAGGCATATCCCATATTTATTCTGTGTTTAATTTCCTCCCGAGTATCATTTACTTATATTTGTTATTGTTGCTCCCAGATATTTGAACTTCTCCACCTCTTCAAAAGATAAATTTCCTATTTTTATATTTCCATTTCGTACAATATTCTCGTCACGAGACATAATCATATACTTTGTCTTTTATATTATATATAATTATATAATAATGCTTATATAAATGAAAATTTCTTCTTTTCTTTCTGATTCTCCATTCTCGGCTAATATACTTTGAATTATTGTTATTATTATTATTATTATTATTATTATTATTATTATTATTTTTATTCCTTTCACGGATTAAAATTATTCCAAATAGGCTATCTGGTCCTCTCATACTAAGATATAAAATTAATTATAAATAGAACCAACCTGGCTCTCTCGGGTTTGAACTCAGTTCATGTAAGATTTTAAAGATCGGTCTGCTCCGGCCTCAATTCCATCTTTGTCTAGGTTAGTGGTCGTCGCTGAAATGGGTAATGGGTAAGGAGTGTATCGGAATATGCACGTTGTGCAGAAGGAAGAGGGAGAATGCATTCCCGCCAGGAGAGTACTTTTCCAATTTTAAGTTTGTTGTTAATTTCATCAGTTACATTACTTTCTATTGTTATTAATATGCTAACAAAACGGAATATGTAGATTTTTACAAAATTATATTAGTTGACTTGTATATCATCTTAGGATGTATCTATTAATTGATCATAATATGAATTCCAATTCAAATGTGAATGGAAACATCATTCTATGAATTACTGAAAGTGAAAATGTTACTTCGAAATATAAAATATATAGGGTAAACTAGGGTCTGTTGGACAGTCGGGCATGTTGGACACTCTGTACATCAACGTGTTACCACGGCACTTGTGGGCACCAAATTCTGCTAGAAGTCAATGACGGAAGTAGCCACGAGTGGGGCTATTTCCGTCATTGACTTCTAGCAGAATGTGGTGCCCACGAGTGGCGTGGTAACACGTTGAAGTACAGAGTGTCCAACATGCCCGCTGTCCAACAGACCCTAGTTTACCCTATTATATATGCTTTCACGAGACTACGAAGAAGAGTTAAATACAATCAAATACATAGCACAAGAAAACGGATACAATCCTAACGTGATAGACAACATAATAAGAAAGACAAAACAGAATTACAAAAAACATAGCAATACAACACAAACACAAGAACATAAAAAATGCATCACACTAACATACGAAAACAAAAACACACACAAGATTGCATTCTCATTCAAGAAATTAAATTACAACATCGCATACAGAACACAAAACACTCTACAAAAGCATTTCAACACACAAAGAAATACAACCACACAGGTGTATACAAACCCAAATGCAATACCCGCAAAAACTTCTACATAGAACAGACAGACAGATCATTTCAAACACGTTACAAAGAACACATCACAGCCATAACCAAATCACACAACACTTCCACATATGCAGAACACATCACAAACGCCAACCACACCTACGGCAACATAAACACAGACATGGAAATTCTACATCTCCAACCGAAAACCCAGAGACTAAACACACTAGACAAATACGAAATATACAGGCACACAAAAACACACCCGTATCAAATCCTCAACACACAACTCAATTTCAGAACACACACACTTTTTGACTCTACATTACACTACACAAACACACCTCCACAGGAAATGCTAACAGAAGGCGCGAAGACCACCTAGTTCTGAGTAGGAGCCTTCCGTTCCTCAGCCACTGAAGTAGATTGCCAGACTTCCTAATGGTAGGAAATTACGATTCTTGATAATCTTTCTATTCAATTTGCAAGAAAACTGTCAATTTTATTTAAAAACTGCAAAGGGATAAATCATTCCGTATCAGTATCCATAATGATAATAGTAAAAACCAGAATCATACGGATAGTAGATCTACTTATGAGTAAAACACTGATAACATTTAGGGGAAAATTATTTTTTCTGAAAAAAATTATTCATTTGGGACTAATACGATATTAGAAATTGTGTTTTCCTCTATCCAAGAAATAAGGTGTTTAAATTCGTACATTTATATTACTTTTATCCGATGTAATAATTTTCAGATACACATTATAAAGTGTGATCTCTTCCACACAAGTCCTTTCCTAATTATTCATTATGATTTGAATTCTAATCTTTTGTGAGATGCTATGTAATTTATTTTAAAAAAATATATATATTGTTATTTTAATAAACGAATTAATAATGAAGATGTGTTGAATTATTTTCAGAAGTTTGATAAATGGGAACTTACTAGTGTTATATAATTATTTAAGCACGTGGGCTTACAGCTGTTTCGGTATATACACATCGTCAGAGCCTACTGGATCATATCGTCATCTTGATATTGCTGCCTGTTGTAAGGGTGTGTTTGTGTGTTGTAATGTGGAGTCAAATTGTGAGTGTGTTCTGAAATTTATCTGTGTGTTGAGATTTTGATTTGGGTTTGTTTTAGTGTATCTGTATATTTCATATTGTTCTAGTGTGTTTGAGTTTTTGGTTTTTGGGTTGGATGTGTAGGATTTTCATATCTGTATTTATGTTATTGTATGTATGGTTGGTATTAGTTATATGTTCGGCATATGTAGATGTATTGTGTCCTCTGGTTATTGTTTTAATGTGTTCTTTGTAGCGTGTTTGGAATGATCTGCCTGTCTCCTATTGACTGAAACTAGTCAACAAGATAATCTAGTTAATTAACACGTGAAAGCATAAGCATATATATTTCATATACCGAAGTGATATATTGTTAAAAGATGTTTAATCAAGATTTATGAAAATGGTACATTAAAAAATGTCAGCTGTAGTGTATGCAGAATGTTGAGTGGGAACTACGGCCTTAAGACCGAATTCTATCTATGACATGGATATATGCCCGCTGTCAATGAAGTCCCATGTTGTGCAAGACGAAGATTAGGCGCCATATTACCTTAAGTAACGGGAGTCCCTCAAATATCTGTAAATATCCGGTGGAAAAATGTTAAAAGAGAGACAAACTCCAACAACAATACGAAAAATTCTCTATGTATAAGCGAAAAGAAACATAATGTGTACATATGCCGTTCTTTGAAATATGTATATACTTGGAGAACATCTAAAAATCAATGTTATGGAATATTACTAACTATACACGATATAAAACGATCTGTTAAATTTGAGTAGTTACAATGTTGAGTGGGGAGTATCCAGTTAAAATAAGACGTAATGATAATACCAGTCTCAACGCCTCTACCGCCCTCTATTTCGCTTTAGTGGCCGTCTAGCAGAGTGGAGAAGAGGACGATTATAAATTTGAATGGCTCGACGAAGAGTTCCCACTAAGAAACACGCAGCCAGACAACATTTAGTTAGTTAACATCCTCCCAGGACTTGTAAGTAATAAACGGCTAACTTTATTGGCAGTTAAAATTTTAACTCGAGTTAGCTAACAATTTAAATAACAGAGCTTCACAGAATATCGTGCACTTAGAGTAACTCCAGCCCTGAGATATTTAACCGGAAAATTTCATTGGTAAAACTTTTAGAAGAAAAAATAATAAAATAATAAAAAAGAGAAACGAAATTAGGTTAATGTGGCGACGAAATAAAGATCCCTTTTCAGTGCAAAATTTAATAAGTACTAAGAAGAGATAAGACTCGCTGTTAGAAGGGGTGAAAAAACTTGTTGAAACTCGATTTAACGTGGGTGAGCATTTTCAAATGAAGGGAGATATTAATACCATATTCTCCAGACTCTTAAGAAGTTTGAGAATTCAAACACAGTAACATAGCAGCCGAGAAAGAATACTCAACCTTTTTCCTGAAAAAAATTCAATTCCGTTTAGATGAACAATGCACTTGGAGTAAGACAAGTAGCCCAGAGTTTTGGAGCTTTCGTATTGGTCTATTGGTACCAAAATTGTTTTCAAGGACTCGAAAATCGCACATTCTTTACAGTTTTACTTTTTTTGTCTTTAATTAAATAATTCAACACAATCTTCATTATTCGCTCGTTTTCATACTCTCTCTCGCTATCATAATATTAATACTCCATCACAACGCGATAACACGCTAGAAATTCCACTTTACACATAATCTCTGTATTCCTCATCTTTCACTGTTGCTACCTCTCGTCACTGAAACTCTCTGCCGCCTGAAGTCAAGGGCTGCAGAACATTGAAATCTTTCAAATCCAAGTTAGAAAATTATCTTATGACGAGTTGCCAAACTAACTTACTATTATGACAAGTGTTGTATTGCATATTTACACGTATTCACATTTTTTTATGTTCTAGTGATATTTAACTTATTTTATATTTTTGTTTTCATATTTTCCGATAATGGTATATCTATAATGTGATAAGTTGAACTATATACAATCATAATTTTCCTCACTGTGTGTACTTAAAAATATTGTATTCATTGTATGCTTTGTACTGCACTATTTTCTTACTATTATTATTATTAATATTATTATTATTATTATTATTATTATTATTAATTGTTTAATTTTTATACTTTGTATGTCTCATTTATTTTGACCTGCTGTTCACATTTTATTATGCTTTTTCTTTCTTTCTGTATGTTATATATTATGTCTTATTTCTACTTACTTGTTGTTTACATTTTATTATTATTATCTTATTCAGTTTTGTGTGTAAAATTGTAGTGTACTTTGTAAATTTGTAGTGTTTTTGTAAAGCAGTTTTACTCCTGGTTGAGTGTTAGAGAAGGCCGTATGGCCTTAACTCTGCCAGGTTAAATAAATTATTATTATTATTATTATTATTATTATTATTTTATTATTATTAAAATTAAAATGTACTATGTATTTAATACTCAACCACATTAACTCAACATTATTTGGTTTCTGGCAGACCGGTACAAAGTCCCCATAAAGGATTTAAAATTTACAAGTTTTTTTACAAACATCTAAATGTTCCCAATTCATAATAGAATTTTCTTCATTACAAATGACGCACTGAGGTGATGGTAAAATACCCAGTTTATATAAATATTCCGCCAGGCAGTCGTGTCCTGTGGCAATCCTTATTGCAGCTACAGTCTCTTTACCGGGATGATCAGGAAGTATCTCTGACTTGTCAACAAGACCAGCCCATTTCTTGCCATCACTATTGATTTATTTTTTTAGATCAATTGCATAACAACTCAGAAAAGATTAGAATTCAAATCACAATGAATAAATAAACTTGTTGAAACTCGATTTAACGTGGGTGAGCATTTTCAAATGAAGGGAGATATTAATACCATATTCTCCAGACTCTTAAGAAGTTTGAGAATTCAAACACAGTAACATAGCAGCCGAGAAAGAATACTCAACCTCTTTTCCTGAAAAAATTCAATTCCGTTTATATTAACAACGCACTTGGAGTGAGACAAGTAGCCTAGAGTTTTGGAGCTCTCGTATTGGTCTATAGGTACGAAAACTGTTTTCAAGGACTCGAAAATCGCACATTCTTTATAGCTTTACCTTTCTTGTCTTTAATTAAATAATTCAATCCATCTTGAGTCTTACGTACACTACTTTTAACACTTTATTACAGAAGATTGATAAATGGACAACTTACTAGTGTTATGTATTTAAGCACGTGGGCTTACAGCTGTTTCGGTATATACAGAAAACCAGCCACTACCACTACACACATACACAACGCATCCAACCACCCCACACAACACAAACAAGCTGCATTCAGGACAATGGTACACAGATTACTCAACATACCCATCAGCCAACAACACTACAATGAAGAAGTGAATACAATCAAATACATAGCACAAGAAAACGGTTAAAATCCAAAAATAATAGACAACATCATAAGGAAGACAAAACAAAAACATAACATACCCAAAAACACAAGAACACAAGAAATACATCACACTAACATACGAAAACAAAAACACACATAAGATCGCATCCTCATTCAAAAAGCAGAAATACAACATAGCATATAGAACAGAAAACACACTACAAAGACATCTCAACACACAACCAACACAAACAAATAAATACAACCACACAGGCGCATAGAAACTCACATGTAATAGTTGCGACAAATTCTACATTGGACAGATAGACAGATCATTCCAAACACGCTGCAAAGAATACATTAAAACAATAACCAGAGGAACACATAACTAATACTAACCATACATACAATAACATAAATACACACATGGAAATCCTACACATCCAACCCAAAAACAAAACACTCAATACACTAGAACAATATGATATATACAGACACACTAAAACACACCCAAATCAAATTCTCAACACACAGATCAATTTTAGAACACACTCATTATTTGACTCCACATTACAACACACAAACACACCCTTACAACAGGCAGCGATATCAAGATGACACTATGATCCAGTAGGCTCTGACGATGGCGTATATACCGAAACATCTGTAAGCCCACGTGTTTAAATATATAACACTAGAAAGTTCCCATTTATCAATCATCTGTAAATAATTCAACACAATCTTCATTATTAATTCGTTTATTAAAATAACAATATATTTTTTAAATCAATTACATGACATCTCACAAAAGATTAGAATTCAAATCACAATGAATAATTAGGAAGGGACTAGTGTGGAAGAGAACACTCTTTATTATGTGTATCTGAAAATTATTACATCGGATGGAAGTAATATAACTGTACGAATTTTAACAGCTTATTACTTGTATAGAGGACAACACAATTTCTAATATCGTATTAGTCCCAAATTAATAATATTTTTTCAGAACAAATAATTTTCCCCTAAATGTTAACAGTGTTTTACCTCATAAGTAGATCTACTATCCGTATGATTCTGGTTTTTACTATTATCATTAGAGATACTGATATGGACTGATTTATCCCTTTGCAGTTTTTAAATAAAATTGACAGTTTTCTTACAAATTGAATAGAAAGATTATCAAGTATCGTAATTTCCTACCATTAGGAAATCTGGCAACCTACTTCAGTGGCTGAGGAACAGAAGGCTGCTGACTGAGATCTGGGTTCATGTTTATTCGTAGTTGAGCTAGCAATGCACTGTTGCCAATTACATAGACTTTCTGCTTAAATTTATAACTGAAATAAACTTAATTACAAAAACACATAATAGGTTCCTGACTTTAAATTCCATTTCATTCTTTCTTAGTTCTCGTATTTATTTCCTCTTTGTTTTCCGTCTACCCATTTTATTTCTTCCCGTCTTCTCTTCCTTCTCTCTTTCATTTCTTTATCCTTATTTCTCTGTCCTTCCCACCTTTCTTTCTGTATTTCCTTAGATTTTATGCATTTCAATAGTTTCTTTCACTTCCCTCTTTTTCATTCTTTCTTTCGTCCTCTTTTTCTTTCTTTCTTATCTTCATTCGTCTCCATTCTTTTATTAGTGAATGTAACTTCCTGTTTTTACACCACATTTTTCTCCGAAACTTGTGCGGTAGGCCTATGTCAATAATTCCTCTCATATTTTTGTTTGTTCATCACTACATCTTTTAAGAAATTTCTAACATTTCTTTATTCAATGACGAATACGTTCAATGTAGATCAATTGACCTCGAAAGTTCCCCACTTTTTCTAGCGCAGCTTCAATTCTTATTCTGTCCATTTCATACGCTCCACTCTTCTCCATATCCACACTGCAAATGCTTTTAGTCGTTTCTGTTCACTTCGTCGTAATGTCCATCTTTCTTCGCCATATAATGCCACACTTCATACAAAGCACTTCAGTAGTCTCTTCCTTAGTCCATTTTTCACGCTAATCCCTTATTCATCTGTCGAAAAAAATCTTGGCTTCTTTTTAGATAATAATCTAAATTGGAATTTTCAAGTTAAAGAAACGATAAAAAAAAAAATCTGTTCCTCCATTCACTGTTTGAGTCGCTTAAGAAACTTCTTGCCCCAGCAACTAAAACTTACCCTAGTACAAACCCTAGTAATGCCGCACTTCGATTATTGTGACGTTTTGTTAAGTGACCTAAGTTCTGAACTGTTAATCAAGTTACAGCGAGTTCAGAATATGTGTGTCAGATACGTATACAACATCAGACGATGTGATCACATATCACCGTCCTTCGCAAGTCTTTCGTGGCTCCGACTTAAAGAACGTAGAACTTTACACTCTTTGTCTTTACTCTTTCGAATTCTGCACACCTCAACACCAAAAACCTTTCGTCTCGCTTCTCTTATCTATACTCTAACCACGACGTAAATACCAGATCACTTATCTGTGGCGCGTTAAGTATACCTCTTCTTAGAACATCTCGTTATTCATCATCTTTTACAGTATCCACCTCGCGACAATGGAATTCCCTGTCACAAAGTATCAGGGACTGCAAGACAATAAACACTTTTAAAAACAGCTTAAAAGATAACCTTCTTAGCATTTCACTCCAATCATACTGACTTAAATTATCACTGTCTACATTGTTACTTCTTCCTTTAGATATGCATCCTGATAGAGCTGTATTTTCAAAATTGTCTCATAATAATCTCTTTCTATTATCTAACATTATTTGAAATATATTAACATTCCATGTATTTTAGCTTAATTCTGCTACATAGTTTGTATTTCACTGTTTAATTAATAGTTCATAGTATTTTTTTGTTTAATTCGTAAATACCTCTTGTATACATGTAGCTCTTATCTAAACCAAATTGTTAAATTCTTTGTAAGTTAATACATATGTATGTATACTTTTTTATGGTAGAGTGGAAGAGAAGGCCTTATGGCCTTAACTCTGCCAGCTAAAATAAATCATTATTATTATTATTATTATTATTATTATTATTATTATTATTTAATTTTTTTCAGAGATCCGTAGAAAATACTCTTTTTTTTTTCTATTAAAGGCTTCCTTGACCATTGTTATCCTCCTTTTGACTTCCTAGCAATCAAATCTAAATACACCCAAAGTATTTGAAACCGCCCACTTGTTCCACTGCATCATTTCAAAGTCGAACGTGAACCTTCTTTATTTGTCTTCCAATAAACGTGGTATTCGTCTTGTTTGTATTTACCTTCATCATTTAGCTCCAGTAGCGTATCCCTTATCATCCTCTTCTGCTAACAATGCCGTATTATGAGAAAATCTTACGCACTTTATTTTTCTTCCTTGTACTGTACTCTCACCTCTCCCATGTTCTGAAAGCTTAAAAACTAGAATGATTACTGAGAAGTGTTAATTATGTTACTGGGGAAAACCTGACATTAATTTTTATCTGCAAGGCTTTTAATCAGGTACGAGGCGTGTTCTTAAAGTAAGTTCCGTTTTCAATTATAGCAGTCGCATCGCTGCAATCGTTATTTTGCGCATGTGTGTTTTCTTCTTCAATCCTCAGGCAAGCTGTGCATGCAGTTTCAGAGCTTCAGTCCGTGTGTGTGGTTAGTTGTGATCAGTTGAAATGTTTAAAGTGATCGAGCACCCCGCCGACTGTGAGATGCAGTCTGTTATCCATTTCTTGAATACGAGAAACATCAAACCAGCCGACATTCATCGTCAACTTTTTGAGGTGTACGGTGATGATGCCATTAGTGATGGAATGGTCAGGAGATGGCCACACACAGCTCGTGACACCCAAAATCTCATCTCGAACTTTGGCTGGGAACAAATTGACCATCCCCCATACAGCCTGGATTTGGTTCCCAGTGACTTTCATCTCTTCCTGCACCTCAAGAAGTTCCTCGGTGGTCAACGTTTTGATGGCGACGATGAAGTGAAAACAGCAGTGCGGGAGTGGTTCGCATCGCAGGCGGGCGAATTCTACAATGAGGGGATAGAAAGACTTGTGCCACGACTCGATAAATGCCTCAATAATGGTGAAGATTATATTGAAAAGTAATTGAAGTGTGGGGAATACAATGCAACAAAAATGGTTTGTAAATATCTTCCCGTTTACTTACTACACCCTTTTGGAACTTACTTTAAGAACACGCCTCGTATTTTACGCGTCGTAAATCGATGGGAAGAATTCTCCAGTTTTCCTTTACTTCCAAATGAAGTCTTGCGAACGAATATTTCATCGTTAAAAATTAATCTTTCTAAGCTAGTCTTGAATTATTAACATTTGCTATAATTTTAAGCAAGAGACTTTAGTGAAATAAGTCAAATTGCAATTTTGCACAAAAATGTACTGTAGAGGGACATGAAATTTATCTTCCACAAGCAGACAAAATGCGCAGTATAAGGCACTACGTTCTAAACATAACAATGGCGCAGATAGAATGGTCAGTGGGTAACGTTTTCTTTACGTGCAAATAAAAAGGGCGTTAATATTATGTCGCTTGCATATAATATGCACTATACTCACCCGTGGGGGTGGACATATAGCAGATAAAACGCTTATATGTACAGGTCCGTATAAATCTTATGTAAACCCCGGCGACAGAATGGCGCTCAGATAAACCCTCAACCCCATCCCCCACCTATCAGCAATCCTCTCCTCTCACTCACCCTCCCCTACCTCCCCCGCTGGACGTGTAATCTGGCCGCGTAACTCTAGGGGCAGGCGAGGATTTCATAGTGTCCAAGCATTGTTATACCTACGTGTGTATAAGAATGGGAAGAAGGGTATATATGTGTGAGATACAGTGAAGGAAAAATGGGGTAGGAGAAGTAATTCATCCATGTTTTTATATGCGATAGTTTGTTGTTATTTCCATGTCATTTCTCCTCGTTTCTCTTATGTTTACTTGAAGGAAAGAGAAGTAGTAACAAAGTAAAAAGAAAATACAGAGTAAAAAATAATTCATAAATTTTCATAGGTATATGGACTTATTTTTTGCACGTTTTGATATGTCCTACATTTCATATTCAGAGCGGATAACTATTGTCATTTTATTTCCCATGTTTCTTTTTTTATGAGGATGGAGAGTAAGGTTTGACGATAAAGGGGGTGAAAGAACTTTCCATCGTCCCGGGGTAGTATAGCAAGCATTTTCTCTTACCCTCCTTTAGATTTTCCCTCGCCTTGTCTACACATCTGTCTATGTCACCTCTCCTTTTGTTGTATTCTGTGACAGTTTCACCATACCATTTCTCTCACTCTCCATTTCTCTTCCATGTTTTCTTGGCCTCATCTTCCACAGTGTTAAGTTTGTTACAAAAAGGATGAAAAAATGACGCAGAATGTGAAAAAAAGAGACATTACAACATACGGAAGCAAAATAGGAGAGAAAACATAACATGAGTTGTAGAAAATGGGAAATGAAATATATATATACTAACAAATTTGTCATCCGGAGATTAATTAAGATTTCATGGCCAGCGCAGCTAAAGAAGAAACTTCTCCTTCCCTCTCTTCCTGTTTACCACCCCCTTAAGTTGACAGTTTCTACCAAGATGTCACTTTACGAGTATAAACCCCTTTGCCCAACCCTCTCCGGACCGTCGGATGGATATATGTGGGTGGGTAGTTTCTGGTACAGCAGTTCTTGTTATAAGTTATAACCCCCCTCGCCATTTTACTTCCCTGCTAGGCTGGTTTTGTGAAGTCAGACAACTTAATCCTATTTAAGCACTACTATAATTAGCATATAGTATAATTAGACTAGCCTTCTGTATAGAATCTCTCCGGTCCCAGTGACTAAACACTCGTTCAGTTCAAGCGACTTGTAGACACGTGCAACAACATCCCCCACCACACACAAGCACACAAGGACAAATTGACACACATTTTTTAAAATTATGTGAAACACTTAAATATACGAGTATGGATGGCCTTTAGAAAATATATTATCTTCTGCAACAAAAACCATGAACAATCTGACTGAAGTTGTTTCAAATATAGACCAATGATACAAATGAAACACGATGTATAATAATTTTACAACGCATTATGAAATACACTTACTTATTGGCTTTTAAGGAACCCGGAATTTCATTGCCGCCCTCACATGAGCCCGCCATTGGTCCCTATCCCGAGGAAGATTAATCCATTCTCTATCATCACATCCCACCTTCCTCAAATCCATTTCAATATTATCTTCCCATCTACGTCTCGGCCTCCCTAAAGGTCTTTTTCCCTCCGGCCTCCCAACTAACACTCTATATGCATTTATGGATTCGCCCATACGTGCTAAATGTCCTGGCCATATCAAACGTCTGGATTTAATGTTCCAAATTCTGTCAGGTGAAGAATACAATGCGTGCAGTTCTGCGTTGTGTAACTTTCTCCATTCTCCTGTAACTTCATCCCTCTTAGCCCCAAATATTTTCCTAAGGACCTTATTCTCAAACACCCTTAACCTATAATAAACATACAATATATATATATATATATATATAACATAGTCTCCTTTAAGTCGCGCTACATCGCGGTCGACCACCTAAACCAGCGTCGTTGTAATGTCACTGAGGATGGAGAGGCACCCTCCGAAACATGTCTGAATTTTACCAATTTTAATTATCATCATTTGTAAAGTGTTCATACAACTGTGTTTTATATATATATATATATACACACATATATATTGTATGTTTGTTATCTAACCCATGAACACTGTTTAATTGACCTTACATGTGTGACCCTTAACCTATGTTCCTCTCTCAAAGTGAGAGTCCAAGTTTCACAACCATAAAGAACAATCGGTAACATAACTGTTTTATAAATTCTAACTTTCACATTTTTTGACAGCAGACTGGATGATAAAAGCTTCTCAACCGAATAATAACAGGCATTTCCCATATTTATTCTGTATTTAATTTCCTCCCGAGTATCATTTACTTATATTTGTTATTGTTGCTCCAAGATATTTGAACTTCTCCACCTCTTCAAAAGATAAATTTCCAATTTTTATATTTCCATTTCGTACAATATTCTCGTCACGAGACATAATCATATACTTTGTATTATCGGGATTTACTTCCAAACCTATCTCTTTACTTGCTTCCAATAAAATTCCCGTGTTTTCCCTAATCGTTTGTATTATGAAATATGCACGTAGTAAAATCTTGCATATATCCAAATGAATTTATTACACTCTAATTAAATGCAGTATATTCTATATTATATTTTGATACATAGGATAACAGATATTGCATGTAAATTATTCTAAGTTCAATATATCTGGTACAGGATTTCTCACAAAGCAAGAAGGAAATTTCATTAGATATTAAATTAGGATTATATTCAACTTCTAAATCTATCTGTCATCTGTCCGTGTTTTATTCGCTTTTTCTATTCCTACGTTTTTCTCTTGTCCCGCGCCGTGGCGTCGTGGTCTAAGGCATGCCGCATAGGACTCGCGTTACGGAAGGCGCGCTGGTTCGAATCCTCATGGGGGAAGAAATTTTCTCATGAAATTTCGGCCAGTGTATGGGACCGGTGCCCATCCAGCATCGTGATCACGTGGGGAGATACGATAGGTAGCGAAAATCCGGTTTCGCAAACCAGCTATAACGGCTGGGAGGATCATGGGCTGTAGCGCCATGGATTTTTACGTTTGTCTCTTAGTACTTCCATTTTCCATAGACTGAACAGAAGAAAACGAGAATACGGTTGTTGAAGAATGCCAGTTTTGAAATAGTATGGTCATGTTAACAGAGTGGGGGATGAGAAAACACCGAAGCAGGTATGGAGATGCGAGTAGTAGATGGAAGAATGAGAGAGGAAGACCTCTAATTAAATGGGAAAATAGGATTGAAAGAATTGGACAGGAACGGGGAGAGACAGTGGTGGATATGAAGAGATTGTGTGCAGACAGATGGGAATGGGAGGAATGGATACAACAAAGCTACTCCGACATTTAAATGCAAAAGGGATGTGAAGAAGAAGAAGAAGAAGAAGAAGAAGAAGAAGAAGAGAAAGAAGAAGACAAAGATACATGTTTACTCAGCTCCCACAAACATTTAATGTTCTTTTCTATATTGTAGCCTGCACGTGGACAGAGGATGCTTATAGGTTCATTATGTATTAGTTTGTGTTATATTTATATTGCGAGTGATGGCGGATTAAGAACTGGAATACATCTAATCCGCCATGACGTGAACAATGGTTGATGAAATAAATAAATAAATTAATTGAATTAAATATTGTAATCTGCACGTGGGGCACTAGTGTGTGTATAGGCCTATGTGTTTTTTTTTTCAATTTAGAAAGTCATTATATAAATGAGTTTCTCATAATACATTCTATTCCATAGATGAATAATTTCAGCTTGATCAGATAAATTTCTTGTGTTTTTATTTTCTGTTATATTTTTATGTGTAGCATTTTACTTGCCATTATTTCTAGCCGATATTAAATTTCATGTTATTTCTTGGCTCTACCCATATCAACGTACATGCTGCTGATGAAAATTATGAATAATAATAATAATAATAATAATAATAATAATAATAATAATAATATAGTATAATATAGTGTATGTCAGTGTTCTATATATCTGTAAACTTACTTACTTACTGGCTTTTAAGGAACCCGGAGGTTCATTGCCGCCCTCACATAAGCCCGCCATTGTTCCCTATCCTGAGCAAGAGTAATCCATTCTCTATCATCATATCCCACCTCCCTCAAATCCATTTTAATATTATCTTTCCATCTACGTCTCGGCCTCCCTAAAAGTCTTTTTCCCTCCGGCCTCCAAAACTAACACTCTATATGCATTTCTGGATTCGCCCATACGTGCTACATACCCTGCCCATCTCAAACGTCTGGATTTAATGTTCCTAATTATGTCAGGTGAAGAATGCAATGCGTGCAGTTCTGTGTTGTGTAACTTTCTCCATTCTCCTGTAACTTCATACCTCTTAGCCCCAAATATTTTCCTAAGCACTTTATTCTCAAAGTTAGAGTCCAAGTTTCACAACCATAAAGAACAACCGGTAATATAACTGTTTTATAAATTCTAACTTTCAAATTTTTTGACAGCAGACTGGATGATAAAATCTTCTCAACCGAATAATAACGGGCATTTCCCATATTTATTTTGTGTTTAATTTCCTCCCGAGTATCATTTATATTTGTTACTGTTACTCCAAGATATTTGAACTTCTCCCGTCACGAGTCATAATCATATGCTTTGTCTTTTCGGGATTGACTTCCAAACCTATCTCTTTACTTGCTTCCAGTAAAATTCCCGTGTTCTATATATCTGTATGCAGAATCATTATTATTTGCTTTAAATGACTGAGCCTATTTTTCCGCCCCATTCGTATAAGGATTAATAACCTCCACTAGTCATTTAAAAATCGAGATATTTCCTGGGAAAATATTGAGGATCTCTCAAGGACATCGCTTAGGGCAAAGGAAAATAAATAAATAGAAAAGAGGGACACATGCAATATCTATGGGAGCGGAATAAAACTAATTTTTCTAGTGATAATTGGTTACAGGTCATAATGATTTCTAGCCATTAACGTCTCATTTCTGTACATTATTGTACTTGAGAATCCTTCTGGTATAGTATTAATATGATACAATTCTAGAAATATACATTTGCTCTCCACACTTCTCTATGTAAATCTACAAGATTTTTTTCCGAAATAAAACAGTGAAATCTTTTTCATTATCATTACAATGAGTTTCTATTTTAAATAACTACCGCTGATATAAGAGGCACCTCGTAAACATTTTATGAATTTCTAAATGAAAATATTACCCGTGCATGAATTCCAGCTTCACGTCATTTCCTTTATAAAAATATACGAACATCAACACTTGTCTTGTGTAAGACACTTTCAAGTCCAATTTGCCACGGAGTTAAAATTTCAGACCATCTCATTGTAGTGTTTACGACGTCACTTTAATATCACAAATGTAGGCAACCAGGCAAGCAAGCGTACTCCAGCTTACATCGAATTATTTCCAGACTTGTAAATCTAAACCATGAAACAAGTGGAACATCGTCTGGAGGCGGGATCGTGGAGGCTGAAGGAAGATTGCTCGCTTGCTCCTGCAATGACTTGTGTTCGTGTAACACCAGAAAGCCAGCTTGTTTCCTATTACAATCATCTAGACGAGAGAACATTGTTAGCTCTGCAGGTCGACAACAATTCTCTGAAAAGCTTTGCCCAGGGCAAGAGATCCCTTTCGAATGTTACTTAATAAAGAATGGTCGGCAGTTCAGGTCTTCAGTGCTACTTGTGGTCTCGATCAATTGGTCCGACAATCTTAAGACTTCTCTAGATTATATCCTCTTTCACCATTAGAATTTACTTATTTGACACAGCGTAGTCTGGACTGGGACAAATAGCCTGCACACTTTTAGCTCACAGAGGCATCTCATCAGGAATGAAAATTATTCAGGAATGCGAGGTCGCATGCAGAAATATATTTTAACCCTTTGTTGCCGGACATAAGAAAAAATTATATTTCTACAAATTGTGAAAAGCTTGTGTAACCTTCTAAATCTTTGTACAAAAATATAAAATTAATAAGGTTTGCAGAAAAAGAAATTTGCTTCTTGGAGTTTTATTATCTTTCAAACCATCTTACCATACTCTAGAGAGGCTTACATGTAACTAAATCACTAAATCTACATATATTTACAATAAATTACTACAGAACTTACATCGCATTTAAAGTATGTATACTTTTTTAGCACCCAAACATGGAATGCACTTGGGAAATCAAATTATTTCCGAGTATGCCTTACAAGATTTATTGTTAGCAGAGTGATAACTTTTTTACTGAAAGGTAGTTTCTAATTTCAGTTTTCAGAAAATTCATGCAACTAAATCCTCACTCGTTATGTCCAGTATGCAATGGAATTGTTGCGACATGCTGTATAACTAAATTAATAATAATAATAATAATAATAATAATAATAATAATAATAATAATAATAATAATAATAATACTGATTTATTTTAGCTCGCAGAGTTAAGGCCGTAAGGCCTTCTCTTCCACTCAACCAGCAAAAAGTGTATATACATATGCATGAACTTACAGTGAATTCAACAATTTGATTTAGATGAGAGTTACATGTATACAAGAGTTATTTACGAATTAAACAATAAAATACTAGGAACTATTAATTAAACACTGAAATAAACTGTGTAGCAGAATTAAACTAAAATACATAGAATGTTAATATATTTCAAATAATATTAGATAATAGAAAGAGATTATTATGAGACAATTTTGAAAATACAGCACAATCAAGATGCTGTCTAAAGAAAAAAGTAACAATGTAGTCAGTGATAGTTTAAATCAGTATGATTGGAGTGAAATGCTAATAAGGTTATCTTTTAAGCTGTTCTTAAAGATGTTTGTTGTCTTGCAGCCCCTAATACTTTGTGACAAGGAATTCCATTGACGCGAGGTGGATATTGTAAAAGATGATGAATAACAAGATGTTCTATGAAGAGGTATACTTAGTGTGCCACAGATAAGTGATCTGGTATTTACGTCGTGGTTAGAGTGTAGATAAGAGAAACGAGAAGAAAGGTAATTTGGTGTTAAGGTGTGCAGAATTCGAAAGAGTAAAGACAAAGAGTGCAAAGTTCTGCGTTCTTTAAGTCGGAGCCACGAAAGACTTGCGAAGGAAGGTGATATGTGATCATATCGTCGGATGTTGCACACGTATCTGACGCACATATTCTGAGCTCGCTGTAACTTGACTGACAGTTCAGAACTTAGGTCACTTAACAAAACTTCACAATAATCGAAGTGCGGCATTACTAGGGTTTGCACTAGGGTAAGTTTTAGTTGCTGGGGCAAGAAGTTTCTCAGGCGACTCAAACAATGAATGGAGGAACAGATTTTTTTTATCGTTTCTTTAACTTGAAAATTCCAACTTGGATTATTATCAAAAAAGAAGCCAAGATTTTTTACGACAGATGAATAAGGGATTAGCGTGTTGTTAAGGGTAACAACTGAAAGATTACTGTTATTAAGGGAGTTAACTAAACGCTTATGTCCAATAATTATGGCTTGAGTCTTACTTGGATTAAGTGCGAGTCCGAAATTGGCCGCCCAAGTGGAGACAGTGGCTAGGTCACAATTTAACTTGTCAATTGATTCATTGATAGTATTGGGTCTAGAATGTATGTAAAGTTGTAGGTCGTCGGCATAGAGGTGATATCGGCAATACTGTAAGTTCTTTGATACGTCATTAATGTAGATAGAGAAAAGTAGTGGTCCTAATACGGAGCCCTGCGGCACTCCTACCTTTGTGCATCGCCATTGGGAGAATTGATTATCAAGTGAAACACACTGTTGGCGGTCCCGTAGGTAGGAGTCCATCCAGCTCAAGGTATTGTCTGACAGGTGCAAAGTCTCCATCTTTGCAAGAAGCAAGTCGATATCAACGGAACCAAAGGCATTGCTGAAATCGAGAAGAGTTAGTGCCGTTACTTCACCCCTATCCATAGCTTCACAGATGTCCTCAGTCACTTTAAGTAGGGCTGTAGT
Organism: Periplaneta americana; assembly: GCA_025594305.2. NCBI lineage: Eukaryota > Metazoa > Arthropoda > Insecta > Blattodea > Blattidae > Periplaneta > Periplaneta americana. The sequence continues at coordinate 173,690,100 of JAJSOF020000005.1, forward strand.
AGTGCTATGTCCATGCCTAAAACCCGATTGATAGTCATCAAGGAGAAATTAGGGAAAACTGTTCACTTAACTTGTTAACATAAATACATAATAAAATGTTACCAACTACATTGAAATCCTATTTCTGATTGAGGTTCTGTCTGATATGTGCGTCTATTACCAGGCAGTACATCTCACTTGTTGGTATGTGTCAGAGGAAGAACATTTCTTTGTACAGTATGCATCTGAAGTCTGATTAGTGTAATATGTAGCTAGTTGGCGATGTGTGCAATGGAGGGGGAAAGGAACTAGCTACCCTACTCCACTATCTGCTGCCCTACTTGCCTCATAAGTGGTGCCTTCTTGTGAGGTTCATACCTGTCTTGGGACAGTTGACTAAACAACAACAACAACATTGAAATCTATTCGTAAACATCTATTGCTCAGTACCTTCTTGAACATTTTCCATTCCATCAACATTACATTTAAATTTAAATTCTCCAGAACTAGTTAGTTCATACACATCTCTGATTTCATTTCCTCCATAATCATCTTAGTTTTTGAAGTTTTGTCAAGTCCAATGTGATTGTCGCATTTTTGCACATTTAGCCTACACTGAAAGTCTTCCACATTTTTAGAAGTCGAATAGAAAAATGCGACTGTGGCTTAAACCCTGCCTCCCACCCATTGGTACATACATTAATCTACCCGCCCACCACCAATCTACCCACATTTTCACCCATGAATCAAATAATCTATCAATCAACCAACGAACCAAATCAATCCACCAACTCACACAACCACCTGACAACCCACTCATCCACGTTATGCGTTTATTAAATTATTATCAAAAAATTAGTTTTTAATTGTTTTAAACGTATTAGATATCCATAAATTCATGTTTTAGAGTATGAAAATACCGTGTTACTATTGTCCTACATGTTGATAGCGGTAAGCACTTAACCTGTGGCCAGACGAGAGAGTTGAAGTAGTTTCTGCTTTTATTCAGGTATTAATATTACCTTTTATGTAATCCATTATTGCATTGTAACAAAACTCGAATCGATACAAAACTCAAATTTTATCATATATATTATTTTAATGTACCGAAGTACATATGATAATTCCATGCAGATATTCTGCGTCATCATACGATGAAAGAGTAATGGAACGGAGAAAAATTCTCTCCGGCGAAGGGATTTGAACCCGGGTTTTCATCTCTACGTGCTGATGCTTCATCTACTAAGCCACACCGGATACCCACCCCGGCGTCGGACAGAATCGTCTCAGTTTAAGTTCCAACTCTTGGGTTCCCTCTAGTGGCCGCCCTCTGCACTACGTCATAGATGTTTATGAACGTAGGATTGAAGTCCACACATGTGCTGAAGTGCACTCGGTATGAGTGACTAGTTGGCCGGGATCCGACGGAATAAGCGCCGTCTTAAATCACGAAGTGATTTACGCATATCATATCATATATTATTTGAATGTACCGAAGTACATATGATATTTCCATGCAAATATTCTGCGTCATCATACGATGAAAGAGTAATGGAACGGAAAAAATTCTCTCCGGCGTCGGGATTTGAACCCGGGTTTTCAGCTCTACGTGCTGATGATTGATCTACTAAGCCACACCGGATACCCACCCCGGCGTCGGACAGAATCGTCTCAGTTTAAGTTCCAACTCTTGGGTCCCCTCTATGATATGCGTAAATCACTTCGTGATTTAAGACGGCGTTTATTCCGTCGGATCCCGGCCAACTAGTCACTCATAACGAGTGCACATCAGCACATGTGTGGACTTGGGTCCTACGTTCATAGACATCTATGACGTAGTGCAGAGGGCGGCCACTAGAGGGAACCCAAGAGTTGGAACTTAAACTGAGACGATTCTGTCCGTCGTTGGGGTGGGTATCCGGTGTGGCTTAATGGATAAAGCATCAGCACGTAGAGCTGAAAACCCGGGCTCAAATCCCGGCGCCGGAGAGTATTTTTCCCCGTTCCATTACTCTTTCATCGTACAAATTTATCAATTGATGTCTGTACTGCTAATGTATGGTTCACAGAATTGGGCACTAAATAGATCTGACAAAGGAAAATTTAAATAAGTATAAAAAAGGTTTTAAGAAAACTTGCTGGTCCTACTTTCTTTCATCAAAGAAACAACGATGAAGTCAGACATAGACTAAATACATTTAATCTAATGAAACAATTATTTAAAATAAAAATATCTGGTATGATCACATATTGCAAATAGATCCTAATAGAATAAGAAAAAAGGTTCTACTTTGTAAACCAAAAAGTCATAGAGTTGTTGGTCTCCTAGAACACAATTTCCGAAACTATTTGAAAGAGTGACTCACTTTTGGACAAGACATTCTTTGCGATCCCTTCCCCTACTTACTTACCGGGATTTAACTTCATTCAAAAAATATAAGTTCCTGTAAAATCGAAAACAACGATAATTTTACTCGCAACCAGTGGACACCACTCAACTTCTAATGCACCGATAACTGTAAGACGAAAAATCGGAATATGCAAAACTATTTTCCAATTCACCTTGGGTTCTTAGACAGATCTTCCTGCTGATATGTTTTTCAAACACTTAAAACACTTTGAACAGTAGTTTGCAAGGCCAAGATTTTGACATAATAACAGTCAGAGACAAAATCGTGTGCTTTACAAACAAGCTTGTTTTTGGACAATATCACTTGACAAGGAGAAATTTGATTCATTGTAGTGACTTCACGGAAAATTTATAATATTACAACAAACACTAAGTTTGTATTTGCAGACATACAATTACATTTCCACAGTATTGAGGTATACGTCGACTCTTAGAATAGAAATCCCCCTTTCTTCCTTAATATCTTTCAAACTTTCGTGACATGATTCTTGGGAGTAAAATAAGCAATTTATATAATTAAAAATTTAAAATCGAATATGGAGGCCCAAAGAAAAATGTTTATTTTGAAAAGATTAATAACAATTTGGACCGAACTAACTCCATTAGAAACTGTAGGGTAAAACTTCTTTCGCCAAAATGATCCCCTACGTATGGAGAATGTTACAGACTAAAATTATTTATTTATCTTGAACGATACAAAAGATATGCCACATTATATAAGAACTTTAGAAAAAATATATATGTATATTTGTATAGTTTTGGGAAAAAATAATTATTATTGATCGAAAATAATAATATTAATTTACAACATAGCCACATATTTAAGTTTTAATTTGGTACCTCAATGAACTCTTCTGCCAAATTGGAAGTCTACTTTTTGTCCGTCGGAAGGATAACAAATGTCGGAAAATGTGAAATTGAACAGACACTGAAGAAGGCATAAGGTATAGAAAGTATATTGCGCTTATATTATAAATGCCTGAATAATTATGAAATTGTTGAGATAATAGGTACAAATTATATATTTTTGGAAACTAGAAGAAATGAGCTTCCAGATGAGGTACAAACATTATTTACCAAAATTTTGGAGAAATCTGACATTTCTAGAGTCGACATGTACATGAAATAAACTTTTTCGTTTATATTTTCCGAAGAAGCTCAAAATAAATACGTCATTCACAAATGAATATGAACTTGTCTTTGGACTATAACGTTCAATTGCAAGAATGCCTCGAGCTTAAAAGAAGCTCTTACATTTTTTATAGCACTTGCAAACCTATATTTATGCAAAATAAGTTTTTCGTCATTATTGCCATCGTAACAGAAGCGAAAAAGTTATTAAAATTGAAAATTATATCAGTTTATGTGTATCGAATATACTGTAGAGTTCAGATTTGAGAAGCTGCTTTTTCAAAAACGACATAATTATAGCATTAATTATTTTTTACGTAACTACTGAAATATTTTTTATTTTTATGTTGAACATTGTTTATGTTTTTAAACACATACAAATGTATGTTAATAAGGTGTTTGTTTTATTTTTCAAACCGTTTCACGACCCCCCCATCTACTCTTCCGATGACCCCCTACTTTGGGAATCACTGTCCTAGAACCAGATGGAGAGCTCCTCGAGCCGGAAGGGGCCTTCGGGCCTACCATATGAGCAGTTCAGAGCAGAAGTGGTGTAAGTCAAAATTAGGTAATGAGGTTTAAAGTAAAAATTCTGTAAAATATTGCGCAAAGTAGCAATTAATATGTCCTTCGTGCTATCCACTGACTATTACTAGTTTAAATAAATGCAATATTAATTGCTACTTTCCGCTATATTTTACAGAATGTTTACTTTAAACCTAGTTACTCATTTTTGACTTACACCACTTCTGCTCTGAACGCCTCATATAGAAGGTGATGATGATGGTTATTGCATTGTTTGAAGCAGAGAAGTTCTTTTTAAGATGTAGGTGATGCTCAAACCAATCGGAACGGTTGAAACTTATCTTTTACGAGACGGGACGGTAAGGTTGCGGGAATTTACGAATTGCTTCTGAACATTCTAAGCTCTAGTAATCCCTCCAATTTTAACACTCAAATGGACAATGGTTTCAGGAATATTCCTATTGTTCACTGATTGTACAGATCCGAAGTTGTTAACTGACGACGTGTTTTTATAAAAGATTGACTTGTCTTAAGTTTCGAAGAAGTCTGACGAGACGTGTGACCTCACAGGTCAGAGCTTGGATCTGTCTGTGAGATGGACCTCTTGTGGGTTAGGTTAGACAAATGACCTGTCACGGTACAGTAGTTGTTCACGCAAGTAGCGTGCATCCTTCCTGCCGCCGCAGCAAGGCAAGAAAGCCACCACAACGTTGGGCAGTTCTCACGCGGAAAATTTCCTCTTGCTTATAGGCCTACATGAATTTAGTTAAAGCAGAACAATCACACCTTAGAATTTGACTTGGATGCAATTACCAACTACCAGCTAATTTCAATTAATTAAAATTGTTCGCTAAAAATACTGTCCAGAAAGATAGCATTTCTGGCAGAAAATCAGCAGTACCCGGTTCGATTTGACGATCGTGTTTTTCGGTAGTAGGCCTTAAAATTAGAATTCCCACACTGAAACTTGTTGCTAGGAAAACCATTCTTTATAACTAGGCTTCGAGACTTCGGACCCGATAGAACAGTTCAGTGGGAAATCTGCATAACGGCGTACTGAGTATAGTGGTAAAGCGTACAGTGGGGGTACTGTAGAATGAATGCCAACAAATACGCAAAGGAAATCGCTCTGGATTTGAAGGTTCTGATGAATAATTTGGTTTTCATACAAACCTATTTTCAAACTCTGTCTGAAACTGTTACGCGGTTAGAAAAGTCAGAGAAAGAGATGCCGGAAGCCCTCAAATTAGTTGAGGAAATGACACAGAGAATTAATGTGACACCAAGTACACCGGTTACTGAACGTGTAAAACGGAAGTGGAAATCAATTTTATGTAAAAATAACGGATATGGTGCATTGTGTAATATAAACAGCAAATTAGTGGATATAAAGTCACCCTAGAATAAAGGACTGTCTCTTAGAGACTGCAATGATGTTAGGTTTTTTTCATTTTGCCGCTATAAAGTCATGCGACGTAGAGCGCATCTTTTCACAGTACAAACTGTGTCTGGTAGACAACTGAAAAAGATTTACGTTTGAGACACTGAAAATGTATCTTGTAGTACATTGCAATTCGGTACTGTAACTGCACTTCCTAAAGACGACCAATAGGATAAATGAAGGAATTAAAATTGCTACATGTTTATTTCCACCATTAACATTGTGTATAATTAAACACAAATGCTTATAAAAGACAGGAGAATAAATGTTTTTAACATTCTTTTGACATTGTCATTGTGTAATGTATATTTATTTTCAGAATGTCCATATGTGTGTGTTTCCCCATATTACCGTACTCTATTCTAAATAGCAACGTTGTTACCTCAACACATCTCTACCTTTCACTACCTGCAGCGAGTCAACAGCCTATAGTACAAGCACAGTAAACTTATTGTATCGGGTCCGAAGTCTCGAAGCCTATTCATAACATACTACTATACTGAAATAGACCCATTACATTGTACTTATTGTTACTTAGTTACCGTTACAGTGCAGTTTTGTGAAGGCTTTGGAATAATATTGCACTAAATTTTCAATGCAAAATATATTGTATAGGTATTTGAAATTTTAAAATATGAACATGCAAAAAATTTTGTACAATACACGTTTGTGAAGTCATTACAAATTCTCGGGAATTGAAAAGCTCGCTTTGCTCGTTTTCCAAACTTTTCCTTAATTTTGTAAAAAGGACTTCCCAACCCTGTATCGTAATATAGGCTTACTATTACGATATGAGTATCGTAACGTTTCATATTACAATACTAGTTTGATAACCAGTCGAGTATTGGAATATGAAGTTACGATAAGTATACCCACTTTGATAAATAGAATTTTTTTTTGTTTAAAAGTAATAATTGTATTATTTCTATTAGTTCTGAACATGTCTTTTGTGGAGAGGTGATTGTATTATTATTATTATTATTATTATTATTATTATTATTATTATTATTATTATTATTATTATTATTATTAGTTTTCTTTCTACGAGAGGCGATTCGTTTATATTTGTTTTATTAGTTTTAAACGCGATAGGTTTTTGTTTATAACAGAAGAACAGCAGTACTAGGAGAAATAAACAATCATTATTAAAATTAATTCACACAAGGATTCAGATATTAAATATGCTGAAAATTCTGCTATTGGATGTTTAATACCATCGAAATACAGCGTAAGATATGAAGTGGAATATAAAAAAATGGAAGACTGGTATTTCAAGAAAACTGTATAAACTGTGTCGGAGATGGACATGCCGGCACAGTTAAATAATAACAGTATCATTACCTAATTGCGTAGGCTAATAGACGAATTCTTACCTAATTAAGTAGTTTCGTAATAAATGTGTTTACAATATTTTTATTAATGGTGTGAAGTCCACAATACGTAATCAAAAGAAATAAATATACACTATCTACCAAAAAGTAATTGGGCACTGTTTTTGCCACTTTAGAACCTCGTGATACCACCTTTTGTTGCTATAACAGCAGCCACCCTGTCAGGCATGCTCTCCACTAGTTTGTGTAGGATATCCACTGGAATGCGTCGCCATTCCTCTTGGAACATGGCACTCAGTTGGACAATGGAAGTTGGCCCCATGGTTCGGCGGATACTATGCAGTGGTATGCAGACAATAATGTTCACCGGTTGGACTGGCCTCCACAGAGTCCTGACCTCAACCCCATTGAGCACCTTTGGGCAGAATTGGACCGACGATTGAGGTCTCGGGAGATACGGCCAACTTCCACTGTCCAACTGAGTGCCATGTTGCAAGAGGAATGGCGACGCATTCCAGTGGATATCCTACACAAACTAGTGGAGAGCATGCCTGACAGGGTGGCTGCTGTTATAGCAACAAGAGGTGGTACCACGAGGTTCTAAAGGGGCAAAAACGGTGCCCAATTACTTTTTGGTAGATAGTGTATTTATCTTCCATAAGTACCAGGTATGTGTCCCTTATATTGTGCGAGTATTTTCATTGCCTTATCTTAAGCGTAGACCTTGTATCATTCTAAATAGGCCTACATGTCCAAAGAATTCCATTTCATATCAAAATGTAATGCTTATTTACAGCCTCTATGAGAGTGACCACGAAACGGGTTAAAAGAGACAAATTCTTAAATAAAATAAAGGGAGTGTTGACGATGTTGAGGGTGATGAAAATGATCATGAAGAACGTGAAAATAATGTTAGTCAAGATGATCATAACAAGGAACAAGAAAGTGAAAAAAAGTCGACAAGTTCATATCGTTAAATGCTGCATAACTATGTAGAACTGCATCTGAGTAGTGATGGAAATAGAACGAGGGAAGCAGGAGAACAAAAAGAAAATAATGATAACGGGAACATAAGGAAGACAAGGGGCATTAAAGAAGAACAAGGACGTAATAATGACGACGAACAGGGTGGCAGTAATCAAAATGATGATGATGGGGATGATGATAACAATATAGACGATAGACGGTCAAATCGTGTTAGGTTTATTTTATCTCACATCAGTATATTTTACGATTTGTACACTGGATACATGGAACTAGTTTATATTAATCTATTTTATTTGTACAACACATTCAATTAGTTATTCAAATATTAAATTATATAGTGAACAAGCCAGATTAGGCGAAAGGTCGCTTATTGGACAACTCAGAAGCCCTGTTTAAAATAATTCTTACTCCAAACGATTGCAAATTTTTGGGCTACTAGAAATTTTGGTGAGCGAAATTGGAGCTGATGATAACCCTACGTCATTTTTAAAATGTTGTCTTTTTTCGTTCTTCTTTGAGTTTATATTTGGCATGACATGGTTTTTCGATCCCTAAATCGATTATTTCTTCCAATAAGTATACGATTTGAAACTCACTACGGAACACTCTTTTTAATTTTTTTTTTATCGAGGTATCCGTCAGATGAAATTATCCGAGACTAGAGCAGATGATAGTTGCTCTGGGGCAGGAGAAAGTAGCGTCTACAGAATGTTGTATTGGCATTGAACTGTCTATCTTTCTGGCTCTTACTAAAATAGAAGATAGGATGAAATGTGAAATTAAAATAAGTTATTGCAAATTAATGTGGAAACAATCTGGCAACTTTGGAACAAATTTTAGGGTTGATGCTTTCAAATTACGTAATTGATATTTGATATACGAACTGAATTTTTGTGAAAGAAATAAACGTGAACTAATTTATACTTATGAATAGTAAACAAAGACGTTCCTAGAAACACTTCAGACTGTGTTTCTATAAGGTAAAATACCCAAATAAGAGAGACTTTTTTTAACTGCTTATAAGTGAGGATGGGAGTAGACATTTTTAATCTTAATGGGTGCAATGCACACAGCATTTCGTCTATTTTTACTGGGTAGAATTGACAATGCAAATTTTAATCAGTTTTTATTGTTATATTAAATTAAAAAGAAATAAAACTGGGAAATAATGATGTTTTGGAAAGAGGTTCCAAATAAGAGATACGTGTGTTATTTAACTTTATTTTTTAACATGGACAAAAAGTATTATCATTGGGTGAAAATTGAAGCAATATATAACATTGTTAAATCATGTGGATACTTTAATAAATTCAAGAACATTTTAAAATTGAAGGGGATAGTGCAACAGTGGTCTAACTCCTCTTAACAGCAATTTTGTTGTTTATTGATTTTTATTTGAAATATGTAGAGACTATTTCACGAATTACGCACTTATGTTTTGATGTTTAAGTAAAGTAAATATTGTCAGACTAGCCAATTTTAATTGATTTTAGCTATTGATATTATTGTCATCTGAATGAATAGTTAATTGTAGTCATTAATAATGATAACTTAATCATTTAAATTAGTAATTTTTGTAATGAATAATTGAGGACAATGGATAATTACAAATTGACCTAATTCGTAATTAATTTTAATTAATAGTTCAATTAATCTTTGATTGGTTCTTACGTACTTTAAGGCAGACAAACTGAAACGACTAGAAGGATTAACGCCTTTCGTAAACTCTCAAAGGTGAGCATCATAATAAAACCAAATAAGGGTTCTAAATAAGAGATATTATCTCTTAATAGGACCCCTACGTATCTCTTATTAGGGAACGGTATAAATAAAAATGAAATAGCTTCCCAAGGTCATAAATTATTACCTTTCTTATTAGCAATCTACCTCATTATATGCAACATTTTCCCCTGCAATTTTATAAAATTAATAATAAATTTGTTGTACCTTACATTAACTGCTGTTCACTTCCTCAACAAAGACCATCAAAAAATTCAAAATGTGAAAAATTACTTTTCTTGCTCTCAGCTGCGTTGCTTACTTTCAACTGAGGTTAGACAAAGAACACGATGCCTTAGAAGCACAAACATTGATTTACCATAGTTGTCGAGAGATGGCAAATTATACCGGAGAAATTAACAATGTATCTCTTATTAGGAACCTGTCTCTTATTTGGGTACTTTACCTTACTTTACTTTGTATCAGCATTTTAGACTTAACACTATCATGAGTTTTATGTATCGATACATTATTTCGTACACTAATAGACTTGATAATTATTTCCAAATGTAAATTTATTGCAATCAGATACTAACATATTCTTTTTCACTTAAGACTTAAGTACGTATACATAAAACTCTAGAATTAATAAGCCTATTATTCATTATTATACATATCAAATTTGATGGTTTATTATAAGGAAAAAAGATTCCATTATGTAAATTAATAATTTAGATATCGTAAAAAAACAAGTTATATCTGATTATGCCATACAAAGGCGGAAACGTTCATAAATTTTTTTTAACAATTAACATGTACAGAGTGTCTCAAATTGATGTATACGCACTTTGAAACACTATTTCTCAGCAACGAGATGAGACAGAAAAGCGATTTTTGCGGTTTTGTATTCCTTAAGGGTAAATGTACGAGAACGACCACAATTATTACCAGAAAATGCAGGCTCTACATTTCTAAAATTTTATAAGGAAATGAACTCACAATTGGACAAAAATTACAAGGTATCACAACAAGACTTATTAGAACTTAAATATCTGATAAAAGTATAAAAGGTTACTAATAATATTTTTAAGAATTTACTTTTACTTTAAATTAAATTTTCCAAAATTTGAACTTTTTCACACATATTATTTCATAACTCCACAACCATTAGAGATGGAATTTTGAAATTTTGTACACTGATTTAACATGAACTTATGCAAAAGGTAGAATACAATAATTCCCATTTCTTTGAAAATAGAAAACTTAGGTCACAAAACATTATGTAAATTTTAATATATTTTATACAGGACAAGTAAAAAATTAATTGTATTAAATTATACAACTCTACATGTCTGAGAGTAGTCAACTTTTCAGAAATAAGTGTTTATTACATTCAGGAAAAATATCAAAGATGTAAGAGAGACATAACAATGTTATGGTTACTAAATTTAGGCCTAACTGCAGAATTTTTTTTCAGTCCCTGATAAAACTAGTTTGAAAAATATTATTAGAAACCTTTTCTTATACTTTTATCAGATATTTAAGTTCTAATAAGTCTTATTGTGGTACCTTGTAATTTTTGTCCAATTGTTAGTTGATTTTCTTATAAAATTTTAGAAATTTAGAGCCTGCATTTTCTGGTAATATTTGTGGTCGTTCACGGACATATACCCTTAAGCCCATCCATGTTCAAAATGGCCCCCTTCTGCCACAGTACACTGCAAAGAACGACGTATAACAGAGCGACATACCAACTGGATTGTTACTAATGGAATATCATTACACACATGTTCAATCTGAACTCTCAGTTCCTTCAGTGTCTGTGGTTTTGTGGCGTATACTGAGTCCTTTAGAGTTCCGCATAGGTAGAAATCTGGAGGGGTTAAATCCGGAGATCGAGGCGGGAACTCGGCAGCACTTCCTCTTCGTCCTATCCATCTCTAGGTCGTCCCCATTTAGTGCTCGAAAAATTCGATGAACATTGGATTTACTGAAATCTCACGCGAAAATTCTCTCATTGACTTCTTTGGGGATTGTGCAAAAGCCTGCATGACTGCATCAACACTCTCGTTACCGGTGGAACATCCCTTTCTCCGCACTACTCTTTCAACACATCTTGCACCGTTCCGTCGACTTCGAACATGTCTCACATTGTTGTGATAGTTAACCTTGTTGGTGGTTATGTTCCAAATTCAACCCTCCAACGTCACTGAACATCAACAACATTCTCCACTTTCCAATAACATTTCAGTATCCACTTATGTTCATCGAACGATAATTGCACCGCCTCGTCATGTTTGTTTTTAAACAGATGAACATGTTTCCATACTTTCCACTGCGTTCTGAATGAGAAACCGCAAAAATCGTATTTCCATCTCACTTCTTTGCTGTGAAATAGTATTTCAAAGAGTGTAGGCCTATAAATTAATTTGGGACACTCTGTATTAGCAAATGTTAATATTGTATTAATGATAAATCATAAGATTAATCAATTACAATACTTAATAACTGACTTATCGGAAAAAACAAACATGAATTGTAAATTACTTAACACAATCCCTTGACTGAACAGTTATATCTAGTAATTCCGTTATATCGCACTATGATATTCAGTATGTAGTAACTAAGATCTTATTGTTATTGTTGCATTACCCAATCAGCATCGGAAAGTTCATTGACGTCACAGCTGACATACGAGCTCTAACGATTATTATGTCTATGACCTAGGATAATTAACGTCACCATTTAATTGACTCACTTAATCAGCTGGATATTGGCTAATAGCCGAACTGGGTTGTTCTAATTGGAGTGCATTATATTTCATAACAGAGTCTACCATGTTTATGTTCAGCAGTCGGTGGGTTCACAATTCCAAGTTTCACTCCAACTGGAAACTCATCTTATTGCAGGCAGAGATCACGTATTGGGTGTGATTGCCATTGCAATTCCGTATTTTTTAATCTGGATTCTACGAACTTTTATATTGTTTACCGGAAGAGGTTCAGAAACGTGTGACAGTAATTTTGCGAAAAAGAGCTGAAATACTTCTTCCTCTTTGGTATAAGCTTGAAGCTTCTTAATAACCAAGATATAGAATTTCGCCATTTTCTTGATCTCCCAATGCTTCGTCTTCCCTCACGTATACCCTCTTGTACTCCCCTTACCAATCTATCATCTCCTGGACTAACGGTTAGTGCGTCTGGCCGCGAAACTAGGTGGCCCGGGTTCGATTCCCGGTCGAGACAAGTTACCTGGTTGAGGTTTTTTCCGGGGTTTTCCCTCAACCCAATATGACAAATTCTCGGTGTTGGACCCCGGACTCATTTCACTGGCATTATCACCTTCATCTCATTCAGACGCCAAATAACCTAAGATGTTGATAAAGCGTCGTAAAATAACCTATCATCTCCCATTCTTGATACATGTGATTTTCATTCCTCTCTTCTTGTTATAACCCATATAATAATAATAATCCGTGGCGCTATAGCCCGTGAAGGGCCTAGACCGACCAGCCGGCTGCTGGCCTCACGCCCACATGCCGAAGCAGAGGTGGACGATCATCCAACCAGAATGGAGGTATCGTGTGGTTAGCGCGATGATCCCCCCAGCCGTTATAGCTGGTATTCGCAACTGGATTTCGCTACCTATCGTAGCTCCCCAAGTTCATCACGATGCTGGGTGGGCACCGGTCCCATACACTGGCCGAAATTTCATGAGAAATTTCTTCCCCTATGAAGACTCGAACCAGCGCGCATTCCGTAACGCGAGTCCTAGGCGGGATGTCTTAGACCGCGACGCCACGGCGCGGGACTTATAACCCATATAAGAAACGATAAAGTTTATCTATTCTGTGATTTATGGTATTACAATGTAGAGTCTATATATCGTTTTCAAATTGCAAAATGTACTAAAATTTGTCCGGTTGGAAGAAAAAAAATATATACGTTTAAAACTCTGCTCCACATCTGCGGATATGGTTGGGGAATGTTTATCATCACGAATATCACTTGAATTTCGCCATCTTTCGTACCATCTGCATATTTACCTATTAGTGTATCTGCAACCAGATTAAGAATACTGTATCCAGAACCTCACATGTTAGAAGATGCGGCACAGCTGGACTTTCTGTTTTCATCGCACCAACGAACACAGCGGCTATGTGGCAATCAATGGAATCTGTGGTTTCGTCTATGGAAACCCAGATTTTCTCATTTTGTAATTCATTTGTAATGTACGGCATATTATGCAGTAGTCATAGAGCTTTTTCCGCAAGGCTGATTCATCTAGAATATGGCTATATGTGTATTTTTCTTGAAATGTGAGCACTTTAGTCTTAATCTGTTAAAGGGTTCCTGAAGTAAGCTAACTCATCCGGTAGCAGCAGAGCGCATGATGATGTTTTCTTAGACAACTGTATCCTCCAGATGATGTTCACACGCAGTACTGAGGGCTGAAGCACAGTACGCAATGCATCGATGCTGCACATAGCGTGCAGAACTACTGGATGTTCATTTCAAAGTGTGTCATGACGTCACTGTTGATGAGTCAGCGATTTGAAGCGAGTTTCAGCTTTTATGTCAGAGAAGTTGCCTGTTAATCAAGGCGTTCAATCTGAACTTGAGAACGTGTACGGTATAACTTGAACGTCGTAGCAACAGATGGCGGTCCGTACGGTCTGTGTGCCACCATAACCTCTTTCGAACTGTGTTTTGCGCGGGCAAGTAGTACGCAGGTATTTGTCATCATTGGTTGCGTACGGCAACATTCCACAACACAAATCAAATGCTCCGTGTCCATGTTGACCGTCGAAATTAATGTCAACAAATACGTAAGTAATCGTCTTAACCCTCTCCCCATATCTCGACAATAAGAAAAAAACTCACCTCAGTACATGTTTCGAAACAGTTCACATTCCTGCCACTACCGGCGTCACCGTACGTATCCTTAAGTACGCTTCAGAATGAACGCCGTACTTTCTAGGCAACTTCTCTGGCACATAGGTAATACACCTCTGCGGAAGTGTAAGAAGATTGAATTCTCTAGGTTCATCGATTAGCCACATGACGACATACAGCGAGCCATGACTCACTTTGAACTGAACATCCAGTATAGTCTGTGCATTTCGAACGGGAGGCTGAAGGTCAAGCAATGGACTGCATTTGCCATGCGTGCTTACCCCCACTCCTGGACCGTTTTCCTCATGAAAAGTCAGCTGGACCAATGGCGCGGCATGTTAGAAGGGAAGGGGACCAGCCAGAGCTTAGGAGAAGGGGCATAGTGTGGAGGAGACGAAATGACGTTGAGCCATCGGTTCGAAATGCACAGACTGTAGTGAAAATATAAACTATATATATCTCAGACTTAGCTTTAGGAGCTCCAAAGTTCCGGTCCTTGATTATAAAATAAGGTAAACAGGAGTAATCCAATACTGTCTTTCTGCAGAAATTATAGCAGTTAAATTTTTACTGTGATCTCCTAGGTGAAATGCCGCTGTTCTCACAGTGAAATATTTGACTGTATTTTCTAATCCTCTGCGATCTGAAATCCGCTATTTCGAACTGGGGATGTGGGATATTCGTTACTTCATTATCGAGAGAGATGAAAGCGCAGGTCTGACGAATTGCAGCAGCTGAATGCAGCGTGATGAGGCAGTTGTACAAACATTCATGCGCATTTACATACCGTCCATCATTCAATTATATTCCCGGGCTATACCACTGTTTGTATTCTGCTGCCAATTTCGTTCAATTCACGGAAAAATACTTCGCCATTCATACAAACATTACGTGATTCGACCCGACAAGTAGGGCACGTTCTGATTTATGCGTACAAAAAAAGAGTGGACGTATTCATGACTTAAACTGGGAACTACACGTATAGAGTGCAACGATTAAGCCATGGTTTAACGTTTTGTCGAAACACGATCGTGAGTTGAAAATCCGTCTAAGATAGAGGTATTCTGAAATTCATTCTCTTTATAGTATTTGGGTTGCTATAATAATTTTAATACTTAATAATAATAATAATAATAATAATAATAATAATAATAATAATAATAATAATAATAATAGTTATTAATGTGACCTGTGCGGTGGATGGGTGGTCATAATTTCTAGCATACTAATTAAAAAACCACAAAAGAGGACAATTCTTCATAATCATCATCATCCTCATTGACCATCATTCCTTGTTGTATCCTTCTTTCAGAAGATCGACTCCAATAGATATGCTCAATAAGATTCCATGCTTTTTCTTCGTACAAGTATATTTCTTCCCATTCAATTCAATTCAATTTATTTGGCCATTAGACATACAGTTTTAGGCTTCGTCAGAATACATTGAAAAAACATATAAATACATTTTATGCTCCACCATGCCGAAATGTAGTAATTATACACCTGGTAGCACATTTAATGCATGACATTAAAGTACACCTACTCATTAAAGGTCAGGTCTTTCAGCCAATGACGACTCAGGTTACAACTGTTCAGCCAATGACAGGTCAGCTTTCTACCGTTATAAAACCGCAAGTATCGATTATTCTCGGATATTCAATCGAAAGATAATTAGCGAAAAGTCACGGAGGCTGGAAATCCAATACTGTCTCAGAAGGTTATGTTCTGTTACTATAATAATTAGCATTAATTGTAAATAATATTCAAATAAATTCAATTCGTTATCTCGTTTTTCAATGTCTAATTTAATTTCAATGTTATCTCTGTAGGTTCTTATGGCCTAGCAAGGTCAATGTTGATATCTGTTCCTCGGAAAACATCAATACTTTCGCGTCTGCGCACATCTCACAACATACGGGACATTCGTCAAGGTCAGAACAAAGAAAATTAATAATATCAAGTTAGAAATATGGTCGAGCATAAAAAGTCGTATGAAACTCGCCTATAATGGTAATTAAGAAGCTCGTATGAAAATTATGAAACTCGCTTGCACTCATTTCATAAATATCCATACTTGCTTCTCAATTACCTTCATTATAGGCTCGTTTCATAATGTACTATTAAAAAACACTAATAACAGAAACAGTAAAATTGAAGTAATACAATGAAAACATGAAATAATTTGAAACTTTTAAACTGAAGAAAACTAACTAAACTGCAATTAAACTTATTTATTAAAACACAATTTCATACAATTTTGTGTTAAAAAAACTCAGCAACAGAATAAAAAGGATTATTTAATAACCAATTGTAAAATCTAGTTTTGAAACTATTGATTGGTAATTTATAATATTGACTTGGGAGCTTATTATATAATTTCATCCCCATAATTAAAAAGTCTGTGTTGCTCTTGTGTAATCTACAATATAGAATATTAATTTGTTCACTATTTCTAATTTCATGATCATGTATATATTGGCCACTAATGAGTAATTGTCGATATTTTGTCGAGTGTAAAGTACTAGATCATATATATACAAATTTATGATTGTTAAAATCCGTGATTGTCTGAAAAGTGGCCGACAATGTTCCAGATAGTTTGATTTACATAAAATTCTAATGGCTTTCTTTTCATACACTGCCGAGCAGAAAAACCGCAACAATTGTATAAATTTGAAACTATAAGATTACTATGTGCATCTATGGACTTGTTTGTGATAGACAAGGGTTTATTAATGTTTTTGGAAAGAAAGTATATGAATTCGGTGGTTCATGACACCCTCTTTGCCAATTTCTGTCCCTCATCCTATATTTATTGTTCACCTCTAATTATGACCATGGAATATCTTGATGTATATTTTTTTTAGTGCATAAAAATCTCACCTCTAATTATGACCATTATTTATCTTAAGGTATAGTTATTGAGAGTTTAGCTCCTACTGGGTAATTTCGAACAAATTTCATAATTTGAACACATTACAGACATTTCCATGTATGTATGTATGTATGTATGTATGTATGTATGTATGTATGTATGTATGTATGTATGTATGTATGTATGTATGTATGTATGTATGTATTTACACTGCAAGTGGGCAAGCACCCGGTGGCAGTGTTATATACAATATTAACAATACACAATAAAATGATAAGCAATACACAATAAAATCAACAATACACAATACAATTTACAACACATATACAATTTTATACACAATACAATAAGAATACACAATACAATTTAACACAATAATAATAAAACATAAAATAAAATACCTATTTTACAACACAACCTACATAATTATGTATAGATCCTACATAAGTTTCAATAGTCTTTCACTTTACTCTCATCTCATTCCCTGTAGTGGCACTATGACGCATTTCACTGACACTTTAGCACACATTTCACTGACACTCTGTAACACATTTCACTGACACTATAGAACACATTTCATTGACGCTATAAATTATCACTGATCGGAACTGTTCACTGCACTGTAAAATCATAACTTCACTGACTCACCTCGCTTCACTGATACAACAGTTCAAATAAGTCAAATAATTACATCCTTATGCATACTTATAAACAGAACTACATTTAAACTAAACATTTCTAGTCTAAGGCCCTCTTACACGCTATTTTTAAATAATTTACAATTCAAACCAAGGAAGTAAACTCGTCAGGCTAGATAAATACATGTCACCTTAAAAAATTAAATGTTGAATGTCACCTTAATTTTAATTTTCACTTTATACACAACTTTTTAAATTATTCTTGAATCTCCTTAAGGAAGGACAGCCCTCAAAGACCGCTGCAGGTAGGTCATTCCAATCATTTATAGTTCTATTTAAAAATGAGAATTTACCTACATCCGTTTTCTGTTTCCAACATTTGATTTTAAAATCGTGATCGTTCCTACCATAGTACGTTGGCTTTTCTAACCGAGCTGTTATGTCTACCCATGCTTTCTGACCTAGATGTGCTCTATACAATGATGTTATTCTAGTTTTGCTACGTCTGTTTTCCAAAGTTTCCCATTTAAGTTCTTTTATCGTATCCTTTCCATCTTCTCTTTTACCTTTAACAAATTTAGCTGCCCTATACTGGATATGTATGTACTGGATGTTATGATATTAATTTAAATTTCTGAATTTCTTGCTGATTAGTACCCAATCTTTTTTATATTATTACGTGTGCAGAGATTTAAAATTATCTCTGCTCACCCAAGGGACAGACAATTTTACAGTCTGTGGGACATATCATCGTTTATGCCGTCAGAGTGAAAACGTAGACATCAATCTGAATTATTCACAGTGCTTGATCAAAGTCGGCAGCACTAAATCCTTGAGTAGTTAATATACGTAACAATGGATTTACCCAGCGCTTATTAATGTTGTATTCCTGGCTAAATACCCTCCGGTTATGCCCATTACTGTATGAAGACTTGAGCTTTGTGGGCAAGATGAATTTCAAAGTGGCTTTCGCGGTCTGTTTTAAGTTCTTATACAGGTATCATTACACACGCGAGGGTGGTCGCGTTCGTTCCCAACGCTTCCTCTTTCGTAGAAGTTAAGTTTCTCGTATACAAGCAATTACGGTTTATGAAAATGAAGCATGGCGAACTCCCATGCTTTCTTCGT
Source organism: Periplaneta americana (assembly GCA_025594305.2). Classification (NCBI taxonomy): domain Eukaryota; kingdom Metazoa; phylum Arthropoda; class Insecta; order Blattodea; family Blattidae; genus Periplaneta; species Periplaneta americana. The sequence continues at coordinate 173,709,159 of JAJSOF020000005.1, forward strand.
CTCGAAACGTGAGTGGTTATAAGACTCTGGCTATCTACAGTACGTACGTGTTCGTAAAGAAAAAACCGTACTCCATCAACGGGAAGAAGTGTAGACTCAGCAATCGCTCAAAGAGTTATGAGGAACAGAAAAGCTACTAGGTAGAGTCAGTCGAGGATCGCACTCGATATCTTTTTGTACTCACAATTATACAGGGAC
>JAJSOF020000005.1:173709456-173726901 GCA_025594305.2 Periplaneta americana
TTTTTTATTTATTTATTTTCTATTTATTTACATATTTATTTATTTATTTATTTTCTGATTTTATTTATTTGTTTTTATTTACTTATTTATTTCTTATTTGATTTCTTACTTATTTATTTATTTGATTATTTATTTATTTATTTACTTATTTATTTATTGGTTATTTATTTATTTATGTATTTATTTATTGATTTATTTATTTATTTATTTATTTATTTATTTATTTATTATTTATTTATTTATTTATTTATTTATTTATTGGATTATTGGATTATTTATTTATTTTTATTTATTTATATCTGTTTGTTTTCCCTCGCCATTTGTTCCTGAGTTAAATTAAAATACTAATAATTTGTTTTACTAAAATTATTTTGTTCCATTACATAATTTCGGGTAACTGGTAAATAGTAAATTTTAAGTAGTTAATTCCAGCAGTATGGGAGAATTTGCTACACACATATAGACCGAAAGAAAGTTAACCATTTGATTAACTGAGGACAACGTACTCTAGTTTCTATGGTGAGGATGGACTACGAAACATATGATTCATATTCATGGTCATCGGTGATCCTAGAATAGAATGTTTAATAATCTACTATAAGCGCTCTTGAAGTTCTTTCAGAAAAAAATTCTGGTAACACGTTGTGTAATTGTGAACATGCTTCTCGAATGAGTATTTTTACATATACAAAGCAGATAACAATGCAAGCCGAGGATCAGAGTGTGTTAATTCAGATCTGAGAGCTTTTTTTTTTGCCTGCCTGACAGAGTAACAACAATTTTGGAGCCGAGCTCGGACCCAACTAGACTAGCCCAAAAAAAGGACCGGGGCTAACTGATGGGACACCTCACTACGACTCGCGGCCTGTCACTTCCATGAATTTTGTGTTGGACGAAGCCACGCCAGGGAAAGTTTCTCATAAATCATGCCGTTCCATCAGATGCAGCGTAAGCCTGGCTATTAAATCCACTAAATCTTCCGAAGTTAAAGTCATTACAGCGTGAAACTTGCAGAACCTTGTCTCACGCTCAACACTGCCATAAATCATTATCATAGTTACCTATGTTATTATTTATTAAGTTGTATTACTATGGCTGTATTATTATTATTATTATTATTATTATTATTATTATTATTATTATTATTATTATTATTATCTACCTTCGGGCCCCGTCGAATGAAAATAGATTTCAAAAAAAAATTTTATACCTATAAGCCTAAATCTCTCTCTCTCAGTTGTCAGATGCATAAATACCAATTTTCATTATATTAATTCAGATCCGTTTAATGTATAGTTTGTTGTTTGGCTATTCTTATATTAAGCATATTCATTTTAACTCCGTTTGTGTTGTTTTTAGCTTTTTCTGTATCATGTATTTTTGTAATATCTATTCATTTTGTCATTATTATTTGTATTTGTCTCTAATTTTAATAATTATTTGTATGCACTGCGTCTTATATTATTCCAGTCTTCATTGATATGATTTCTTTAATTCATTTATAATTCATTTTATTTAATTGCCATTATTTTAATTATCTCACTGTACTAATTTTAATAATTATTTGTGCTATTTATTTTGTTGCATTTGGTCAATGATTAATGTAAGATTATTATATTGATATTGTATTTCATCTCACTGCCATTTTCTATCATTCATTCTCATCATCATTTGTTGTTTTGTTTTGTTCTGTATCTTGTGCTAAACTGTAATTGGCCTTGTGCTGTTGTTTTGCACGTTAATATTCTAAATAAATAAATAAATAAATAAATAAATAAATAAATAGATAGATGGATGGATGGATGGATGGATGGATGGATGGATGGATGGATGGATGGATGGATGGATGGATCGATGGATGGATCTCGATGGATGGATGGATGAATGAATGAATAATTATTTAATCTTTGTACTGAACTGTAATTGGCCCTGGCTGTTGTACAACGCATTAAATATAAATATAAAAATATATAAAATAAAATTAATAATAATAATAATAATAATAATAATAATAATTTATTTATATTTATGTACTGGACAACAGCCATAGGCCAATAAAAGTACTGTGCTGCACTTTTATTGGCCGCGACTGTTGTCCAGCACATAAATAACAATAAATAAATAAATTATTATTATTATTATTATTATTATTATTATTATTATTATTATTATTATTGAAGATATAGATAAAAGTCGATCTCGTGACCTATCGCAAAATAATTTTTGAGCCTTATCGTAGAACAGTTTGAAGACGTAACTGAGATTTGCAGATATGGTTGCCATATGCCGGAAATTTCTCGGACAGTACGTGATTTTATAGTGTGAGAGGAAAATTTGCACCTTAAAGTACCTTGCCTCTCGGTTTACTCTCCTCGCTTCACATCATAAACGTAATACGTTCACAGCACAATCTGTTGCTATCAATACCACGTCATCAGACATCTCTGTACTCAAGTTCTTTCTCAATAGCCATGGCCCGCTCATGGAATTCGCTGCCCTAGAAATCAGAAGTAGGCTTGAGTGCTCAGTTGTTTAAAATTAGGTTGTTTAAGAAATATTTTAAATATAGCCTACAGAATTAGTTTTAGGTATAATTTTATTCATTATTATTATTATTATTATTATTATTATTATTATTATTATTATTATTATTATTTTATACAATCATTACTTTTCCATTAACACTAACATCTAGGTAATTGTCATTGTTTCAATGTAACCCGTGCTGTTCTGATAATACTAATTGTACTATTTCTTTAGTTGTGAGATTATATTTCATATGTATTAATTCTTTTTTAAGTTAATACTTGTATACTAGAATGTATTTTCCTGTTTGTGATTATCTATTCAATCTCTTTTTTAATATATTTATTTCTTTATTATTATTATGATTATTATTATTATTATTATTATTATTATTATTATTATTATTTTAAGTTAATACTGATTGTGTATATGTATTCAATCTCTCTTTTTTATTTTATTATTATTATTATTATTATTATTATTATTAATATTATTATTATTATTATTATTATTTTAAAGTTAATATTTATATACCAGTATGTATTTTTTCTGTATGTGATTTGATCCTGGTTGAGTGGAAGAAGGCCTGATGGCTTTTAACTCTGCCAGGAAAATAAATATAACAAAACAGATTACATATTATGTCCGCGATTTTTAATGCAATCGACACAGAAATCTGAAAAACTAAAATTTTTGGCCGAGTGTTGAAAGACACAAGTGGATAGGTACAAGATAATACATCTTTCGATTTGAATGGTCGCTTTTTGATCAGGTGAACAAATTTAATCTTGTTAATTAACAGGGGATATAGGGAGGATTTCACCTTTTGAAAGTTATTCCTCTCTCATAAATTCATATTAACATCCCATGCCAGGGATAACTTCTATCCTCCCTCCCAAAATATAACTGTTTTAATACGAGTATACTTTATACAAGTACAGTATGAAGTAAACAAAGAAATAACACTGTTGTATTATGAGCACCAGCAAGCTGACAACAATCAATAACGTAGGAATTACACATCTTATCTTAAGTCTGTCATGGATGAAATTATTATTATATTATTATTATTATTATTATTATTATTATTATTATTATTATTATTATTATTTTATTATTATTATTGTGATCAAGATGCAAGACAAGCAACTCAGTGCGACGAAGCGTTGAGCCGTATCGAATGAGGATAATTAAATAATAATAATTTTATGTGTGTATTCTCTATGTAGATTCATCACCCTCATAAATCTTAATTAGCACCGTGCCTCCGACAACAAATTCGTGACAATTTAATGTCACAAATCATACTGCTGTTTCTGCGAAAAGTCTTCATTCCTGCGATAAAATGGGAAAGGAAATAGCTCTTTTTTATAATTTTAAAAATGTGTTGTTTTTTGAAGATGTCAGCCAAAAAACATGGAAGAGAAAAATTATTTGTGAAGTTGCAGGGATTTGAAAACCCTGCAAAACCAGTAGTCGTGAGAATGTCATTGAAGAGAATCATAGAATTCCGTACCTTCCAATACTCAAACTTCAAACTAATGTGTTTCTAAAGTAAATGGTTAATAAAATGAATAGGAAAAATTGTCATAAACGGTTCTGTAAACAGTAAAAGAGAATAACAGAATTCCAGGTTAAACATTTAATTTATTTACGTCGTTAGTTTAGAATATGCTCCTGTGTATTTGTATGACATTTACATGGCGAGAAAAAAACAGAACAAAATTTTCATGAAATTTCTGACATTTTAAACACACGTACCATATTATTTATATTTATTTTGCACGAAAAATATTAAAAACTATCACCAAAAGGGCTCTGCTCATATAACTTATACAGTAGCTCGTTTTTATGAGCTCGTGTGTAAATTCCTTACTAATAATCACTACATACGTCGTGTACAAGCAGTATAACTGTTATGCAGCTGCGTCATAGTTTCGTCATTACTTCGTTGCGAAAGTAATGGGATATCTGAGGTTCTCTATTGCATCCGGTGAGAGAACTCTGGTGTGCCGTGTTTAAGTATCGATAGTGCAACTGGTTCTGATCGATTACCATGCTATATTTTGGGAAGAGTACAAGCTACAGCAATATTATTCTAATTGTTATTCTGTGCTCTTTGGTTTGTTTTTCTGTGGTTACAAGGTAACCATCATCATAAAATGACAGTCGATATGAACAGCTGTTAGAGGGCGGCCATTTTTTCTCTATATACAACGCTTAAACAAGGGGTTTCATATATACAACTACTGCAAAGCAATCCCATGTACAGTTACAGACTGTTTATACATCCATTGCTTATGCATGGTTTATTAGTAAAGTTTTTCTGTCTCAACTCTGCATAAGTCTCATATAAAACTATACACTGTTTATCAGTAAGACTAAGTATTTATCAATGTGCCCTCATAAGTGTATAACGTCATCACAGCGAAAGAATAAGCACACGTTTAAATTTCCCGACCTGCAACGTCATTTCAAATTTAATTCCTCCTTACAGAACTGATCCCCAAGGTCTTTTTCCCTCAGGCACTACACATAACACTCTATATCGCATTTCTGGATTCAGAACATACGTGCTCCATGCCTGCCATCTCAAACATTGATCATTGCATATGCATAGTTTTACTAATATAATCCTACAGTTCTGTGTCGTTAAAGTATCATTCTCCTGTAGCTTATGCATATGCAATGATTTTCCTAAACTTTATTCTGGAAAACACCCTTAAAAGTTTCCTCTTACTCCAGAGTGAGAGTCAAGTTCACCCCATGTGAAGAACCAGTGCGCAATATCATGTTTTATAAATTCCGTCGCTCAGATTTTGGACAGCAGACTGGATGACGTTGCAGCTTCTCAACCGGATATTAAATACTATTTCCACATTTTATTCTGCGTTTAATTTCCTCCCGAGTGTAATATATTTGTTACTGTTGCTCAAGTGAGATTTGAATTTTCACCTCTTCGAAGGATAAATCTCAATTTTCATATTTCCATTTCGTACAATATTCTGGTCACGAGACATAATCATATATACTTCGTCTTTTCGGGATTTACTTCCAAACCATAGCTTTACTTGCTTCAGTAAAATTTCCATTGTTTTTAATCGTTTGTATTGTGGGATTCAACAAGCTGTTTTTACGGTGATGGGTTGTTAGCCCACTTCCGCCCAACTCCCTGCTGAGGATACATATCGTCTGTCTACGACATGATCGCATAGTATCGTATAAAGGTTTTATTGAGATATATGAAGTAGTGTTTTCATTAATTTTTTTGGCTGAATATGCTAGTATTTTTGTTTATGAGAATATTATTTGTAATATTTTTAGTAGTGATATTAATTCTATATTTTTCTATTTTAGAAACTTTTTTTCTTTTTCTTTTATATTTATTTGAGTATAAAAACTATACACGTTTTATTAGTAAGACCGTTAAACCATAACATTTATAACATAAGTTAAATATTAATTTTTAGTTATTCCCTTTTGTGTAAAATAAAGGTTCATATTTTTATTCGTTTTATATTAAAGTTTGATTTATGTATTTCTTCTTGGATAATAGTTCAAAAAAGTAACCATGTAATTCTAATAATATATTTCTAACGTTATAATGAATTGAATAATTTACTGTAAATGTAATATGGGCGCAATAAGAGTATGTGTCTATGTTCCACATTGTGACACTCATCCTGTAAAATGCCACGCATCTGCCAAATAAATAGCTCATAATAAAAAGAAAATGTGGAATTCTTTAAAGATGTACCATAGCAACGTTACCACCAAAATAAATTTCCGCAGCGTTAAGTACGTTATGCGGTGTTGCCTAACGAGCAAAGTTAGAGATGTGAAATTATAATATATCACATTACGCTGACTTGGTCTTCCAAGGAAATGAGAGTTTCATTCAACGTGCTCGTATAACAGACAGCGATAGAAGAAGACAGAAAAGGAAGAATTTCAAAGAGAAGAGGTATAAAAGAGAACAAATCTCTTGTGTAGACACGGAAAATCTTTTGTTAATCCAAAGAAATCACTGTACTTCTTTTCTCAAAGACATTCGTATCTTTTCTCTCTTTGTTGAACGGTCGGCGGTGGGCTTGCTTCTTAGTCACCTGTGAATTTTTTAAAGCTAACATTTCATCCCCTGTTAACAACCGCCACAGCATCAGCCGACTCTCTGTTGGGCTTAAAACAGATGATACATCTCAGTACCACACCCTTCTTCTTCACCATGATCAGAGCTATTCATCGTCCAGAGTGTCACATCGCTTAAGTGGTCGTCTGAATTCTCAGCTGGACTCGGACATTCAGTAAAAAAGTCAGGCTAATTTGATACAGACTTTAAAATGTATCAAATGTTCAATTTTGAAAATGTTTAAAATTGCGATTATGGAAGTACATTTTATGCTCTTTAAGGATCAATATTGAACAAAGTTAAAAAAACGGTATGGCATGGTGCGCCCATGATCAAGTAGGAGGCCTAGGCATGGCAGTTGCGCCCCAAAGAAATCAGGTAGCGGAATGAAATGGCATAGTTGCGCCTCGAAGAAATCAGGTAGCGGAATGGAACGGCATAGTTGCGCCCCAAAGAAATCAGGTAGCGGAATGGAGATGGCATAGTTGCGCCCCGTAGAAATCAGGTAGCAGAATGGACATGGCATAAGCAGCCCCGATGTGCATAGTACACGAAAGTGATTGTCATAAAATAAATAAATTAGGCCTACTTAAAAATATTATAGTGGTAGCTGCACTGAACTCAGGTAGGATATGTTTAATTTTGCTATTTAAAATACTTTTTTATCTATCACATACAATAAATGAACTGCATTTTTGTATGTACACCGATATCTTGACCCTACGTACAGGGTTTAAATCGAAACTAGAACCATTGTGAATTATTAACTCTTTACCCTTTTCACTAAACTTAACATACATTTCAAATTAAACTCGCTATACGCCACAGACGGTGTGAAAATCACTAATACAATGTCAAGACTGCTAAGGCCCCATATTTCAACGACTCACTCATTTGAATATGTCAGCTAATAAATTACTTCCAACTTCATGGTGTTCATTTTAACAGTACGCTATCGATAATCACTACATAAACAGTAGAAAATCAGTTCATAAAGTACTGCCAACTTCATGGTATTCATTTTAACGGTATCGATAATGAATATGAAATCGAATAAGAAATCAATAAGATCGATTGATTACGAGTCTCGAGTTCCCGTAGTGTCTTTTTCTCCTATTTCATCGGGGCGCAACTATGCCATGCACTTTTCTCTACCTGATGGGAACGGGGGCTTTCAACTATGCCTAAAACAGGAACCCTTTTTATCTGCTGCATCTTACCTGACCATGTGGGCTAATCATGCCCTGCCCCAAAAACATTATCAGCCTCATAAATGTAGTCTGTTAAAAGAAAAGACAGATTTGTTTCTTGAAAAAACTTTGATGTGTTACTCGGTTTCTTTTGTTATAGCTTTTGAATGAATAAATATAGAATAATTTTTAAATTTTCTGTATACTAGAATAGTTAATCAGCTTCAGTTTTTTAAAGAAAAAGCTGTCAGTGTTGAGCAGTATAATACATAATTAGTGTGTTAATGAGGAAAGCTGTTTATGACTCACATTAGGGCTAATGAATACGCTTGAAGGACTTTTAAGATATTGGCCTATTCACTATGAAAAAATTAAAATAGATTAATATTCTAACTTTAAAGTAATTTATTACCTCTTCATTGGGTATTTCATGACTTTTTCAGCGCTTATAGAGATATTTGAATTTACATGTTAGGACCTACAATAACAACAGTATGCAAATAAAATATGTATATATAGACTTATTTTACTTATTTACCTTGCGATTTTAACTTAATAATCAGCTCTTTAAGTAATCGCAAAAAAATCAGAAAAGTGTTAAATCTGAGACCTGGCCAGCCGTTCTACTGGTATCCACTGACCAATCAATGTCCAGGAACTGTTCGTCTGCTGCAACATTTTGGTGGTTAACCCACTAAGAATAAAGAATGATATTACTTCTTCTTCAGCTTCATAAAGCGCCATCACGAAAATCAAGAAATTTGTTATAGGAAAGCTGATACAGTAACTAATGTTTGTGTCATTGACAGTTATCTTTAAATAAGCTGAAGACGATTAGAGATTTCTCCAAAACAGATTGCACTATTATTGATTTTTCGAAAATTTCACATGATTTTGAGTACCTACATGACCCCTTTCCATTTTAAAATTTCAGTTTCATCAAAATGGCATCTTTTGAAATGCTGAGGGCTGAATCAGATAATATCACTGGTAGAGTTTAATTCAACACAAATGCACTGGTAACACCTAGTATTTGTATTGTATTGTATTGTACAGGTTGTATTGTATTTATTAACATTCCATATTCACATGCTTACAGTTAGAATCTGGAACAAGTCAAAAACTTAATACTATTATAAAATCTTAATTTATAGTCAAGTCTAGATGAAACATATACAGACATGAGATTTACAATATAGTCCTGCACTAGTACAACACAAAGTTTTAGTATCAATTTCATGAGGTATTATTGAATGTCCTTGAATTCACCCTACAGAATGAAAGGCGTGAAATTAGGTGTTTTTAATTTTGGCCCTAAATAATTTTTGTTTGAAGTTTTCATTTTTTTATATCGATGAGGCTATTAAATTTTTCTTGCCATATAATGTAATCCTTTTTGATAGCACGATAGACATGCCGATGGAGTGTGAAAGTCATTTTAAAGTGTGTTTAATGTATGAACTGTTGAATTAGTTACAAAAGTTTTCACGATTATATACGAGGAAGATTATTAATGAAAAGTTATACTGACAAGCCATGGGGCATTATTTGCGTTTTGAAAATAGTCCTACACGATTCCTAGATTGGCACCTACTATTATTCTAATAACTCTTTATAATAGAAATATATTGTTACTATCATTTTTAATTTTCCCCAGAATATTATTCCAAAACTAATTACCAGTGGAAGTATGCAAAGTATATTGTTTTAAGGTTTTGATATTTACTATTTTGCATAGATCTAATAGTAAAACAAGCTGAAAATCTAAAATCAAAGTATATAGAAGATATTTATGTGGTTCCAGACTTTTGATTCATACCTGTATTATGAAAATTATTAGGAACATAAAATTTTGAGTTTAGAAAATTCTGAGGTGATATACGAATACGAATTTTCATTTTTGCAATCTGCATGATTTAGAAACATAATTTGTTACAAAACAACAAAAACCAATGCAGACCACCATTGCAAATACTTTACGAAACATTTTGCTGCGCTTCGATACAGCATGTTAGCTGTAGGGACTGTTACAGCTATCCGCTTCGTGAGACTAAACGTTATTCACACAGAATAGAAGTAAATAGTTATTTATTTACTGGGCTCTGTGTGGATAGCGTTTACTAATAAATGTTTAATGGCGGAATATTTTGCATACGTGTTTTGTTTAACTGATGTTTGATAAACAAACTGGACATTCATGGCTGTCCCACTAGTGTTTGTATTTATTTAAATGGAACACACAAACCCAGTGGATATTGGCTGGAACGAGGCCAAAGATTTATGTGAAAATAGACATTTGCCATAATATTTGCTTAAATTGTGACGTCTATTGACACATAAGTGAAAATAAAATTTATTCAGGCTCTTAATCTGTAACTACGAAGTGTCGTTTATTTCGGGTGATTTTTAAATGTTATCTGCAAAAGATATTATCAACAGTAATCTCACTAGAGGTTTTGATTTATCTAGAGAAAATCAAAACTCGAGTGGGATTTAATTGACTATTACACGATTAGAAGAAAGCATATAAAGATTATAAGTAACAAAGTACTCAGTACAATAAAATATTAATTGACTTATGAAAATAAACCTGTCTTCAAATGTATTATTGCACCATTACGCTAGATGGCAGTTGTGCAAACTATGGAATCTTCATTGAACTCTGTAGACGGTTACTAGTCAAGAAGGCTTTGTTGATTCAATTTCATTTTTATTAAGACAGTTGCACTCCACTTCAATTATCCGAATCTTAGTAATCAACGTCACTTGACAGATGATTTTCAATAAATCTTAATATTTAACAACTCCTGATACGTGACTATCCATAATATCATATAGCAGAAGCTATAACATAACCTAACTAATATATTAGATGTTAGAAAAGTTTTAATTAACGACGACGACATAAAAATAAACATGAATAATTTTAAAAGGAATAATTATTGAATGTACAATTTTCAAATTTGAATGTGGTTGGTGATTCAATTTATGCTTATATTGACTTGTGCGTAATAGAAGTGGAACTCGTTGATTTAGGCTCATGTTGTATTCAACCTATTCAGGATTTGAATAGTGCTCTTCATTTATTTGTAAATCGATTTCAGAAGATCATAGGTATGATCAGTGATTTTATTAATTCTTGTTCTTGAATGCCAATGCGAGCATATTTGAAACTGCTGTGCATCGACTGGAGTGGTTTATAATTATATATATATATATTTTTTTTTTTTTGACGTCCAGACCAGCGCAGTTTCAAAATGTTGGCAAACAAAGAAACAAAATGCTAGGGACGCGATAAAATTAAACAAATGCTAGGGACGCGATAAAATTGTTGCGATAAGCAGCCATGATCGGTTGAAATACGTCCTTTCGTACCGTTTTATTGGTCAAAAGTAATATGACGTAGTAAGAGTGTAATAGTCGTTGGAATCTCCTGGTAGAGGGGCAGAGAAGGCCTGACGGCCTTATCTCTACCAGATTAAATAAATAAATACTACTAAAAAAATGATATGTAGAATATAATGCTCTTGACATGAAATCACCAATGGTCTTTCACGCTGAAAGTTAGATTTAAAACCAGTTAGAAAAAGTACGACTAAATACAAATTTTGGGTGGATTTTTATAGTCTGACATTTCTCTTTTGATCATTATACAGTGTGCCCATTATATTTTCTTACCGCTATATGGCAGTACTAGCGGCATTCCTCAAGTGGTCCTTAAAGTTTTCGCAAATGAATCTCTTTGTCAGTCATCTATCACGATCACTAATTTTTATTGTGTTTGAAAATAAAATCAAGAAATAAAACACATAGCTTTTCTTAAAACATTCTACAAGAAGTGCAACATCATTTAGGATTAGCTATCTGATAAAAATATATCGTCTTACTCCACTCTTTCTTGCTCTGCATTTCTAATCCCTATCAATTCTCTAACAAGATTATATAGCCTATTGTCAAAAAAGCTTTTTTTTTTTTTTAAGATTTGTTCAGGATATATATTATCAATATATGAGAATTATAAATAATCACTCTTCTATAGTAAACCATTAAACATTAGTTTCAAATTAGAGTACTACGTACTGTATTACAAAAAAACTCTTTTGTTATCTCCCATTTTTTTTTAAATATGTAGACCTATGTATCCAATGCCTACCGCCTTAACTTTACGTGATTCGGGTTCCACTTATTGCGCAAAGATGGCTTAACTGTGACCCATTTAAAATTGCACATCACTTCGGCGGGCCACGCTGTAGGCTACATGATGTGTATCTGTGAAGAGTTATTTTATTTTATTGGGTTATTTTACGACGCCGTATCAACATCTAGGTTATTTTAGCGTCTGAATGAAATGAAGGTGATAATGCCAGTGAAGTGAGTCCGGGGTCCAGCACCGAAAGTTACCTAGCATTTGCTCGTATTGGGTTGAGAAAACCCCGGATAAAACCTCAACCAGATAACTTTGCCCGACCGGGATTCGAACCCGGGCCACCTGGTTTCGCGGCCAGACGCGCTGACCGTTACTCTACATGTATCTGTGAAGAGTTATGTCGTGTACTAGGGTGAGTGTAAGTGTAGTGTATGGAATGAGTGATGATGAAAATGAGGAAGAGAGAAAGGGAAACCCGGTGCCGGCACGTAGCCTACTCCTGTCGAATAGCACCAAAATGGCCGCCAGGCTTAACATCCCCGTCCGACGGTCGAATCACTATCAACAGCGATATATGCCTTCTCTTTGTATGCACTGCGGAGAGATTTGAGATTTAACCCAGGCATATTGGTGCACAATCTAGTGATGAGAAGTTGTGCACCGCCATCTCTCCAAGATCCGAGATAGAAATTTTACTGTACATGAGGCAGACGCTACCACGGAGCTAACTCGGCGGACTTTTATATAAATATAACTGTTTGATTAAGCTGTCTTTACTTCTTTTGTAACCTCTGATTGAGATTTTGCCTGATATGTACACCTATTATCAGGCAGCACATATCGCTTGATGATATGTGTCAGAAGAACAACAATTATTATTGTTTGTGTACGAGTACATCTTAAGTCTGTTTAGGGAAATATGTTCTAGTCATCGATGTATACAATGGAGGGGGAAAGGAACTGGCCACCTTACCTCATTATCTCCTAGCTTAGTTGTCTCATAAGTGATGCCTTATTGGTGTCACTTACGAAGATTCAACCTGTCTTTCGACAGTTGACTAAACAACACTTCTTTATGCAAATCTGGCTTTCAGGTATAGCTCTCTGTGAAGCAGACTTGAATAATTTCCAGAGAAAGCCAGATTTGTATAAAATATACGTCGCTATAGGTAAGTTAACAGAAAACCACAATTCAAGTCACACAGAGTTTGTGTCCACTCAAGTTGGGTTTCTGGCGCCTTGTTAGCTCACTCGAGTTGCGTGGATATAAGGGAACAAATTGAGACGGAGTCGGGTGTAGTTCCTGGGTGCTCAATCGGTAGAGCGTTCGTGCGCTAAGCGAAGGTCCCGGGATCGATACCCCGGCCCCGGAACAATTTTCCCTTGAAATTATTCAACACTTCTTTCATAGATCGAACACTATTAAATTCTGCCGTTACAGTTTGTAAATTAATTTTTAATTTATTTTAGTTTCTGTTTTCATTTGTAATTTTGTGTATCTTGTGGTGGGGAAGAGAAGACCTATTTGTCTTAATTCCACCAAGATGGATGGCTGGATGGATGCATGCATGCATTAATTAATAAACGACCATATGAATGAATGAATGAATGAATGAATGAATGAATGAATGAAATATTTTTCCTAACTCTAGTAATGATAAAAAGTGTGTGAAGGTGTGTTGAAAATGGCAGAAAATTAATTTATGTTATTGCTCCTTTTCTTGCATTTTTTTACCTATAAAGGCTTACGTCTCTTGTCCTGTTCTAGAGCCAGAGCTGATCCAGCTGTTGCCACCCAGGTAGTTTCATTTCCCTCCAATCCATTGGTCTGGTAAGTGTACAACTTCCATTTTTTCTATTTTAACTGGTAATCTTTGACACGTTTAACCCAAGAACTCACATTTTTCCTATTTTAACTGGTAATCTTTGATACGTATAACCCATCATATTACTTATTACCATGTCTGCATAATTACAGGTAATTCTTTTACGGGCGTTTTACCTTTATGCGTTAAAAGACAATTACTGTTCTGAGAAACCGCATTTCTTGAGTCTCCAGTCTTCTTCCATTATTTTATTCCAGGACTCAAATTTGTCAAATAAACATAGAGTAAACTAGGGTCTGTTGGACAGGACCCTAGTTTACCCTAAGCATTGGATCAGCTATAATTTTGTGCAAGTCTTAAGTTGGACTTCTCTTGACATGTTTCTCCCAAAATTTCTTCTTTTACTCTAATTGGCATTATTATTTTCATTCATTTTCTTAATATTGAAATTATCCGTCCCAAACACTACAGCAGCAGTGGCGGCCGCTGATCATGTTGCAGCGTTACACAGTGACCAAGTTTTTCCGCACATTAAAATTGCATAATACACGTCACTGTTCGTTAACAGAAAGCCACAATTTAAGTCACACGGAGTTAGTGTGCACTCAGTGTTGGTTGTTGATTTGGTTGTCAGCCCACTTTGGGGTCTGTGGATATAGAGGGAAAAATTGGATCGTTATCTGGTAGAGTTCTGGGTAGCTCAGTTGTGAGCGTTGGTACGTTAAACCAAAGGTCCTGCCCGATACCCGGCCCTTGGAACACTTTTTCCTCGAAATGATTCAAATAAACTTTACAGGAGTTATACCCTGAAAGCTTGATTTGCATTAAAATTTTGTTTATATTAAATAACTAAACAGATTTTAAGTTTCCTTCTCGGCCAATTTAAATATATACATTTTTATTTATATATCATTCAAGAATTCGAGTATACAGTAAAATAATCAGCATTTATAAAATTCATCAAATTGTGAATACTTCAGAAGTGGTCGTTGTGCGTCTCAAGCAACAGCCAGATTCCTGTAGCGGCTGGTATTGAAGGTAGGCTCAGTTCAGAGTTCCCTATCCCAGCAGTTAACACAGCTGTCATGGCAAAGCTCTTTTGCAACAACCGGAAGCAAATAGTTCTTATTTGCCCGTAGATTGCAAAGTGACCATTCGAATGGACACATTCGCTGGATGAATAGTGACTTGAGACGAAATTTTCAGATTTTTTCCGAGTCTTCGTTTCACGTGGTTTCTCATTTCCTGGTCTTATTTCGACCAACGTGTAGCTAGGTGAGCACGTGGTCCAGTCGTTTTATAATCGTGTGAAATCCATTTAATCCTCTTTAAATATTTAGTTTTTGTTGGAATTTAAATAGTTTTGTGTGAATTGTGCTGCATAATACATTTTTTTATTGAATGTGATATTTTCGTCAAGTTTTGTGACATACGTACGTAGTCATGTAACGTTATGAATTTTGTAAGTTGTTTAAAAAATAGGAACTTTTCTGGAGTTTAATGAGTTTTATGTGAAATGTGGTAGTTATCACAATTTTTATAGTGCACTGTGAAGTGAAGTTTTCTTCAAGTTTGTGATATACATGCGTTTACCATTACGAATTCTGTAAATAGTTTACAAAACAAGAACTTCTGTACTTTCTGAAGAAGAAAATAAAAAATTAAAGAACTTGGTAGACCATTGCCTGATCTAAATATTGTCCAGACAGTTACTACGGGAAAACGATAGTTCAAGGAAATTTTTAGAAAGGAAATTTACAATAATCATGACTGGCTTTGTGGTTGTGAAGTGAAAAACTCACTGTTTTGTTTTCCGTGTACTTTGTTGTATGGGAACAGTCGTGGACAAGAACGGGCATTACTGATATTAATCATTTAAGTACTAGCATTGGATTAAAATGTTCATGACCATGTATTGATAAAGGTAACTAATTCTACCACACTCATCACAGAAAGTGCAACACCTAGACCCAAACTTCAGGCCGCCACTGTACAGCAGTAATATCAAAATAATGTAAACTTCGAATTTGCTCTGGTATTTAATTTTTAATAGCAATATTACGTCTTATTCGTTTCTTTCTTTTTTTCAGAATGTTTCTTAAAACATTGAAACTTTCTTCTGTAAATCTATACGCAGGGTTATATGATCTGCCATTTTCTTATAGCAGCCTCTCCATAATATGTTGTGTCCTTTTTTAAGTGAAGAGTACTTATTTAAATTACGGGATCAGTTTATTTTAATTATGAATTTTATTATTTCCTCATTCAGTATAATATTTAGAAATCTAATATTTTCTCTTACCGAGGTTTCTTAAAACAGTTGAGCACGACTTGAGATAAATCCTTAACTTACAACTGGATAAAAAGAGAAAATTAGAAAGACACAAACAACTTTCTTTACTACACAGAGTGAACATTCAGTAAGTAATGTCATTAAATTCAGGGAGTTATTCTTTGAGATATTTCAAACAAAAAAATAATAAGCTTAATACCATTTTCTCATAATTCATTATAATGGTTGTCTTCCTATAAGTCTAATGTGACACTTTAATTAATTAAATATGTACATCAGTCTAATGACTTGTCTAATTATTACAAAAAACAAATATTATAACATGTAATAATTTGCTTTTATTCTAAAATATCTTATGCAAACGTTTTCGCCTATTGACATCATCAGGCTATCAATTATATCTAAATATTTATGCCTCTCAGTGTTTGGTTACAATAATGATTGACAAAGTTTTACATTCGAAAGATTGACAATAAGATAAAACTACACTAAAACAATAGTTACATATGTTGTTATAATACTAATATAAGTGGGACTCATGGTTATAAGTTTAAAATTATAAAATATTTCTAATATAATTTACAGTTATACATGATGTAGGGAAAGTCAATATCATCAGGTAATATCGGACAGTGCGTTTCTTTCATCTATCACCGCATGGTAGTACCTGAATGACATGGTTACGTTTCTCTATGCGACATCACAGAAACGTAATCATGTCAATCAGGTACTATCATCGTGGTAGATGAAAGAAACTCGCTGTCGATATTACCCGATGTCCGATATTACCGACTCTCCCCTAAACATAATATGACGGAATACGTTATCTCTTCAATGTGTGTATTGTACCCTATATAATTTCTTAGATTCAATTTTGGTTAAGTAAAAACATTAGAACATATAAAATTGTAAATTTGCATATTTTATTATAGCATTTGATTTTAAACTACTCTTTAAGTTTTCATATCAATTGAGAACGTAATTAGCAATAATTTTGTTTCATTTTACAAATTGAGTTTTTACGTATTATGTCAATATTTATTGTAATATATGTTTTATTACAGTTCTATTCGCAATTTATTTACCAATATGTGTTATAATTGAATAGAACGAATTTTGTTTTAAAGTTACTGTAATTGTTAAATATTTGTTCTATGTGGTCTATTAATACATACTAGTGAAATTATAATAGACCATATACAACATTAACAAATAATAAATTTAAAACAAATTTCATTCTATTTAATTTTAACACAAATTACAAACAGAATAGTAATAGATAGATAGCTTTATTGATATTGTTCACAAAAGTACAAAACTTAATAATTTAACAA